>OY986437.1:197255510-197855510 GCA_963920525.1 Dichetophora obliterata | reverse complement strand
TTTATATTATCAATATTACGAGATTAGAGTCGCATGTTTAGATTCATATCAATTAATATTTTTTAAAGAAATCTTACCAGATGCTCACAAAAGTAACTGTTGAATTAAAGGGCGTTGGTAATTCTTAGCAGAGTTTTTGGCGCAGAACTGGAAATATATACATACATTCACAAGGAAAGACATATTTTTGTTTTTTTGTATTATCGATATATAAGATCAATAACAATGGAGTTTACACCAGAATTTTTCACATGCATCATCTTACCTATTAATTTTTGTTTTTGTTTTTGTTTTTTAACAGTAACAGTTTTAATTCAAAAATAAATAAAAATGTTTAAATTTTAAAGGTGAGAGTAGAATAATAAGATCGTCCGGTCTGGTTAGTTGGTTCGAAATATGTGTAGAATATCATACTAAAAGGGCAAATCGATATTAGTAATGGTTCAAAAGTTATGAGCCTCCGTGCCGACCGCGTCACAGCAGGTAGCGCACTATACTTAAAACTTTAAAAGCGTTTTCTGGAAAACTTCGTTTACGAGCTGGCGACTCTCATCATAACTCATTAAATTTTTAACGAAATTTAATGTTTACTTTTTTTTTTAAATACGCGTAATTAAATTGGTCATGGAATGAACCGTAATATTACCGACACATTACATATTGGATTATTTATCAATAAAAAAGTAACGAAAATTTTCAGTAAAATTGACTAAAATTTTATCATTTAGCTATGTTTAATTAATTTCATTAAAAGTGGTCTATTCTATAATCACTCTCCTTCTAAACAGGAAAATTTTTTGGTTTCAGATATTTTTGAGACCTGTGGAAAGGTCGCCATCTCGGTTCGACGCCATTTGTCCTGCTTCAGAATATTGATTAAATAATCTGAAAATTTTATACAACCTTCTTCAAAGTACTATTAATATACCTGAAAGTTTTGAAATTTACGAAAATTGCCTATTTTTCGGCCTGTCAACTAAACAGGACCCTTAAATAGGGAAATTAAGAAAAATATCTAAAATATTGCAAATTTACTAAAAAAAAAAACGAAGCGAGTTGGTAACAGTCAATGATCAAGGATGTCATATCTTCAAACTATTTAAGATCGTATTTTAACACTGACACAACTTTAGAAAGGGTAAAAACCTCGCCTCGTGCAGTTATAAATCACTTCTATAAAGGCAATTGCAAATAGCTACAGAAATCAAAGATATTTTCAATGTAGTTAATGGTCGTAACTATAATCGGGATAACAGCATCAGATAAATATTTAAGATTTCACGTTGCACACAAGACTTTATTAGAACAAGTTAAAAACTACCACAAGAACTAACATTGGCTTTAGCAAAAAGCATCAGTTTCGAACTATTCATTATGGAACATGTTCAGACACTGGTAAAACTCTATCTGACACAGAATGTTCTTTAAATTAAAATTATATTTCTGATCGGCCGTCACCTTTCTGCCTACAATGCTCAGTAATGGCCAACAAACCCTAGAGAATAAAAACTGTCAATTAAACTGCTTCTTGAGAATATGATCCGTTCGGTCAGTAATTCGCTGCAAGGTTCAGTTCTCGATCATTACATTTAACTGAACTTAAGCGAAATTATAGGGATTGCTTACACAAAAGTTTTCTAAACAAGCAAAAATGTAAGTACTCAAATCGTTTGCCATATTAAAAAATCAGCTAAATTCGATTTTAACATGGGGAAAGCATAAAACAGTGATCCAAAATGCGTCGATGCAGAATTTGATGGAACGCAATCCCGATATTGCAATATGTTTCACTAAGAGAGACAAGGTAGCAATAGAAGCTACTGTCAAAGTCTCTTAATAGTGATGAGCCATTACCACCGATCGTTGTAAGCTGCCCTCTGCAAGAAATCGCAAAGTTGCAGTGCTGGTGGAATTGATCATTACCGCACAAAAGGATTAACTTCCGTTAAAATTATGTTGAATGCTGCTTTATCGACGCGGTACTGTGCAATAAATCTGCAAATGGAACGTTTTCTATCGATTAACTTATGAGCACTAAGGACTGTATCGAAAAGAAACTTCTCACTTTTCCTACAGAATTTCTAACAGTGTATCAGTTTGTTTGCAACTAATTGCTGTCGCCGCAAGCAGTTTGTTGACTACTCGGGTTGAAAGGTGACTTTCATCAACCCCCTGATGCGGGCGAATAATCGACAAAAGCTTGCGGCGAAGGAAATTATTGCCGAGTGAAAAGGGAGACAAAACATGTGACATTTGCTGCTAGATTCAAAATACCGCAAATTTCATTACAAGTGGGAAAAAATTTTTGTACAATTATTGTGCAGAAAAAAAGAGTTTTATATAGCGCACTAGCAAACGATACAAATTATCACGCAAATCTGACAAAATATTATAGAACGCCCCTGCCTCCACTTTATCGAATTGCCAAAAAGTGGTCAAAAAAGGTGCACTTCACCGTCACTTAACGTTGAAAGCGACAAAATAATAAGTTTTCCGTAATTGAAAAAAACGATTTTAATTATAAAATTAAAACTTAGAACCATTTGATTTCAATTTCCTCTCTATTGGTGTAAGTTGTAAAAAACTTGGCCTGTATATATAAATAAAAAAATATCCAGATTCATCAAGCCAGAGCATTTTAACGGTAGTAAGCAAAAAGAAACGTTATTCGCGGCGACGCTTCAACTTTTGAGCTTGATAAAGAAGAATCCTTCTGTTGTAATGATACTAAGAGTGAAGCAGCGCAATAATTTTAAGACATAAGAATCAAATGGCACCGAAAAAGACTGAAAAAAGCAACTGCCAAAAAGTGTAAGCTAGTTGTATCATTTTAACAAAGAAAAAAATCAGTGCGTGATTATGGGTGACGAAACGTATTTAAAATTCGAATTTTCGTCTTTTCTTGGTCCTATATATCACAGGAAAGCTGAAGATGAGGATGTCAAGACGTCCATTAAGATGGTATAAGTTGAAAAGTTCGGTAGCAAGGCTCTCATTTGGCAGACGATTTCTTTGTGTGGGCTGAAACCGAAAATATTTGTCACAACAGGGACAATTAACGCAGAAGTCTATCAAAGGGAGTGCCTCCAGAAACGGCTTATACCATTTTAAAAGCAGCACAAGAAGGTGTCGACTATATCCTCGCCCGATCTGGCTTTAGCTCATTAAAACTGCTTTAGGAAGGCGGAAAATCCGCCAAAAGGTCCTGATCTACGATAAATAGAGCGTTACTGGGCTATAATGAAGATAAGTTTAAAGAAGACAGTAAACTTACTAAAAATATCACAGACATCAAACGGAATTGGCAAAAAGCATGTTCTACCCTAAAGAAAGATGTTGTACAACATTTGATGAAAAGCGTTAAGATTAAAATTCAAATACGTTTAAAACCTAAATTATTTGTTATCAAAACTATGTAATATTCCACAAGTCTCAACCCTTTGCCTGACCACATAGTAAATTTTTTATTCACCGTACGTCCGCGGTAATAATTTTGTGCATTAAATGCATTCACGCATTAAAAATTGTTTAACATTTTTGTTTCCTTTTATGTTCCAATGGAACGATCGTAGAAATGAGAAAAGCGAACAAAGAATTAATGAGAATGTGGGAGCCATTGCATTATTTTTCGATAGTCACGCATTTTATGACAATTTGAGTCCTCTATCTATTGTATGCTCAGTGGTTATATTTAAAATTTTTGCTTATCACAAGATGATCTTAACACTGAAGAAAAAGGGTGCATATTAATAAAAAATTTTCATGAGCGAAAAAACTAAGTCTTAGTTGCTCGTTATGACACCTTAGATTAGGTTAGGTTAAGGTGGCGGCCGGTAAAAGAACGGCCCACATAGACCAGATATTTGGTCCGTTATGATACCACAGGGGATCTACTCCTCCTCTCCTGCTCTCCTAAGCAATGTCGTGGAACTAACCTATACTAATAATAAAAAGCAGTAAAACTAGGCCACATCTGTCTAGCTGTGTTAGAGGTGGTGCTATGCTATGCCTTAGTGTCAGCTTGCAAGACGCAAGTGGCATGCCTAATGTTTTCATATCAGGCAGCAGCGTAGCCGTTGTACCTTCTCTAGCGAGCTCATCCGCTCTAATTATAGTGACACCTTACTATGGATACAAGTTTCGACTACTTATAATGGTTTCTCGTACTGACGCCCCCTCGCACTGGTATGCAAAAATTATTTAACGGATTTACTTCTCCTACTCTTGAAATTTATTTACTTTGTATTTCAAATAAATATTTTTAATGCCTTTTCAGAAAAATTAAGATAGGATATAAATAATTATAACAAATTGTAAATTTGCGATGTTCTTACTCTAGCAATTTCTGACTGATTACCTTCTATTGAACTCACCATATATTGTTTTAATTTGCAAATATAGTTGAATATGTGTTCATATTTTGCACGCATGTTTTACGCACGCATGAATCATTGATTTATAAAAATCTAAAAAATTTGGTCAGAGTTAATTTTTTTACAAAATTTTAAATCGAAAATCAACACGATTGAATGCGAAGCTAAGTTAAATTTTTCACTTACTTTAAAGATGAGTGAAGGAAAAATTAAAATTTTTTTAATTAAACATTAATCCTAACAATCTAGAATAATTTTATTTTGAATTAAGATGACCCATTAAATTGTCTAGAATTGTTTTAAAAAGTTCATAGATCGATTATTCGGAACTGCTGGAAGTTGGAGAAAAAAAAAATGCAAAGGATCAGAAAATATATAACAAAAAATCAACACTGAAAAGAATTTTTAATATACAAAATAAAAATACAAAAGGTTTTTATACACTAAAATGGTTGGTGAATTTAGTTTTATAATAAATAACATTCAACAGAATAATTTTTTTGTTTGTTTTTACCAGTGTATCTTGTCATTTTCATTTACCATTATATGAAATACCATTTTCACTAAACATTATTGTTAATTTTTTTTGTAGATATATATGTGTATATAAATTTAAGTTTATAATATTAAGATAATGTAATATAATTATATTATATAGATTAGCAAAAATGTACAAATATTTTAAAGAAATGTCTTTTTTCAATTTTCATCAATACAACTCTTACCAAGCAAATGTGCCAAAATTTCCAAAACTGTCGGGGTTGCGAGTGTGCAGTATCTATCCGTCAAATTAGCGCTGCCATTGAGTACAATTGTGGTTGTTTTGTGACCAGGTGATGTTGTGTTGGCTGCTGGCGGACACTTTTATGCTTTATTGTGTGGATAAAATTGCTTGGATATACAATATATTTTAGTAAAAATTTTTAAACATGTTTTATTTACGATATTTTTAAAAATTTGTATATAAGTTGTATCAAATATTGTACATTTATAGCTAGAATTGAATGTTTAAAAGATTGTTTTTTCTCCTGTTTTTAGCAATATTAAGTAATTATAATTTCGCTATATATGAATTTATAAACATAAGTATTCTGTTTTATCATTTAAAGTGCTATATTGTTAAATTTAGTTTAAGTATTTTTTCGTATGTATTTTGTTCTAAAGTGTTAAATTTTCAGTTAAAAACTAGTTTTATTTCTTGACGTAGAAATACTTATTTTTTCAATATAATTGTTGTTTTTATTTTTAATAATGTTAAATCTAAATCTAACTAAGAATTGGGGGAAGCTAATGTTAGATTCTTTAATTTTGGGTTGAATACAATCGTTATTCATAGACGATGCAATTAATTTGCTTCGCTTCGTATTAATCAACAAAACGCAGAAAATTGTGTTTCGTTAAAAATAGCTCAAAGTGTTCATTTTACATTGCATTGCATTGAGTCTGTTTGGATTTTTTCTTATTAACTATTAAATCATTATCATCGCACGCCAACATTTGATTGAGACTTCTGCAAAGAATGGTTTATGGTGGAGAATATGTTTGTTTATGGTTTATATTAAAATAAAACAAAATTTCAAGTTATTTAATAAGAGTTATAAATAAATTAAATTAAGAGGTCAAAAGTTGCATTAAAATTTATAGTGAAACATTATTTAAATCAACGGTATTCAAATGAAATATGTATTGTAAATTGTTAAATTGGTAAATAGAAAATTAAGGAATATAATTTAATGGAAATCAATTAATTTTTATGGTGAGAGAACAGAACTTGGAAAACTTACCAGCAAATATTTTAATGCATCTTTTATATCTTCTAATCGTTTTTATTGCCGCCTGGTTTTTGTTGGTTACTGCCTTGGGGTCCGCTGTTGCCACCACCAGGCATACCAGGTTGTGGCGCACCAGGATAGCCTCCGGGTGCACCATAACCACCATACGCTTGTTGTTGTGGATAACCACCGCCGCCGCCCTGAACTCCTCCTTGTCCAGCTGCAGCAGCTGCGGCATAATATTGTGAATACTGTGCATATTGGCTAGGGGTCATACCTTGTGGGTAACCTGGTTGTGATTGTGGAACACTACCACCACCAGCTGCATTACCACCACTCGCACCACCGGAGCCTGCACCAGCTGCTGCACTGTTCTGATTACCAGGCACCATACCGGCACTAGCGGAGTTGCCAGCTTGACCATTATGTCCCTGTAAGTAATTCATCAAAGATTAAAGCAATATTAGCAAGTTAATAAAACTTGGCAAGAATTAGCCATACCTTCATTTGTTTCTCAATTGCTTCAGCTTCCTCGTGTTTGCCTACGCTGCGATAATATTCAGCCCATTGTGCACTGTAGTCCTGTGTTTGACCGCCGCCACCTGCTGCTGCAGCAGCAGCAGCAGCAGCTGCAGCTGCTTGTGGTTGTTGTTGCTGCTGCTGTTGCGGCATGCTGCTCATTGGTTGCGCAGTAGCCATGGGATTGGTACCAGCTGCTACCTGCTTAGCTTTTAACTGTTGTTCAATCATTTCAGCTTCACGTTGCATACCCATTGATCTGAGTAGACCAAACGTTGTATTGGGAGCTTTGATTAAATTTTCTATTGACTTACTTATAATACTCGATCCATTGTGTAGAATAGTCTGCTTGCCCAGAGGCTGCAGCTGCAGCACCGGGACCCATTTGAGCTCCACCCATTTGTTGCTGCGGCTGTTGTTGCGATTGATCCCCACCCCAACCGCCTTGTTGCCCATATCCCCATTGTTGTTGGTATGCAGCATTCGTATCTTGCATGGGATTACTGTAGCCACCTTGTTGATTTTGATGGCCTTGATGATTGGGCGCATTACCAATGGACTTGCGACTGAGTATTGGCAACTCCATGTTGATTTTCTCAGCAATCATTTGACGCGCTGCCTCAATTTGCTCAGGTGTACCTTTGCATTTGAATAACTTTTCTGATGGCGGATTGACAGCACTGCGATCCATTTCGCAGTAAGCAGAAGTTTGTTGATTAATTAGTTTGATAGTTTCACCACCGCGTCCAATGACAATCTAAACAGTCAGAGACAAAATTGCAGTTACTCATAGAAGACACTGGATATTTATTTATTTTATTTATTTATATTTATTCATGTGTAATTCAAAGCCACCAGGGCCAATAAAATAAATTACCAGTATATATTGCGCGAGTATACAACTTATTATATTCATTATATTATATTCATTATATTAACAAAAATTTAAAAAAAGAAAGAAAAAATAAATGTTACACTATTAACAATTAAAGTAGGATTATTAAAGTTCACTAGTGTTCCACACAACGCTCCCCCTCCTCCTATATATAAAGTAGTACATAGAAGTCTACTAACTAGAGCAAGATTAAGGACCAGACCCAAAACTATCCAAGCGAGAAAAAGAACAAAGAGAGAAAAAAAAAAGAAAAAAAAAATGCTTATGGAAGATAAGCATTGCCAAAAAGAAGAAAAAGAAATATCTACGTTTATAGTCACCACTATAAAGAATCAAGTATATGTGCTAAAAGCTTTATTTTAAAAGTATTTACAGGCATGGAGAACGTCTTAAGATGAAAAGGTAAGCAATTCCAGACCCTGGCTACGCGAATATGAAAAGAACGTTCATACAGAGAGGTTGATATTTTAGGATATAGAATTTGTGGATTTCTGGTCGAGCGGGAGAAATTAAAGTTGTTAACTAGGTAAGGCGGAGATTGATTCTTCATTATTTTAAAGAAATATACCATACATCTGTATTTAATGAAGTTGGGAAAAGAGCATTTGAGAAACTGTAGAGTATAGGAAGAGACATGATCACTGAGCCGAAGATTATACAGAAAACGGATGATTCTATTGAAAAGAAGCACAATTTTTTTCAGATTATACGCAAATGTACCAGAAAAAACCTCAATACAGTATGTTAAGTTGGAGAGTAATAATGCATGCACTAGTCTATGTTTAACATGATGCGGCAAGTATAAGTTGAGGCTGTACAACTTCATCAGAGTGTAATTAATCTTTGAGCTCAGATTGTTGATATGAGCATCAAAAGAGAGACGTTTGTCTAAATTTAAACCCAGGCATTTAAGATTGTCAACAAAATTAATTATGCATTCATTTATTTTAATGGAAAGATTTACATTTGAATTTGTACTGGAAGCGAAAAGCATAGCTTTGGTTTTATTTGGATTAATGGATAAAAAATTATTTTTCATCCAATCGCTAACATTGGTTAAATTAAAATTGATTACCGCTTCAAGTGCATCATGAAATTGCTTATCACCATGAAATAGGAGTTGTATATCATCCGCAAAGATAAAGCAAGTGCACGCATTAGAATCAAGACAATCGACTAGATCATTCACATAAAACATAAATAGAATTGGACCCAGAACTGAACCTTGGGGAACACCACTCAAGACATTCAACAAATTAGAATTAATATTAATTGAATGTAAAGGCATCAAATTCTAATTATATTTAGTACATTTTCCACTCCAGTATTAAGAGCTACTTTGTAATGCAAGTTATAAGGTGAAGCTCTTAAATATTTCAGGAGTTAAAAAACTTTTACCCCTATTATGGATTTTCATACGATACATGATAGACACTTGCAAGCAAGCGTATCGTAAAAATCAAGCTTTCGTATTATCGTTTTCATACGCCCGATAGATATACTATTGTGAATGACACTTATTTTTGTTTACCTTTTACTGTGAATTCAAGAAAAAACAGCTGAAATTCTCAAACTGAAGTAAAATTCAAGATATTAAGAGTTTAAAAAATATATATAAAAGAAAGTTCTATTTAAAAGAGATTTCCACTATGGAGTGGAAAAGAAAAAGCGATGAGATACGCATAGTTGCTGTGGAAAGAAGACAGTTGAGGGCTGCTTCCAATCTGCGTTTTCTTCCATTAAAGTGGCAAAACGCTCCAGTTAAGTTTTTGAGTTCACACTAAAGGTCTGCAGCGAACCATCCATTCTACTTGTACAAACAGATATAACAAGCAAGAAGGAACCTGATATTATTGGGACAAATACAGCAAAGAAGAGAACTTAATATTTGCTTATATGCTTTGGAATGAGCAGTGAGCGTATCATCTCTTTCTCTGGCTCTCATTGTAGTGTAAACTTTTTCTCTCTTTATCTGTTCCACTAAGTGAATAACTGTTTTAACTCTTTTTTAAATGGATATATCCATTCAATATGGATATTTCAGAACGTTCTATTTGCGTTAATAGTGTGTGTTGTTGTTTTCAAAGACCACATGTCAATCCTATGGTCATATGTACCTAGGTAAAAATGTCAACTTGAACGTGATTTACGTTTTTTGTTGTAGTAATTTTTAAATTCTTTTTTTGATATTATTAGCATAAATTTTAAATTTCATTAAGTTATCTAAAAATATGCCTTTGTTGTTTATTTTTCTTATGAAATAAATAGAAAACTTTAATGTATTGTACTTATATAAAGTGTTTCTTTTATTGTTGCTTTTTTCCAAGTTGACGTTCCAAGTAAAGACAACAATATTACCGATATATCCATTTGTAGCGTATGTTCTCAAACCTGTATTTTTGATGCTTAGTAATTTCACTCTCATACCTATTCCATCGTTATCTAAAAGATAAATATTCCATGCATACTCAATGCAGATAGAGCGAAACTAATACGAGTAGATATAAGAAAATATAACAACACACAACTATTGTGCTTGGATGGTTCTTTGCAGAGCTTTAGTTCACACATCTTGGCCTAACAAAAATCGAATTAGTTTTGTTCAAATTCTTTTCAAAAACTTATTTCTTTCACTTTAATACTTTAATATTTCGAAAAAAATATGAAAAATGTATATTAACAGCCCTATTTTGGCAAAGTGAAAATTTTTACTCAGTATTTTTAAAATTTCTATGTTTGTTGTAATTATTTGATTTCAAAACAAAATTTGAAAAATATAATTAATTTTGATAAAAATTGTCACCTGCTTTTCAGATAGTGATAATTTCATTAAAAAATTTTGTTTTTTGAGCATAAAATTTTGTTTTGAAATCAAAAAATAACAACAAACACATAGAAATTTTTAGAATACTGGGTAAAAATCAGAGCTGTAAATGAATCAATCATTTGAAGATTGAAGATTGAATCATGAATCAACCACAACATGTGATTGAAAAAACAAAGGTTGCCTTCATTTTGACCTTAAATCATTAAGATTTAATTCTGAATGCATTCATTGCTTTAAGTGATATTTAATTCATTTCGGAGCAATCATATTGATTTATATTTTGAATGCGTTCATTTGATTTAAAAATCAGAAAAGATTTCAATCATTTAATTTAAATCTAAAATTATAGCAATTATTTGATTTAAATCAAAAAAGATCAAAAAAATTTAAATCAAAAATGATTTCAATTATTTGAATTAAATCGCAAAATGAGTTGAAAATGATTTCAATTATTTGAATTAAATAGCAAAATGAGTTTACTCTGGCAAGGAATATTTAAGAAATAACTTCAAATAAACCTTTAAATCTTTTCGCTTACAAAATGAAGACTTGAGTTAACAGTGTACAATCGAGTGAAAATTCACTGTGGGAAAGTCATGACAACTCTTCAGCATGGTTTTGGATTTCCGCAATATTTTGTAAGCTGGATCAAATCGTATTTGATGGAGCGACCTTATAAAATACGGTTTCGAGGCCTTCGACCTTTCGACCTTATAAAATACGGTCTTCTGAATTTGTTGCAGAGTCAGGTGTTCCTCAAGGAAGCCACCTGGGTTCACTTTTGTTTATTTTGGCAATTAATAATGTTACTTACATCATCAAACACTCTCATTTGCTTATTTATGCAGATGATATAAAAATATGCAGCACAATTTATTCTAATGACAATTCAGACCTGCTCCAGTCAGACTTGAAATCCTTTGAGGTTTGGTATTCTAAAAATAACATGTTTTTAAATTAAACAATTTAATTTTTGATTACAAAATAAAAGATACTGCTTTAAGTTGTGTAACTACCGCATGGATTCTAAGTTGTCGTTTAACATGCATATTGATATAATTCGTAAGAAAGCATCTTCTATGCTCGGTTTTATAAAACGCTGGGCGGTCTGCTCTGAAAGGCTAAAGTGCAACTGACACATTTTAACCTTCCTCCATATGAGGATCGTTTAAAATTATTGAAAAAGCAATTTTTAGGTGAGAGAAGGAAATCTGCTGATATCGTTTACATACACCAACTCATAACTGGTGCTTTCGATTCTCCAGAACATCTTTCCCTTATATATTTTAATACTAACCGTAGAAGCAGTAGAAACGCTAACAACTGATTTATTTACAATTTAGTAGAACAAATTATACAGGGTTGCCCATATTCGACGGACCCATGTTTTTTTTAAAAAAATCAAAGAAAAAAATAAAAATTTGGCGGTTGGCAATCTAAATCATTTAATTTGTTCCAAGTAGATTTGTTTACATCAATTTTTGAATATGATATCTCTCAAATGGCCGCCTCTGGCGTTGATGGCGTATTGTGCCCTTTTTGCAGCATTTTCCATCGTTTTCGCCAACATTTCGGCCGGAATAGCGGCTATTTCTTCACGAATGTTGTCCTTGAGCTCTTCTACGGTCCTTGGCTTGTTAACGTAAACCTTTGACTTCAAATATCCCCACAAGAAGAAGTCAGGCGGCGTCAAATCGGGCGAACGCGGTGGCCAGTCCAAATCACCACTTTTCGACATCAAACGGCCCGGAAACAAATTCTTCAGAAAATCGATTGTTATGCGACTTGTGTGCGGTGGAGCGCCGTCTTGTTGAAACCAGAACTGCCTCATACGCTTTCGACGAATAATTGGCATCACAAAATTGGTCATCATGTCGCGATAACGCTCCTGGTTGATGGTAACAGCATGGCCATTTTCATTTTGGAAGAAAAACGGCCCAATGACCGTTTTCGCACTAACGCCGCACCAAACTGTGACTTTTTCGTCATGAAGAGGCACTTCTTGAGTCTCCTGAGGATTTTCAGTGGCGTAAATACGGCAATTTTGCTTATTTACGGTCCCATTCAATGTGAAATGGGCTTCATCGGACATGATAATTTTGTTCCAAAATTCCTCATCTTCGGCCATTTCGAAGACTCTTTCAGAGCGCTCGCATGGCGTGTATTGTTCCATGGTAAAAATCTGCTTGGACTGACGCTTCAAACGCGGTATGTCATTAAGCGATCTGACATCTCTGTCAAAAGTTATGGCGTTGCCAGATGGGTCCGTCGAATATGGGCAACCCTGTATGTTAACTGCTCCATTAAATCGCATGACTACCAGTGTTAACAACTGTAGCGTGTTCGATGTTAGCTTGCCGAAAGGTCAACTCAAAAGTAGATTGAATACCAATATATGATAACATCTATGTGAACGCCTGGTTAGTTGTTTTGTCTTGTATTGTCCCTGAGCCCAACTCATTTTATAGTGGGTAAATTTGTCTCACTTTCGATTGTTTTGGACCACTTTTATTGATATCTTTGAGATAATGCAGAGAAAGTGTAAAAAAGCTGTAGTTGTTGAATTGTATTGTTATTTCAACAGTAAAAATCATTAAAAAAAATGATTTTGAACCCTTAAGGGTGGCAAACTTTTTTAGGTTTTTAAGAGTATTGGATCAAAATTTTTTATGATGTTATTTTGCGGGAAGAATTCGTTACTTTGGGCTTATGAGAACTCCATAAATATTTATTTATTTATTTATTATTTATATTTTATAAATAAATTTATAAGATATATTAGATAGGGAACTGGGCGTCTCTGGCCATTTTGTACCCAGATTTTTTGACTTAATATAAATTTAATTTACAATAAACTTTAAGGAAGTTTACATTATTTGAGGAATTAAGGGAAGGTTCTCCTGGATTTTTTTGAAAAAATCCATTTTTTTTACATAAAATGAAAGTTACATATATGTAGAATGTTTGTGCCAAGGGATATTTCAATACGACGCGTATTTCTCGAGCTAGAGCGTGTCAAACGTACCCATGTCACGCGCGCGTACCAACTTTCTAAAAACTTTAAACGCGTTTTTCTCGGAACCATGTTTTCTAATCTAACGGACAGCACAGGGCTTGTTCTATTGATCCGATTTCCTTCATTCAAAGAATGTTTGAAAGTATATACTTTTTTGTACGCCTGGAACCTAACATTGGCATAAAAAATTGTTTATTTATAATTTTTAAACGAGATCTAAGTAAAAAACAAAGCAAAAAATTTCAATTTTTTTTTTAAAAGTCCATAAAATTGGTTTTTTTTACCAAACTTAATTGAAGTTAGGTTCCAGGCATATGAAATGTTATCAATTTTAATAAGTTTTATACATTTCTCATTTCAGTTCACTACCTGAGGCCCCACACTGTCCGCGGGAGGTCGATGTTTTGCGCGCAGAGGTCGACGAGATCCGCCATTTTCAAGCCGCCATTTTGAATTTTTCAAATATCTTTTTTTTTTTTTTTACTCGTCAATAAACCACGAATCAAAGTTCAAAAGCATAAGTTCGTATGTCTTTTCATTTTCCCACAAACCATTCTCAAATTTTGCTTGTTTTTCGGCCAAATCCAAAAAAATCCAGGAGAACCCTCCCTTAATGAAATTGATTATACATCACGATTTAAGCCGTGTTTCTCCAGAACGGTATTGATGATTACTAGTGTTTCTCTCTTGCTGCAATCAAGTGCCACTTCTATGGGGCAGTTTACTTTCGATATAGGACAATCCTTTACTATGTGCTGAACATTTAAGGCAGTTGGGCAGTAATCGCATTCTCGCTCATTTGTGTTGGTGAAATAATGACTACAGCTAAATAAGGTTGTGCCTACTCTCATTCTGATGATTTTTATACAATCGTCCCCAGTGAAATTAATATTGTATACTGGTCTTGTAATCGAAGGATTGTGAGTTCTTAGAAAAGATAGCGAGTTTGACCATTTGGCAAGTTTTGTATCTTCTAATGTCATTTTTCCAAATTTAACAAGAATGGATTCAAGGCACGGAACTTCCATTACCAATGGTAGGGTTAAAGCTTGTTTCGCAGCGTTGTCGGCTATTTCATTTCCCAAAATGCCAATGTGACTGGGAATCCACAGTATTTTGATCCAGGTATTAATTGTTACCCCATTGAAAATATGTTTAGTTGTGATATTTTTGATGTTTTGTATAGATTTGATAACGCTAAGACTATCTGAGCATATTAATGTTTTTCTGTTTTTAGTTGCTGCATATTTTACAGCATGTTTTATGGCAGCTAACTCTGCATTGAATATGCCAGCGTTAATTAGCAGTAGTCCAGTGTGAACAGTAGCAAACGTATTATCGTCAGTCTGTTCTACAACAGCAAAAGCCGATGCCCTTTCGTGAAACGAACCGTCAGTGAAAATTGTTGATTCAGGACGGAATTCCGTTTTAATCTTGATAAAGTCTTGTTTAAATATCTCAGTGTTTGTACTGTTTTTGTTGTGTATGCTAAGTAATACATCTGTGATAAAATTCGTATTTATATTTTCAATAATATTGTCTGGCTTGTCAGGAATGGGCATATTAATGTTGCGGCAGTAGCTGATTATCCGCTGGATTCCACAATCGCTTCTTGAATCTGTGCTTCTGTTGCCGTCTAATAAACTCCAAAAAAGTTTGTGTAAACCATGAGAAGCTGTGGTTATGGACTTGGCGGCAAGTTTGATTGATCTGTTATATAATATTGTTTCAAAATCATTGTATTGCGCTTCCAATCTAAGGGAGTCTAATGGTGTAGCTGTTAATATACCAGATGCCGTTCTGAAGCATCTGTTAATTGCAACGTTTATTTTGTTTCTGTTAATTTCGGAAGTCCAACCATATATTGTGATGCCGTGTTGCACTGTTCCTTCTACAAGGGAACGGCAGATCGAGATAGCTGTTTCTATGTGTGGTCCTTTCTTGCGAGTGCAAATGACTTTGAGTAAGTTGTTGATGTTTTTGAGTTTAATCACAACTTTATTTACATGTTCGTTCCAAAGTGTGTTCTTAGAGAGAGTAAGGCCCAGTACACGCATGTTTGAGGTTAGGTTGATATTTACATTTCTGATGTTTAATGCACTTGACCGGCATTTATGTTTTCTGCAAATATGAAGAGCTTCTGCTTTATCTGCCGGAACTGCTGCCCCTGTTTTGGTTGCCCAACGATGAATTTCTGTGTCTAATTTATTAAGGTTTGTGTTGACTTGTACTTCATTTCCGGAGCAGATTGCAAATATGTTGTCCGCGTAAACGCCCAAATAGTCTATACCGTTAATTTTGTTTATGGTTTTAATCAATGTATTTGCATATGCATTATACAGTACTACCGACATTGTGGATCCTTGTGGCACTCCATTGTCAAGAGAGAAAACTCTTGACATAAATCCATCCATTCTGACTTTGAATCTGCGATGTGTTAGAAAGGATAGGAGTAATTCTAGCATTTTTTTTGGAATACCCCATTTGTGAAGTTCTTTTATCACATGTGTTGAAATGATTCCATCAAAAGCCTTCTCTAGATCTTCGGAAAGAATAATACTGTGTTTCCTGTTCCTAATATTCTCTTTCATATTTGATTCCAGTAAGTGACAGAGTGTGTGGACTCCGTGATTTGGGCGGAAAGCATGTTGTTGTTCTAGGACCTTATCTTTGCAACTAAACCAAATTCTGCGTGATATTATTTTATCGAGTACTTTTGCCAGCACAGGTAATAAAGAAATCGGCCGATAGCCTTCCATGCTGTTGGCGTTTTTTCCTTGTTTTGGAACTGGTGCCAGAAGTGCTAATTTCCTGTCGTGTGGATATATACCACTTTTTAGCATGCTGTTAAATAGGGTACAAAGTCTTGTTTTTAGTCTCGGAGAAGCCTTCATTATCATAGAGTACGTAATTTTATCAGTGCTTGGCGTTGTTCCTCTACTGTTTTTTAATGCCAAATTTAGCTCCAGAAGGGTTATATCTTCTAAAATGCAATCTACTTCCGATCCGTTACTGATCATATTTTCAATATTAAAGTTTAGTTTTTCGCTTATAAGGTTGGAGTTGAAAGAAGCATCTGAGCCAATAGAACTCCATAGTTCTGCAAGTGCAGATGCAATACTTTCAGGGTGCGACAGCACAGCGTTGTCCGTAAAGATTGCTGGAAAACTTATTGAGCGACAAGAGTTGATTTTTTTTACTCTATTCCATAAGGTTCTTATATCGAGTTTTGGGTTAAGAGAGTTAACAAATCTATTCCATGTTTCCTGCTTTGCTTGTTTGCAAGCTCTTTTGACCTGAGCACTTGCTTTCTTGTATAGCACAATGTTATCTTGTGTTCTTCGCAGTTTGAATTTTGTCCAAGCTTCATTTTTTATATTAATAAGTTTGCTAATTTGCGAATTAAACCAAAATGGGCTGTTGCGATGTTTTGGATTTCGACTTACAGGCATGGTCTCGTTGGCAGATTTTCTCAAAATTCTTTTAATTTGCGCAGCTTCTCTGTTGATGTTTGATGACGTTTCGTATTCAACGTTAAATATTTCAGTTTTTTTGGTAAAGAGCTCCCAATTAGCTTTTTTATCAACAAATCTAGAGTTGAATTTATAAATTTTATAATTAGTGTGATTGCATATAAGAATGGGAATATGATCACATATTTCTGGCTGTTGAAAGCAGGACCACGTTAGTACTGAAGCCAGGTCGGAATTAGCCATTGCCACATCTACTGCCGTAAGAGTGTTTCTAGTATTAAGAAGAGTTGGGATCCGTCGTTGAGAATCGTCAAACTGAGGTCGTTAGCAAAATCTTCCCATAATATTCCGCTTCTAGTAGTGTTGTCTAGTAGTGTTGTTCTAGTAGTGTTGTGCATCCCACAGGACGCTATGAGAGTTAAGGTCTCCAGCTATTAAATGATGTTCAGAACTGTATTTGGGAATATCGTCAATAAGTTGCGGAGTAAGGTAGACGTCCGATTCTTTATAAATATTAGTAATATGCAAATTTTTTAACCCATGAACTGTTATTGTTTGATGTAAAAGATTGTTATTTGAAATTTTGTGATTTGAAGCGTTTTCAGTATCTTTTACTAATATGGCAATGCCTGCTTTGGCATATGAGTAGTCTTTATTGTGATGGAAGATTTTGTAGTTCGGCAAATGCAGTAAATTTTTGTTTTTACTTACTATGTGCGTTTCTTGAATTAGTATTACATCAGGTTTATGTTTTGCAACCAGTTGTTCTAACGCATATTTGTTGTTTACGAAACCTTGCATATTCCATTGCAAAATTACTATATTGATACCTAAATCCATGATAACTATTATTGTTTTTAAATGAAGTTAATTATTAATATATAATTTGGAGTTTGGTGAACTCGCTGTGTCGTTTGATGTGTATGTTTTTCCAGTTGGTGATGTAGGTGCATCTGTTTCCATGATATTGTCTATGTCAAGTATATCAAAATTGTTAGAGGTTGTAGTTATGTGTGTTGTTTCTGTTATTGAGTTTGATGTTATATTTTGTGTTTCTTGGCTCTTGTTTTTTGTTCGTTCAGTAGTGGGTAAAGGGTTGGTCTTGGAGCATAGTGGTTTTTCGTAAATTTGTTGGTTAGATTGTTGTATTTGTTGTGTTTCTTGATTATTTTGTATCTCAGGTCGTTGTAGTTGTTGATGTGGTTTATCTTGATGTAGCCGTTGGTATGATTTCTCGTTTGGTATTTGATCATGTTGTTGTTCATGTTGAAATTTCTGTTGAAGTTGTTCGTGGTGTTGTTCTAGAGGTGGTTGAAGTTGTTTATGTTGTTGTTGCAGGTGTTGCTGAGGTTGTTGTTTTAGGGTTTGCTGGTGTACTTTTGGCTGTGGATTGATTAATTGCTGATAACTTGTTGATGTATTATGTGTCGATTCAATGGAGTTGCCTGTTTTTAAAATTTGAGCAAAGGTGGTAGTTGTGTTTTTTTTTAAATGGCTCTATCTTATGCAATGCTGGATGGTTATTGAAGATTTTCCAGGCCTCACGGGCAGGGCATCTCCTATCAATTTTGATCTTGTTAACTGCTTTGTGCTTTAAATACGTTGTGCAAGACGGATCGTAGGATGTGTGTGAATCGTTGTTGCAGTTTACACAGAACTTCCTTGAGCAAGTATCGTGGGGTGGCGGATATGCGCATTCTCTACAGGTTTCAATATTGCGGCACCATTTTCTTGTGTGTCCTAATTTCTGGCAGTTGATACATCGCATTGGGTTTGGAATAAACTCTACTACTGGGACTCTTTGCCACCCCAGCTTGATGTATTCTGGACGACGGATTAAGTCAAATGTGACAATTGCTGCACCAGTTGGTGTGATCTTACCATTATTTATTTTTTTAATGTCAATAATTTTTTGTCCTTCTAAAGATGTAAGCAGTTCTTTTTCTTCAATATTTATAATGTTTTTTGAAAATATTCTGCCTTGTGTAGAGTTCAAACTTTTATGAGAAGTTATTTCAACTGGTAAAGTGTCAACCAATTTAGCTTTTATGAATTTCTCAGCTGCTTTGAGGTTGAGAGCTTTAAGAAGAAGATCCCCTGATTTAAGTTCTACTACTTCAGTGTAGTCTCGAGATATATAATTCAATCCCTTTTCAATCCGAAACACGTTGTAAGATGAAATGGAGGGTACATTTTCGTCCTTTGTTGATCCGACTGCAGTGATTATTAAATACCGAGGTATATGGTCATCGTTGTGCACTATTTCAGGAAGAGGCGAGAAATCAGCTGCCCGTAGGCGCTTATTATTTGGTTTTGTATATCGCGATGGGATTGGAGTATTATCAGGGTCTAGGGACTTAAACCTATTTTGATAAGGGGGGTCAACCCCGTTCATTTTGAATATTTTGGTCAGGCGATTGTTTCTTTATAAATATTTTGATATATTAAGTTGTGTAAGATAATTGATTATTGAGTTATCTAAAACACGTGGGCACCAAAAATTTACAGTAGTGCGAAAGAGATAGCAATATGTCAGTCACAATGAACAAAACACAGCGATAGGAAAACGAACTAAGCGCGGCGATTGCCTGAGCAAGACTGAACTCCATAAATATATTTTGTTGGTAATTACACCATAAAAAAGGTTAATCCAATACTCTTAAAAACCTATAAAAGTTTGCCATCCTTAAGTATTCAAAATCATATATTATATTTTTAATGATTTTCACTGTTAACTCAAGTCTTCATTTTGTAAATGAAAAAATTTAAAGGTTTATTTTAAACTATTTCTTACTTATTCTATACCAGAGTAAACTCATTTTGTGATTTAATTCAAATAATTGAAAACATTTTTGTTAAGTCAAATAATTTCAATCTTTTCTGATCTTTTTTGATTTAAACGAAATAATTGCAATCATTTTAGATTTAAATGAACTGATTGAAATCTTTTCTGATTTAAATCAAATTAATGCATTCAAAATATAAATCAATGATTGCTTTCAGAATTAAATCTTAATGATTTAGGGCTAAAATGATTGCAATCAAAAAGTAAATAAATCACACAGATTTAAAAACAAAAATGATTGAAATCTTTTACAGTTCAATTGTTACTTTGCCAGAATAGGGCTGTTAAATTCAACTAAAAAAAAAAAAAAAAAAAAAAACTGGCCATTTCAGCCCTTGGAGGGGGACTTTGACCTAGCTTCTATTGATCAATTGTGTTGTGCGTGTTATTAAATATTTAATCACAAATGACCGAGAACTGGACCTACGTGTTTTATGCCGACTCCGAACGGCTAATGTTCTCAAAAAGCTTTACATGGCAAATTTTTACTCTCTGAGGTTTGCCATTGTCTGCAGAGAGGTAACGACCGAACAGAAAAATTAATTCAATTGAAAAAACTTTATATCTGAGCTGGAATTGAACCCGGGCTACCGCAGTTCTTTAGCTTAGGGGCCACGCACTCTACCCACTAGGCTACGGTCGCCACAACTCGTCCGATAGTTAAATTCAACTATCGGACAAAAATATTCAGCCGCTTGCAAGCGTTTATAAACGATAAACGCTAACTGTCGGATTTAATACGACAAACGTAAGTTCGTAACACCGCATTACAAAATGCGTTTATCGCGTATCGTATGAATTCGTAATAGAGGTGTTTGTATTTGAATACTAATTTAACGAAGTTCACATAGGATTTTATTAGTTACAAACGCAACAACCCAATTAGTTTGTACAGAGTGTATTCAAAAGTGTGTTCGAGACCCAGCTCGGACAAAATAGTTATTTTTTAAATTTAATTTTTTACAAAATTTTTCTATCAATTTAAATATTTTTCTAAAATATTTTTAAAATTTATTCATATGAATGATATGAAAAGACTCAGAACCTTCAAAAGGTAGGCCTTAGAGAAGCACTCATCCATACAGCGATAATGTTAGGTATATTGACTCCAATAATAGCACTTGCTAGTAGTGCTTTCTTTTGCGTAGCCCTTGCTTAATTGCCCACAGGGTTGAAGTTGAAGGGAATGTGTTTACACATGCTGTGCTCGCTAGCTCGCAAATTTGGCTATATACACAAAAAGCGCGTGGTGAACATAAATTTATATAAAATCAAAAAAATTCGCTCAGAATTAAAATCATGTAAATTCAAAGAATAGATCACAATTAATTATCAAAAATTAATGTTTTGAAAATTTTGTATTTTGTAGAAATGTATGGCGCTTTTATTGAATGTCATTTACTTGGCGCACGGGCATAGAAGGCCGTTTAAAAACTCAATTTAATTTTTATACATTTATTTTAAATAAAAAAAAAATAAATTTTAATTTAGAATTAAAATTTCCAATTCCAACACATGAAAAAATTTGCACTCAAATAAAAAAAAAAAAAAATTGTGCAAATGTGCAAAAAGAGCTGACTTTGGATTTGCACAATTAACAGCGCAAGTTTACTTCGATTTATTTGGTCGCGCATACTTATTAGGTTAATGCAAAAGGTTTCCCATACGATTTGTGATAGCTCATTTGTGAAGGTGAAAAATGCAGCACAGCATACCTGATCGCCAGTTATTTTCTAATTGCAAAAATGGAAGAAGCTCAAAATGCAAGTTCAACTTTTTGATGCCATATATTAATAAAACATATCAAATTGGATAGTAAATTTGCATAGTACCAAAAAGCTATAGTAGGAGGTTCCCAACCATAAATTCTATTTTAAAGGGTGCTCATTATTGTGGTTTTCAACTATGGAAGAAAAACACAATACCACATAATTGTGAATACCCTTATTATTAATAATTACAAAAAAATAATATTAATGACTAGCAAATTGTATTAATTTAAAGAACAAAAAATATAAAAAAAAATAAAAAAATAACTGTTTAGGTATTATTTTAATTATTAATTAATTTATAAATTTTTTAATAATTAATTTATTAATTTTTTAATAAAAAATTTATTAATTTTTTAATAATTAATTTATTAATTTTTTAATAAAAAATTATTAATTTTTTAATAAAAAATTAATTATTTCAAAAATTAAAATATCACAACTCTGGTAATTTCTATCCGATTTTCTAACGATTTTTATGTTTTATAGCTCACCTTTAGGGACAATTCAATAAAAAAACGAGGTGCATGCCTGTTTTATGCACAAAATAATGCTTAATGTGCAAAAAATCGAGAAATATGTAAAGTCAAAAAATTTTCATGTTTTTCAATTTACAACAAAAAGACCAACTCGCGGTAATTTAGCGCACTCCTATCGAACTCATAGTAATACATGCTGGTTTTTAGTCTAAACGTCACGTTTTTAACAAGTCATTATTTTCATTTTCGAAAAATTTAAATTTTTCATACAAATGCATGGCTAGTCTAATGTACATGGAAATAAATAGCTGTAAAATTAGTGTCAATTGCATACATAGAAAGATAAAATATATAACATAAGTCTAGATAAATAAAATATATATTCGCTATTTCGATCATTGAAATATTTTGTTAAGCCATAACATAACGACATTCAATTGTTTCATATTTGGCTAAGTTAAGAAACAGCACAAATTGGACAAGTTCTTTTATTTCAGCTCAGCCAAACAAGAAAAATATCTGAAACACTATCAAAAGCATAAAATAGAGCATAACAACAACGGCAAGAAAAGAACAAAAACAAATTCTGCATAGACACACAATCATGCCAATAAGTAGCAGAACAAATTGTGTTTATTACTTTTTTCCAATTCATTCATAAAAATTTAATTGGAGTGTTTGTTTTGTTTTTCGTTGTTGCTTGTCTCGCATTTGGTGTTGGTTTTTTCTTTTCGTCTGCCTCTGCTGGCAGCAAATGTTTCGCAAGGGCTTAATATTCGGATCGTTGGAGTTCTGTTAACTAAGGTGAAATGTTTCGATGCCTTCTCTCATTTACATATTCTCTCTGCATAAACGCTTGCATTCTGTTATGCGGTATTACGAACTTACATTTGTCGTATTAAATCCGACAGATAGCGTTTATCGTTTATCGGAAACAAATGGTATTACGAAACGATACGTATTGGATCAGCTGTCCAATTTCAGCGGCTAAATATTCTTGTACGATAGCTGAAATTATATGAGTTTTCTTTAAGTTTTGAGTTTTATTATTTTAAATTATATGAGTTTTATCTTTTTTCGAAATTTTTTAGTATTAAAGTGATATAAATAAGTTTTTGGACAGAATTTGAGCAAAATCAATGCAGTCTTTTCTGGCCAAGAGTTGTGAGCTCGGAAATTCAACTGGAGCGTCTTGCCACTTCAATGGAAGAAAACGCCAAATGGAAGCATCCCTCAACTGCTTTCCTTTCACAGCATCTATGCTGTTTAAAGATCTCAATGGAACGTCGGAAACATATTATATATTTTATTTTTTAAATTTTAATATCTTGAAGTGAGAACTTCATTCGTTTTTTCTTGAATTCACAGTAAAATGTAAGCAAAAATCACTGTCATTCACAATAGCATATCTATCGGGAGTATGAAAACGATAATTCGAAAGCTTGATTTTTACGATATGCTTGCAAGCGTTTATCGTCTATCGTATAAAAATTCATAATAGAGGGTTTAGATTGAATCAAGACAAAATGAGTCTTGTTATTACCCAGATGAAAAACAAAGCCAGGCCTTCCGATGGAAGGAATGTGTCAGGTTATAGTTTTAGTGCTAAATTTGGATGTCTACTTTTTGAAATTTTAAAAACTTATTTTTTGCTTCTAAGGGCGCATTTATAGTGGCGACTTGTTGCTGGACCGGACCGAACCGAGAAGGAAAGCTGGAAAACGCTGCACATACAATTATATGAAACAAGCTCAAAGTGCGTATAGTGCCAGCCGAGCTTGCAACTTCAAGTGACTTGTGGGCTGGTTTCCATCTTCCCGATTGTTGCTTTCTCGCTCGCTCGCACGGTTTGCTTGTGTTTTGATTCATTTTACACGTTGCTTACTTGCTTTTTATTACTTTCGTTAAATAACATGAAATGGAATAAGAAACAAGGAAATCAATTTTTTTTTTTTGCTGTTGCTCCTTTTCTTCGTCTTTTCTTTGTTTTTCTAGTGCACAAAAGCAAGTGTGTAAAATGAACAAACGAATGAAAAGGGATTTTTCCCACAAAGTTGGCAACGTTGGCGGTAGCAAACTAAATTCCTCGGAAAAATATTGATATACGAAAAAACAACAAATTGCATCACATTTGACTGCCAGCGTCGCGATCGATTCTGTATTTCCTTGAATTCATTCATTCAAAAAAACAAAGAACCGCACGATAGCAACAAAGAAGACCAACAAGAAAAGTAATAAGCATACAAGAACACGAAATTGCGCTCAGTTGTTATGCTGTATTTTCTTGACCGCAAAAAATATACACAGAAACAGCACTTTAAAGAAGCAACGAAGATAAATTTCTATCAACTGTTGCACACAGAAACAAAAAGAGAAATAGTGAAAAAAGCTAAACCAGCCGGTGAAGCAATTCGTCGATTAGCGGCTGCAAGTGCGTTTCATCTAAAACAGAGAATCGAAGATTATCAAATTTTCTTATGTGCGCTCTTCCTTTTTATTTGATTTTAAGCACAAAAGTAAACAAACAAAAATAGCAGCAACAAGATATAACAACTTTGTTTAGATTAGTTTTGTATTGTTTTGTTGCAATATCAAAAATAATACAACAAAAACAAAACCTAAAGAAAAAAGTTAAAAGAGTTAAAACCAGTTGGATGATCAAGTGGCTTCATGCGGCTTGAAGTGCGTTTTCGCTGAGTCATAGCATTAAAAAATCTTGGGCCAGCTGCTGATGTACGTTTTTTTAATGTGCTTTCTTTCTACGATCTTCTTTTTTGTCAAAAAAAAATTTGAAATTAAAAACACAACAAGAAAGCAACAAAAACCAGCAGAAAACACTTGCGAAAAAAGTCGAAACAAGTTGGTACCTCAAGTGACTTGAAACGACTTGCAGTTGCAGGAAGCGCGTTTCAGCAGCGTTTTTCGCATTTTCGTCTCTGCACTTGTTGGTTTGAGGAAAGCAAAATGAATGAACGAAATCATGTGGCTTTTTTGATGCTTCGGTTGCAAAAATAAACAAAAGAAAAAGTAATATATACAAACAAACCCAAAATAGTCAAAAACCAGCTGAAACAAGTCACCAGCGACAAGCGCGCACTATACGCACTTCCAGCTGCTTTTGGCAGGACGAGTTTCCAGCTCGGTCCGGCCCAGCAACCAGCCGTCACTATAAACGCGCCCTAAGTGAGGGATGTATCATGTTTGTTAATCTAAAATTCCGGTTAATTTAAAGGGACAACTTCAATATTTTCATGATTGTTTTAATTCGCCGAATCCACTCTGTGTTTTCAACAATTTTAAATAGTGCGCGATTGCCAGAACACATGTTGTTGTTTTCATGTGCTTTTCTTTTTTGTTGCATTTGTTGTTGCACTCTTCAAATACTTTTTCTAGGCATTTCTGGTATATAGCATGTGCGGCAATGCAAAATTCGGCTGAATTAAAGTCGACAAAAAAACGAACGGTAAATTGAATTTCTAGAGTTGCGAACATAAAGTTTTCTATCGATGTTCTCATTTGGAAAGTTAAGTTCGAAGTGTAAAGTTGTGAACAGTGAGTGAAGTACTCATATGCTATACCATTGACAACATGTTGTAACTTCACTGTCGAAGCGAAGTTTTCAATCTGGCAGTATGTTGCAACATTTTCGTTCGACATGCGATTTGGTTAGTTTCAAAGTTATGTTCGAACATTAAACAGCTACACTCAAGCTTTTTTTCTGATACTTGGCATATTAAATAACGTAAATCAATCTTTTTAAAAATGTTTATTTAATAGAAATATTTAATTTAAACTAAAAATTACAAATTGAAACTTGTCATTCCATAACTTGAAATCATTATTTAACACTACTATGTTAAATAAATGATAAAACAATGCTTTAATGAATAAATGTTTGTATTTATATTTTCTTTGCTTCTCGATCACTGCCACCAAATCAAAGTGATATTTTATCGCAAATATGGCCTGTCGAAAGTGTTACAACATACCGACTATCGATAATTTTGACAACTTCGAAAATTTCGTAGTTACAACATGTTGCCACATATTTCATACTATCATCAGTTGCAAATAAAGCCCTGCTGTATGTGTTGGCAACACACGTTGGAATTTTAGAATACATGCTCGTCTCCATACCAGCTTTTATCTTTTCCTATAGGCATGTTCAAGGACGGCATGTCTGCAGCAATGCTGCAACCATCTCGGCATTAATGCTGCATTCATCTCACAGCATTAATTCTACATTCATACCGTGAGACACATGCTGCATTGCTGCAGACATGTCGTCCTTGGACATGCCTATAGAAAAAGATAAAAGCGGGACGATCATGTATGCTGAACTTCCAACGCGTGTCGCCAACAGACATACAGCAGGGCTTATTCTTTTCTAGTATGTATACACTTGAACATCAATGTCAATATGCAATTTCATTCAAAGTTATATCTGTGGTCCCAAGGAATAATGACAACTCAAAATATCTTAAAAAAGCGATATGGAATTCACTTTATTGCCAATTTTTGGACGTATGCAGATATCCATTTTTTGCCTAGAATTTATCATCACTTGTCTGCACATATTTTGTGTGTAACGGTTCATATATTTCAAAAAATGGCTCGTAGTTCGTGCAATTAAAATATAGTTTTTTTACGATACTTTGAGTTTAGTCGTTATTCCTTGTGACCACAGATATATACTCTGTTTTTTATAAAAAATTATTGAAAAACCTGTTGTCTTGAGCAGGTTCCCCCCTTAAGTTATACTCTTTGGACGAAATTTATGAACATGCTCTCACCGAATGAATGAACACATTCGATATATTTCTCAATGGGCGTCATCAATAAATAACGGCCCTATCGAAACTAAATTATCGATCAAAAAATATTTCGTTGAGCTCCATATATTTGATCAAGAAGTTAATTACACTCCCCCGTGACATTTGATATATCGCAATAGAGAGCAAATTTGCAGAGTTCCAGGCATTACCTTTTCTGTTTACTTTTTCTATCAATTATTAAAAAAACATTGCGTTAAACTTAACTAAATTTTTTATTTAGAAGTTCGACTACTGTGATCTAAAATTTGGTCTTAAAAAATTCACAACTGACTGCACTGTTTGAAAACCTTCTGTAAAGATATTGGACTATCTGGGTTAACAACATAATCATTTCAATTGCATAACAATATTATTTATAAAATATTAATATTAAATAATAATAAATAAAGCCACAAACAAATACAGAGGTCGAAAAACTACTCAACAATTATAAAATACTATATTTAAATAAACTGTGGTTATAATATCCTGTTAGATTTTAAGGAATAAAAATTGAATTTTGTTGAAAAAATTAAAAAATCTTAAAGTGAACGGAACACTTATTTGTTCAGAAAATTTTATATGTTTTCTTATACTTACGCCGCATTTAGATGCCGGCACCGAAAACGTGATTTCCTCACGCGCCGGCTGTTGAGTATGATTAACACCATAACCGTAGCCATAATTCGAGTTAGCATTGTCACCAGTACCACCAGCGCCATTGGGATTATTTCTGTTTCTTTGCTGTAATAAAAAAAATGCAATATAAAGTTCTTTAAATGCAATTTTTAACAAAATTATAATCTTACCATCATATTTTCGATAAGTCCTTCAATTGTGCGCTTTGCATCCTCCACCTGCTGGTGTGAGCCCTGAATCACGCAACGCCTATCGCCAGGTTCATCATTTTTGCCCTGTATGAATTGCAACTTGCAACCACATTCTGTTTGAATCTTGCGTATCATATCGCCACCTTTGCCAATGACAACGCCTACAGCAATTTTTGGAACAAAAACTTCTGCTGTTTCACCACCGCCGCCCATGCCGCCATTGAAACCTCCGCCATTGTGGCCACCGCCACCACCTCCGCCGCCACCGCCCATGCCGCCCATTTGATTGCCACCACGGCCCACAGCTTGAGCCTCCTTATCGGCAATGAGTTCCAGCACCAGCTGTTTGGCGTGTTCGATTTTTTGCGCATCACCCGATATGCGCAACGGTTTCTACATAATACAGGAATAATATTTCAATAAAAAATAGATATTTATTATATTTAAAGTAGAAACATACAATGAGCTCTTGATTGGGTCCATCTTGTATGATGACCATTTTGGCACCGGTTTTCTCTTGCAACTGCTTGATTGTATCGCCCCCTTTGCCAATAATAAGACCCACCTTGGTGCCGGGTATCATTATTTCTTGATATGGTGGATAGCCTGAGGGCCCAGGAGGTGGCATGTTAATGGTTAGCACAACTTCAACGTTGCCGCCACCGTTTTGATTGACCAACTGTTGAATCATTTCACGTCCTTTGGTTACGGTTTCACGTGATCCACGAAGGGTGCACAAAGTTTCTAAAGGAGAGAAAATTCAATTTATAAAAACTAAAAGACTAGCCAAAAACTTTATAAATTCTGAATGCTTAATCATATTTAATGTACCTGACATGGTGGACATGGTGGAGACATTGCAGCACAGACATTGTCAAGTTTAGTAGTTTACAAAGCTACAACAGCGAGTCAGATCGTGTTCGAAATATTTGACGAAAACAAACGATCACTGCCGGGCACTCGTCAGCAGCAAAATAAATCATGTGCATGTTTTGTTTTTGAGTAATATGATTTGATTTGCTTTTTAACCCAAAGACTCGAAAAAGAAATGGATGAATCGAACGCACCAAATCATTTGCAAATGATCATCCTTGTGTTTTATCAGTATTGTGCCGGGTCAGAATTTTAAAATATTTATGGGACACAAGGATAGACCAAATAATTTTTTTTCAAATCAGGGGGCGGATTCTCTGTGAGTTTTAAAAGTGAACACGGGCTGTCACAAAAACTCACTGGTTTTAAGTCGGTGAGTTCAGTCAGAAAAAGTGTTCACTTTAAAACTCACAATTAGAGAATCAGCCCCTGAGGTCAGATTTAAAAAAATTATATTTGACACTAGGGTGGCTCCTAAAAATGTGTTTTTTATACTCTTTGTATGTATGTATATGTGCTGACAGTATTAAGGGGTTGCTGATTTCGAATCGGATTTTTTTTTTATGTCATCAACATATCTAAATATAAAAAAGCAAAGTACTGTCTGTGCGTGTGTAATGCCTATAGACTCCAAAACTACTGGACCGATTGACCTGAAATTTTGGCAGTCGATTCGTTTCAGGTACGAGATGGTTTAGGAAAAAATTTCCCACACCGCCCCCAAAACAATAAAAATGCTATATTTCGTTCGTATAAGACTAAAATTTGGTACTTAAGTTTGTATGGTTACTTTCGACAACTGTACTTAAAATGGGCGTTATCGCTATATAGCCACATCCACTTTTTGAGATATCATTAAAATTGACTACTGGGTCGATTGAGCTAAAATTTTGGCTAAGTTTGTATGGTTACTGTCAGCAACTGTACTAAAATTTGGTTTCCACGCCCCCTTTCACCGCCCACAAACCAATGAAAATGTTTTAATGCAACGGTTTGGATCGTATTAGACAAAAATTTTGTAATTTAGTTCATATGGCTACTCTCAGCAAGTAAACTAGAAAGTGGCATGTCCCACTTTAGTTACACTCACATAAGCAAAAATATGTATTGGCGTCACGTTACAAAAAACGGTATTTATTTTTGAATTGCATTAAAAAAATCTTTGAATCTTTGGGCAAGACTTTTTGTATAACTTTTTTTTAGAAAGGTTTGAAATAACACAAGTTTATTTTCCAAGTGATAAAATTTAAAATTCTTTTCTGGTTTTCTTTTTAGTAAAGAAAAGTAAATGAAAAAGAAAAACTGTATTTGTGAAATGTATTTGATCATCATTGTAAACGAATTTATGTATAAATTGCTTTAATTAAAATGTTTCTCGTAGATAATATCATAAAATAATAATATTTTTTAATAAGTTTTAATTTTTGGTCACGGTAGACTTTTCTATGGAAATGCCCATAATTGTTTTGCTTAATACATATTACAGTTAAATACTTATTACAGCAAAAAAATATTATCTCCAATATTTCTTAGCAAGTGTTCTTTAACTTTTTGATTGAATGTGCCCACTGATGTCGCATTTTTACAGTCTGCTGCTAAGTTGTTATAAGCCGTTGGATAAGCTGCATGAAGATATCTTTGTTTCGTGGCTTCCAGCCTGCATCTCGCCGCGACTAAATTGTTGATACCTCTGGTGCTTGAGCTATGCGTAGGATAGACAAGCCGAATTGTGTTGTAGTAGACATGGGTAACGCTGCGCTGCGTTGCGCTATTGAATTGAAGCACTTAATTGTGCAACTGTGCTGATTCACTTGTTTTACAAAAGTAACGCAGTAATAAGGAGTTGTGGAAAAGACGCTGTTAAACAAGAGTGTGTTTGATTATTATGATGCTTTGCCATTCACGTAATGGTTTTATCAATATGTTGAAGGATTTTAAAAGTAAAAGAAACCGTGAATCAATCAAACTGTAAACTTTTCTAGAGTACTAGAAATGTGTATGTATATCAGTTTGATTGCTTATATTTACCTTGACCTTGAACGAAATACAGTTGGACTGCATGCATAAAGTATAAAATTTCTGAATTTTTGGTGACTGCTTAAAATATGATCTTTGTTCAGTAATGCTTCAGTTTAATTAATAACTTATTGGTTAAGTAATTTTAAACCAATTTATGATCAGATCTTTATATCAGATATTTTATTTATTTATTTGGTTCCATTTATTTTAACGAAGTGAACAAACTTGCGCTTGGGACTTGTTACTTCACTACAAAACTTACCATATTCAACAAATTAACCACATAACGCAACACGATATCCAATTCAAAAACAGCCTGCGCTGATTAACATCTTATCAACTTTATCATAGCATTTCCAACTACATCATAACGCGATTGCGTTAACGCATAACGCTGATAGAGCAAGCTTGCCCTGGGTTAGTTAATGCTGCGATACCCATGTCTATATTGTAGTTGAAGTTGTGGATGTTTTTGAGCACGTGAATCAGTAGCTGGTATTTATGTAAACCCTTTTTGGAGCAGCGATCTAAAGTTTGGCGAATACAATAAATGACTGGGGTATCTCATCGGCAATTGGAAGGTTTGTTTGATCGCTTTATTCTGTAGTCTTTGCAGTTTTTTTAACTCCACTGTATTTTTATAGGCTCAGCACATAGGCATATAAATTAGATGAGAGCGGAATAGCGATACATAGATTAGGAATTTTATATCCGTATAAAGTTTATTTTTAAAGTTTATTCTAAATTTATACAGCAGCCCGAATCCATACGAGAGCTTGCTCTGAGGATTTACTATTTGGTGATTTCAAGTAAGATTGTTGCTCATCATGAGTTCCAGGAATTTAATTTCCATTTATAGTGAAAATGAAGTTATCTTCCAAACTACTGAGGGATGAAAATATTATGAATTTTGTTTTGTTGGTGTTCATAACAATTTTGTTGAATTTTAAGAATTCCTGTAGCACCCAAATTTCATATTCCATTGTGCTTTTAAAACTATTCTACTTCTTGTTGGGTAAAACAGGGCGATGTCATATGCGAACAACAGTTTTTGCCATTTAATGCGATATTTGATATCATTAATGAACATCAAGAAAAGAATCGTCCCAAGCACACTCCCTGAGGAACACTGCAAAAAGCTTTTTCTGCTGCGCGGCGAACCTTCCTGTTCGTATACGTCGTATATTTGATTTTTTTATTATTTTATTCACCACGTTGCAAAGTACGCTTTTTTCGATTTTAGGATGACATTTGCATTATCTCAGAAGCTATAAAATTTAGGGCCATGAAATTTTGTACAAATGAGTTTTAGCCTAAATTAAGTAACAGCACAAAAAAGAATTCTAGGTCAACTGCATCGCCTATCTCCCACATTTTTTTAATAAAAAAACCCCATAAAATTGCTTATTTATTGTTTTTAAAGAGTAAATTCAGTTTAACTTCACTTAAACGTCATGCTAAAAATATTTCAAATTGTTTCCAGAAAAAAATCAACCGCGACCAAAAACTTAAAACTTATTAAAAATTTTTAATTTTGGGATATTGTTAAGAGAAACATTTTTATTTTATTAATTTAAGAAATTTCTATATAAATTCATTAACCATGATGATCAAATCGTCTGCACTCTTTCTTTCACAAATGTAGTTTCCTTTTTCGGAAATGTTTAGTAAATGTTTCGTAAACTTTTGTTTTAGTAAAAATGGAAGGCATTGGCTAAAGATAACAGAAAAATGGTTGAGGCAAGAAAAGGACAATATATTAAATTTTTTTAATTACTTAATTACATAATTACTTTACCACCTAATTACTTAATTACCCAATTTAAATTTAAGGAAATTTTGTCGCGTGGGCTATGTCGAGTGAGTTACAGTAAATATTTTTTTGTAAACTCAATATATTTTGAAACTTCTTATTTTATGAAACTTCACTGTTTTCCCAGTGAAAATTCGCTGAGTTTTACAAACTTGCTTGTAAAATACGCTTCCTTTTTTGTCGCGTGAGTTACGCCCATATTTACCATTGCGAATTAGCTACAGGAACGGCAATTTTGGTAGATCATACCATTACTCTGTCTTGTAAGACATATGGGCGATTCCGCTATAGACGAGTCTCAACATTAATTTTTAAATACGAATTTTTATTACTTCTTTTGATTTGAGTGCAAAGAAGAAGGTCAAAATTTAACATAAAAAATAATTTAACACGGTTTTACTTCATATTAAAATGTTTGGTGCACTTGGAGAAACTATCATTTAAAGTGTTGGTATATGCTGCAAAATAACACCTTGCAGCACTGGCACTAAACAGCTGTTACAAACAGTTTGAGGTTAAATTTTTCGGCTCCACGTGTAGTGAAAGTATTCAATTATTCTTATGTGGCAAAAGATTTAAGTACTTTTTGTTATTTAGTAAGCATTACTAAAAACAAGTGGTCATTGTTACTTGTTGCACCCGCGATACAAAAGATAAATAAGTTTGTGTAATTTCCAGAATTAAAGTGCTATCGTTTTAAAACTTTGTAAAAGTAAGAAGAAGCCAAAGGCAAAATTAAATGAATAGTTTTAAAGAGTACAATGTTAGCTGAATCAAAATAAACGTTGACTCAAATTGGTTGCACCCGCGATCGTGATGTCGATCGCGGATGAACCTTTTTGACAACTAACGTTATTGTATGATTTATTATATATTATATTTTTTGTTTGAATAATAATATAAGCTGTGTACCATTGGTCATTATATTATATGCACTCGAATATTTTTAGGAATATCGGCTTAAATGACAGAAGAGCATCGAAAAGAGAGTGCTTCGCAGAAATATAGGCGAAAGTTAAAAGAAAACCCTGAACTGTATGCAGCACATCTTCGCCGAGAGAGGACTCGCGATGAAAAACGGAGAGAAGTAATGAAAAGGGAAATGGAGGAAGATAAAGATTTTAAAATTCTGGCTAGACTCAGATCTAATGAAAGAATGCAAGCATCTAGAAAACGGCAAAAAGAAGAGCAATTTAAACTAAAAGGCACTGGATACCGCAGTTCTCGTACACTCGGAAAGGCTGTGGCAAAAGTGAAACGTAATTTGCCAAGAAGTCACATGAAAGCAGTTGCAGTTGTAAAAAAAATAGCTGTTGAATTTCAAGTTGCTGTATTTGATAAAAATTACTCTCCTAAAGCAGTGCCTCGAAAACTGACGGATGACGTAAAGAAACAGATTAGTGATTTCTATAATAGGGATGATATAAGCAGACAAATGCCTGGGATTAAAGATGTGAAATCAATCAAGACGAATACGGGAACGAAGTTAAGAATTCAGAAGAGAACAATGATTATGAGCATCCGTGAAGCTTTCGAATTTTTTAAAGAAACTTTTCTCGAAACATCTATTGGCAAGACTGTTTTTTATCAAGAGAAACCTGCTTACATACTGCCTTTCAGCGATACTCCTCATAATGTTTGCGTGTGTACAACTCATTCAAATTACATTAATATTCTTCTCGCCATTTTGAAACATGCGACAGACTTTCCGAAAACACACCAAGAGCTTCTGAAACAGGTATCATGTAATGTGGATAATGAAGATTGCATGTCCAGCAGTTGCGATGTATGCAAAGAATCTCACATTTGGGATATCACTCTAAATTCAAATCCCATAGTTAATTGGAAGACCTGGATCTTTCAGAATCAGAGACCAAAACAGATCGTAATTAGCAAACCATTCAACGAGGCACTAGACGAATTACACAACAGCACCGCTAAATTCAAGCTGCATTCTTTTGTTAAAAATGTTCAGTCCTTTTATTTTCAAAATGCAAAACAAGACCTGACCAGTGAGAAAGCTATTGTGCAAATAGACTTTGCCGAGAATTATGCGCTGATCAATCAAGATGAAATACAATCAGCACATTGGCCTCATGGGCAAGTAACGCTTTTCACGTGCTGTATTTGGACTACCGACAAACTTCATTCAGTAGTCATAGTAAGCGATGAATTAAGCCATAATAAATATACTGTGCACCTCTTCATGCAGAAAATATTTGAGTACATCAAGTCAATTTCAGCGATAATTGCGCTGCTCAATTTAAGAATCGGTATGTAATGGCAAGCATCAATGCATTCAAAGCTAAATACGAATTTACTCAGCTCCAATGGAACTTTTTTGCCGCCTCACACGGCAAAGGTGCCGTCGATGGTATCGGTGGAAGTGTAAAAAGATCAGTGTGGATTGCTGTTAAGTCTCGTAGAGCCATTGTCAGTAGTGCCCAAGAATTCCATGACTTGGCACGCAGTCTCTCTAAAAACATATTCTTTATATATGTAGCAAAAGAAGAAATAAAAGAAGGGATGGCCATATTGGATGATATATGGCAAGGGCTGAAAAATATACCAGGAATTCAATCAAAACATTTCTTCCAATCTGAAGACGGCGACAGCATTACCGTCGCGCGAACCTCAATGTCTCAGCTCAAGTCAACATTGGTTTTGAAATCTCTGAAAACCATCACTGAAACAGAAAGTGATTGGGACAACGACGATTTAGAACCTCTTATCAATTACAAAATAACAAATTAGCATTATTTGATCCATATTTCGTGCCTATATAAGTTTACTTTGCCGATTATATTCAATTAAATTAGACGTGTTGCACCCGCTATAATTTAATGTTGCACCCGCGATTGCTTAAAAAATGAATTATTCACAGTTTGTTTTTGTTTTCTGTATTGTTTTTAGTTTTCTTATTTGATTAATAATATACCTTTTCAAATACGAATTAATAAAATATTAAATATTTAACAATTAACAGACTTTTGGGTTTTTGTATTATTATCTAGAGAGGTTGGGCAAAATTCGTTGCACCCGCGATATCACTTTACACCTCCCGCATGACTATTTAAATACATCATTAAAATTCTAATATAAGAATCAAAAGTCATCATGTTAAAATGTAGCACTTCCAAGAAAAATTTCATTAAATATGTATATTATTTTATTTTTATGAAACTTTACATGCGTCAAAATGTTGCACCCGCGATAGCGGAATCGCTCATATGTTCATAAGAAATTTTTTACATTAATAACATAAACTTACGAGAAAACGAAGCTTTAAGTCGTACGCATGTCGCGTGAGTTACGATGAAAATGCCCATATATCTCCTATAAAACAATATAACCAAATGGTTGCTAATACAAAATAAGGTCACAACTTCTTTTAAATTATGAATTCTATTTTATTTTTCTTTAAATTTAAGAGGACTTACAAATTTTCTTAGAAATCAGTGCATTTTAGGGCAAAATTTGATTTTTAAGACTTTTTCCAAATTAAGTGGTTTTTCTTAAAAGCAGCTAGATGCAGCAGGTTTTTAGAAAAACAGAAAGTAGATATATAATTATATTTTCAGAGATTTTTTTAGAACTAATTTTGTTATAACGATACACCGGTTGACACACGCTTGTACACATAAGAAAATTATATAAAGGGTACGCCAAATAACTTTTTTTTTTTGAAAATTCTATAAAAAAAACTACTGGATATTTTTTAAATTTTTTTTTTTTTTAAAGTACAATCCTTCCGGTTAATAATGGAAAATAATTTCATTCAAATGGCTGCCTCGGGTGGCCATGCAGTAGCCTACACGATCGGTCCAATTTTTAAGCACATTATCGATTGTGTGCAGCTGTATTTCACCAATGGCTTCACGAATATTGTCCTTTTAAGCGTCAATTGTCTCTGGCTTGTCGGTGTAACACTTATCTTTGAGGGCACCCCACAAATAATAGTCCAACGGTGTCAAATCGCAGCTCCGAGGTGGCCAAACGATATCAGCTCTGCGGCTGATAATGCGATCTTCAAAAACAGGGCGCAAAACATCAGAGTAGCTTCGGCTGTATGGCACGTAGCGCCGTCATGTTGAAACCAAATGTTGCCAATATCCTCCTCTTCAATTTTTGTGAACAAAAATTCGTTCAACATGGCCCGATAACGATCGCCATTGACTGTAACGGCCACTCCTTGCTCATTTTCGAAGAAAAATGGCCCAATTATGCCTCTGGACCAAAATCCGCACCAAACAGTGACTCGTTTTGGATGCAGCGGCTTTACAACGTATGCGTGCGGGTTTTCTGTGCGCCAAATGCGACAATTTTGCTTGTTTACATACCCGCCAAGATCAAAATGAGCTTCATCTGAAAAGATGATTTTTTTGGCAAAATCGGCATCTTCTGTAAGTCGATCGCAGGCCCACTTAGCGAAAACGCATTGGATGGTCAGTTGGCTTCAACTCCTGAACCAATTGGACTTTGTATGGCGTCATACCAAGGTCTTTATGCAAAATTCGTCTCAATGATGTCTCCGAAATGTTCAATTTTTGAGAACGACGGTGAATTGATGTTGATGCCGCTTCACGCCCACTTTCTGCCACAGCAGCAATATTCTCGGGTGTACGCACTGCTTTTGGCTTTTCACATGACGAGGATGCCAGTTTCTTTCACTTTTTCATAAGATAACGAACATACGGTGCTGGCAGTGCTTCTCTTCTTCCAAAATCCGTACGCAATTTTCGCACACATTCTGCAACATTACCATGATTTTCAAAGTAATGTCGCAAAATTTCCCAGAGTTGTTCAAGCGTATACACAAACATATTCGTTCAGCGGAAGGATAAAACTAATTATCTGTCAAATCGGACATGAGCTAAGTGTTACCATTCACGAAATAAGCACTAGTTGCAAAAAAAACGTTAGATGGCGGACCCTGTATATTTCACAGAGGGCGTAAAAATCTTTCTCGTATCATTCCCGAAACATTTTCAAGTTTAATTTTTTTTCATGAAATTTGAAAAAAAAATTTCAACAAATATTCTTAGTAATTTAGTAAATTAAATAATGTGATGTCTCCTTTAGCCTTAAATAAAATTGCATCATTAATAACTATTTAGCCCCAAAGTTTTCCTCTTTTCAAATAAAAATAAAAAATTTCCAGCAAGATTTTTAGACCATTTTCCAGTTTTATATTATAGCTAATTGCAAGCGGCCTGAAATTTATCAGATTTGGATTTAGAAGGTAAAAATCTACATAATCCGCAAAAATTAAGAAAAATTTGTCGCTATTCTGTTCCCCGCATGGACATCATCTGACTTATTTCTTTTTTCAACATGCATCAGTTCTAGCAACATGCAAGTTACTAAAATCTCGTTTGAAAACATACCTATTGTATAAATTATTTAATATATTTTTTTTTTAATTCAAAACGTATGAATAAATATATAAAGAGGTACATGTATAGATGGGTTTTGGGCTCCATTAATTTTCTTAACATATTCCAGAACCTCCCTGCAAGGCTTGATTCTAAATCCTAGATGTAATATAAGCACGTGACGCGAAAAAAATCCAGAAAAATCTCAAAATGGGTGGACGCCTGCTAAAAAACGTGAATTTGAAGAAGTACAAAATAAATGCTTCAAATCGAGTATCCTTTATAAATTTTAGTCATAAAAAAACTTTTGACCATAATATATTCTAATGTAAAAGCGTTTCCTTACCAAGAATTTTTTGTAAAAATTAGTGCTCGATCTAAAATTAGCCTACTTTATTCAAAATTTCCTAAAAAAAAATTTCGCTTTTGAATTAGAAGCTTTGCCCTTGCCTAGTTCGCTGCAATTTTCAATGCTGCAAGATTGTTACCAATTGGATCTTCTTTATAACAGAAAAACGATTTAAGCAGACTTTTGGGAAAACATTTAGTTTTTTAAATTTATTTTACTTTTTCTTCTAGTTTTTAATTACTTTAAAACATAAATTTGTTAATCGTCCAATTTCATATGCGATATTGGTTTAAATGCCTCTTACCATCTGTTGCTTCGAAGAATGATTTTTGACTAATAGAGATATCATTCCATACCATTCCTAAATTTCTCGTACGAATAACTTCGTAATTTCTTCCATTACATTCGTAGTATTTACTAATTGCTTCGTACTATTTAGTATTAGTTGTGTTTAAAAATATTTACAACTGAAATCTTTCAGCCTGGTTTGTTGAACAATTACCCAATATAAGGAAATATATGATTGCAAGGTGGCCGTAGTCTACTGAAAGAGTACGTGGCTCATAAGCTAAAAAACCGTGGTTCAAACCCCAGCTCAGATAGAAGGTTTTGTTTATCGTTATTAGTTAATGTAACAAATGTATTCGTACAATATAAATTTGTTTTTGTACGAATACGAATAAAATATTTTTCTACGCCCAATCTACGAATCCTATTAGCGACTGAAATTTAAAAATAATATTCGCAGAATGGACGCAGTTTTTAGTAATATTTACACACAAAATTGTTTGAGTGTAAGAATACGTATTGAAAAGATCCTGTGAAACAAGGGTAAATGAAATGGTATCGTAACTTATTACTGCGACGGGTACATCATACTATTTAAAAATGCATGCATGGATTAGCTCAGCTTTATTTATAAATATACCTTAAAAAAGTATTTTTCAGTTCTGTGCTTTGTTTAGCTTGAATTCTCTTGTATGTCATAGTATAATGTTTTCTATTGTGTTTGTTAGATGTTATTCATAACAATATTCATTGCCCCAATATACTTGCTCTTATTAACTTTTATGCTCCTATCAGAAATCTATGTGTGCTTTTTCATTTCCGTTGCAATACTATACGAAGCAATTTTGCTCAGGAAGAATCTTTATTTATTTATTTATTTATTATTAATCCATGTGTAATAACTAAGCCTTCTTTGGCCAATTACTCTATGACAAGACGTATTAGTTTGAGTTTCTTTATCGCATTGTTTATTCTTAACTAATTTAATGTTAGATAAAATTGATATGTTTTGTTACTGTTCTAAGTATTGTTTTAAGAATAATCTTCTCTTGCCATTAAACCAAGCTGGGGCACTTGAACGTTTGTAGTTCAATAGTTTATAAGACAGTACGTTTTATTTTTCTATTAATTGTATTTTTAGTCATTAACTAGCTGAACCCGGTGTGCTTCGCTACTCCCCTCGTTATAAAATAAAATTAAAAGTATTTATATATTTTTCACGCCATCGAATTTTCGAAATAAGTCCACCCCAGCGCCACCTACCGTGTCCATTTATACACAAATTATTTTCTTATGATCAAACAAACATACATTCTGAATTTCAGTTAAATTGGTCCATAAATTCAAATTTTCGATATAAGTCCACCCCAGCGCCACCTTTCGGGTCCATTTATACACAAATTATTTTCTTATGATCAAACAAACATACATTCTGAATTTCAGTTAAATTGGTCCATAAATTCAAATTTTCGATATAAGTCCACCCCAGCGCCACCTATCGGGTCCAAATATAGCCTATGTTACCCACCGTACCAAAATGAACATTACCTGAAAATTTCATCAAAATCGGCCCAGCCGTTTTGGAGTCCATACGTTTCATACATACACACATCCTATTTTATATATATAGATAGATAATTGTTTTATTTTTTGTATCTAGTCTGTAAGAGTTAATTGCTCTGCTTGATGATGGTAATACTTAAATAAAATTTCGGTATTTTGTTGTTTGGGATTATGGCTGTATCCCTTATATTCTTTGTGAATGTGTAGGCAGTATTAGAGCCTGAACAGAATCAAAAATCGTTGCTACTGACGATTGAAATAGCATAGATTCTAAGTCTGCGATTTATCGTTGCAGAAAACGAGCTGCGTATTTTGCATGTATTTTCCAACAACAACGAATCGTCGATCGCAACGATTTTTGATTCTGTTCAGGCTCTTAAGTGGACACATGCTTCGCATCTGATGTAAGAATTTCAAAAAGATTTTTGACACTAGGGTGGACCATAAAAATTTTTTTTTATACTCTTTTCATGTATTTATGCTAGCATTATTTTTATTTTTTGAGCATTCTTACCTAGTGTTTGCCCGATCTTCGACATCGGAAAAATAAAAAATTTTAATCGCATATACGAAGATTAAAAAAAAACACACATTTTTAGGGTCCACTCCCTCTCTTAACTCCCTCAATTTATGCAACGAATGTTATGCTGTTGTGCACATTAAAATCGATTCATAAATTTATGCTGCATTCATATTTTCCGAATCATTCTTCGGTTTTCGATTGATTTGAACTGTTAAGATTGATTTGTCCGCAACAAATGTAACATATCAATCACTCGTTTCCAAACGAAGTCTAGAAACTCGGTTTAATACTATCCGTGCAGAGGTCTATTTAATAAAGAGGCTCATCGACGTTCCTGTCAATAAGAGATGTAGCCAAAATAGATATCTATCGAATCTCTTCTAATAAGACTTCACATTGACTGCAATTGTTCCTTAGTTCGCTACCGGTACCACTAACTGCTTTATTCCGTACAACGAAAATGCACACCAACGAAAAGCAAGACACGAGAAGCAATAGAATTTCGTATAGAAAAAAGTATTGCTTCTCGTGTCTTGCTTGTCGTTGGTGTGCTGCTTCTTGATACAGAATAATGCAGTAAGTCTCACAATTAGTCTGTGAGCCTCCATCAGGAGTCATCCGGATTAGAGCCTGAACAGAATCAAAAATCGTTGCGACCGACGATTGAAATAGAATAGATTCTAAGTCTGCGACTTATCGTTGCGGAAAACGAGCTGCGGTTTTTTCAACATTTTGCATGTATTTTCTAACAACTGAGATCGTCGGCCGCAACGATTTTTGATACTGTTCAGGCTCTTAATCTAACCTAAAAAATTCTAACAAAAAATTAGTTAAAATTACACACCTGAGTCCTGAGACAACACAACTTTGCAGCCAGACTCCGCCTGAATGTGCGACAATGTATCGTTACTGTTACGTCCAACCATGTGGGAGACGATACTGTTGGGATAACGTATCTGTTCTTCGCAAGTGGTGCCAGCGGTGGCGGCTAAACGAGCAGCAACTGCTGCTGCTTGAGCCAAGGCTTGTGACATATTGCCAGCCCCACCTGGAGCACCAGAATTTGAGTTGCTTGAATGTTGAGAGTATGAATCTTGGCCGGGACTCGTAAATTTCTTGGCATCTGGACCAGAGTCGGAGTCGTCGTTGTGGCTGCGTTTAAATGCGTTACCACCAACACTTGCAGTTTGCTGTTGTTGGGTATTCGGTTGGATCTTAGCCGCAATCTGTGCCGTGGCGGGTTTATCGATTGTTAGTGGGTGGTTGATTTATAGATTTTCCACATTATTCAATTAATTTCAATATTTACCTGCTTTGCACGCTGCAGTGCTGCAGCAAATGCTTGCGATTGATTTAGATTTGATTGCGGCGGTGCTACTGTAGAATAATCACTCATTTTTTATAATTCTAAGAAAAATTCTTAATATTTGCAAACTTAATCACGTATGAAAACTTCACAACTTCAACTAAATTCAATATCACTACTACGAATTACTTGTTGATAATTGCTGATATATTTTAAGCAATTAATGTTAATTTTTTTAAATTACTTGAAAAGTTTTCCAATTTTACAATAATCGACAAAGCAAAAAGCACACACGCGATTTGGCAGATATGAAAATGGAAATGGCGGCGTTTTCAACGATTTTCATAGAATGAGTAGAAAGTATGCACAATGCTGTTATATCATGTGCGTGTGAAAGAGATGGCTACATTAACAGCAAAATACGCGGCAAATTCAGAGAATACGTACCAGACTTGTAATAGATTTTTTATGCATATATGAAATTGTGCTGCCAGGTTGACTTTTAGTTTTGCTTGGGTATATCGTCATATGAAATAAAAAAAGGCGTGAGTTACATTTAAAAAAATTTTACAGGAGAAGCAAAAAACTTTCTAAATTTCTCAAGCGCGTACACTGAGGGCTTATATAATTTTGGACACGATTACGATAACTTGGGCGCCGCGATTTAAAAATTTTAAAAAATATGTTTGAACAAAAAAGCGATATCTCAACTAGTTATCGATTTTTAAAATTTTTACTTTTTTTACAAAGTCTATTCATAGGATTAAGAAGGTAGGCATGCCATTTGAAAGATAATTGAATCGTCTATTAGGAAAATTACAAATTAAATATACCTTGGCAATAAATTTAATTTTATGAGCACTTTTATGTTTTTTTGCTTTCAATTACATAAAAACCGTCATTTTCTCCAAAATGTGCAGTATTAAGGTAATAAAATTATTATACATTTAAAGCTTCACCTTTCCTTTGGTATATAAAAGTTAATATTTGTTTTTGGAATTAAGACTTTATTTCTTATACAAAACTATTTCTGAAGACACCACTCTTTTTCATCAGCGATCTTTTGTATAATTCTTAAGCAAAAACAAAGTGGTAAGTTTTAATATCTAGAGAACTATACGATGGCACACTGTATAGTTTTATAAAAATAGCGTTTATTTGCGTTTTAATTTGTCACCTTACCAGAAGAAATCTAATAAAAATCTTCATCAGGTTCTAGTTGGTCGTCTTCTTCCAATGCTTCTATCTCCTCCTGGATAGTTGAAACCCGCAGACGTTTTTCGAGAATCAAATGTGTTATATATTCGGATTCGGCAGATTAGGAATGCCAAGATCCTTGAGCAGCAACCCAACTCTGCGCGTACCCTCAACAATTCCAGGATATACACTCTTTGCATCTTTTAAAAACTGCATAATCTGCGATCCGATGCAATCTTTATATAACTTTTCCAAGTAGTTTTTGCAGTAAAAGTGCAGAGCCACATATTGGTAAAGAAATTTTGGTGATCCGCGGCAAAGTATCGAAGTTTTCAGTAGTTTGTTTTGGTTTTCCAAATGATTTATGGTATTGTTACTATTACCACTTTGAACTATACTTAAGTTGTACTTAAGTTTAACCAATTAATTTTTGCTGATTAGTTTAATTATGTCGCAAAATATAAACAGTTGTTGGCTGTCGATGATTAAGTATAATTTAAGTAATGCATTTTCCATACTTAAGTACTGAACTTAAGTACTGCTGATGAAACGCATTTTCAGAGCTTATACTTAAGTACAGGTATTTATTAACTTAAGTGTACTACCAATATAGAAGTATTACACAAGGTCTGTCAAGTCCAGTTAGAACAATTAATTTATCTAAAGAATTTTTCCAAAAAAACAACAACAACAACATTTCGTTGTTGTAATTAATTGTTCTAACCTGACCTAAAGCTCCTTGCATTTAAAATCAAGAATATTTTTATTAATTTAAAATAGTTTTTCTTTAGTGTATTTAGCAAAATAATAAAATTAGGACGTTATTTATGGAAAGTTTCATAATCTCAAAGGTGAAATAAGCTTCCACTTATATAAAAACTTGCACTACATTTTTAAATTTTCAAGAATATTAGCTCATTTTGCACCATTTCATTTAACCATTTGCGAACGAAAGTTTTTGTACATTTGGGCATTGGAGGCCTCACACCAACGATGAGAGAGATACACGACACTTGCTGGATAATTTGTTGTTTTTGCTTTGCTTGCAAATGTGATGATATGATCCTGATCTCCCATAAAAAGCGCAGCTATTATGTTTGAAAACCGATTTCACGCAGATTGAGTACTACAGTGTAATTTGGGCCATTAACATGTTTTTTGTAAATTTCGATTAGCATTATAAATCGCTTTCATGGCAGAACTATCCAGGCAGTGTTTACAACAGCTTACTTTATCTTCAAAAGAAAAACATAGCCTGTCAAAAACAGCTGTCAGTGAAAGAAAGCGAAAAAGAAAGCAAGCGTCGAAAACTAAAATTATAAAAATCGAATCAAAATTTTTGTGCGTTTATTCTGACAGAAAAGTAGTTTTTATTTTCTTCGGCCATGGTGCTAGGGCGAAGGTGGTTTCACTTTTGAGCATTGTGTACAAACTTTCTAGCTTCTCATCTGTTGGTTCATATCTTCATCATCCGGCATTCATGAAAAGCTCCAGATTCTTCGACAAATAGTCGACCGCTATCTCAACTATAGCTGCACAGCTGCCCGCTTAAGCTAACTCACTCAAACTCGTCGTAAAATAAGATAAAACGTAATAAATATATCATTGCACAAAACATATTCCTTACCTTCCAAAAATACACCACTTTTAATGAATATTTATTTTAGTTGAAACATACGCATCTGCAGCTGCTGAGGTTTTTGTATTTTTTCACTTCAACATTTTTAGCATTGGCTATGTTTTCACTCACACGGGGGTTACACGAGACAGTACTGTTAAGACAGTCGCAACTCATTCACAAATTTTTACCCACACACACTCATTTTTTGCAGCAGTCTGCTACTGTCTGCTCTACTGTCTAAACTTTTTTGTAGACAGTTCGCGGGACAGTATCTAGGACAGTATCTAGGACAGTAGTATGATATTTAGCATATCAAATGACAGAAGATGATATAATTTAATAGAATTAATTGGAAATTTGCAATACTTTCGCGTGCTCGTAGTTTTAACAAAAATTTCTTCATAAAATATAAATTTTTTACTAATTTGTCTACTGTCTTGCCAACTGTTTTACCAACTGTCTATACTCTTATTCACAGACACAAAGTTTGACAACTAATACGTATTTTTCACTGTTTTAACAGTACTGTCTCGTGTAACCCCCGTGTCATTGAAAATGGCCGATTGAAAGCGCCCTCTTTGAGTAAATTTTTTTACAGCTTATGTTTTCAATAAAAACTGTCAACACTACCTGGGCAATTCTGTTACACGGGGGTTACACGAGACAGTACTGTTAAGACAGTGAAAAATACGTATTAGCTGTCAAACTTTGTGTCTGTGAATAAGAGTATAGACAATATAAATAGATACTGTCCCGCCAACTGTCTACAAAAAAGTTAAGACAATAGAGCAGACAGCTGCAAGTGTGTAAGTAAAAATTTTGTGAATGTGTTGCAACTGTCTTAACAGTAATGTCTCGTGTAACCCCCGTGTAAAGCAGTTAGAATCTAAATCGAACAGTTCTTATATAAAATTTTTACAGGACTTGGCATCACTCTGCAGAAACCGCGCGTCTTTTGACAATTCAATTTGTAAACAAAAAAGCGCCAAGAGTTTGCAGAATTTCTAGACCGGTTAATACTACATATATTTGCAAACAGCAGCCACCATGGGAATTTTAGGGCTATCTAAATTAATAAACGAAATAGCGCCGCTCGCGATCAAAGAAAATGAAATTAAGAACTATTTTGGTAAGTTTAATAACCGAAGATACCGCAAATGAATTGCATAGTCTGTGTTATTATCAGGTCGAAAAATAGCGATTGATGCTTCCATGTGTCTCTATCAGTTTTTGATAGCGGTACGCAGTGAGGGATCACAGCTGACCACAGCGGACGGCGAGACTACATCGCATTTGATGGGCATGTTTTATCGTACGATACGGTTGTTGGAGAATGGCATCAAACCAGTGTACGTGTTTGATGGTAAGCCACCAGATCTAAAGTCGGGAGAGTTGGCAAAGCGTGCCGAACGTCGTGAAGATGCACAAAAATCATTAGCCAAGGCTCTTGAGGAAGGCGATGACGCAGAGGCTGACAAATTTAATCGTCGTCTGGTGCGTGTGACAAAGGATCACGCAAATGAAGCCAAGGAGCTGTTGAAGCTAATGGGTGTGCCCTACGTTGAGGCACCCTGCGAAGCTGAGGCTCAGTGTGCTTCAATGGTTAAATCGGGAAAAGTCTACGCCACCGCTACTGAGGATATGGATTCATTGACATTCGGTTCTAGCATTCTACTGCGTCATCTAACATTCAGTGAGGCGCGTAAAATGCCCGTGCAAGAGTTTAGCTACGAGAAGATGCTGAACGGCTTTAAGCTTACCAGCAAGGAGGTAAGCAGCGTTAATCGTTAGGCGTTCTGAAACAATACTTTACTCTTTTATCTAGTTTATCGATTTGTCCATTTTGCTCGGTTGTGATTACTGTGAAACCATTAAGGGCATTGGACCCAAACGAGCGCTTGAATTGATCAACAGCTATCGCGATATTGAGACTATTCTAAAAAATATCGATAAAAAGAAGTATACAGTACCTGAAGATTGGAACTACGAGTTGGCGCGTGAGCTATTTCAAAATCCCGACGTAAAAGATCCCAATGAAATTGATGTAGGCAGTTTGAAGCTTTTAAATAAGCCAATTTTTACATTTTCTCTGATAATTTCAGCTTAAATGGTCTGATCCAGATGAGCAAGGTTTAGTTGAGTTTCTTTGCGGCGACCGTCAGTTTAATGAAGAGCGTATACGTGCAGGCGCTAAGAAACTGCTAAAATCGAAATCGGCCCAAACTCAAGGTCGTCTCGATAGTTTCTTTAAGGTAATATTGCTGCTAAATTGAAATTAAATCAGTGCTTTATTTAATTTTTTAATTAATTTAAAGGTTCTGCCCTCTACTGGCACTACACCCAAGCGTAAGGCGGAGGAGCCAAAAAAGAATGTTAATAAGAAAGTAAAAGCCTCTGGCGGCAGTGGTCGCGGCAGAAGATCAAAATAAACTCAATTAGCATTCGTTCATAAAGAATATGTCTATTTTAAGTTAAATAATAATCCTATACATAAAACATACAATTTGTTGCTTAATTATAGGTATCAGATTGATTCCAAAATAAAGGTATTACAATAAATACTGTTTTGCCAGCGCTCTTAAGAAACGTGTTTTACGTATAGCAGCAGCTTCACGTTTGATTTCTTCATTGTTATTGGCATTTAATTCAAGATTTCCCATTATCGCAATCTGAAAAATAAATTATTTAAATGAAATTAAAGAAGAGTAATATTAAAATATGTAAAAATAAAAAAAATAAATTCGCCCAACGTGGGGCTCGAACCCACGACCCTGAGATTAAGAGTCTCATGCTCTACCGACTGAGCTAGCCGGGCGGTTAGTCATAATCTTGACAAAAGCAGAATTTGTGTTAGTTACATTTGTTCTTAAGAAAACCTCTTAACATAGCATGACGTCATACTCGTGAGTACTCCAGTGACCATTTATTTTTTCATTCAAAGCGGCACAAATTGTTTTGTACTAAGGTGACATTGCACGTTGAAAAAAAAGACTCAATTTAAAACATTTATTGTGCAAAGACTATAATACAATTTATTGACGTGTATAATACAATAAATCATGATACAAAAATTTATCAGGTAGCCGCGTACACAACCTATTTTCTCATGAGTTGTGGATGACGATCGTCAAACAAAAGAAATCATAAAGCGAACGTTATTTTTTTAACATTTTTTTAATTGTGTTCATAACACAAAACGAGCGTGAAGCAAAATTTTTCTTTTTCAATATAAGGTCTGTTTCCGTACTCGCTTCAAGTAACTTGAAGTTACTTGAAAGCGTTTCTTTACACATTTTTCAAGCTAGAGAGAGGAAGAACAAGCAAAATGTCACTCTATTCTATTACAATTACTTGAACTTTACTTGAAAAATTTCTTCGAGCACGAATTTCAAGTTACAAAAGCTTAATGTCAAATAATAAGATCAATATTTTTGATTGTTTTGTAAAATAAAAATTATTCCTATCATTAAATGCAAGTATTATTGTTTTTTATATTTGGCACAAAGTGGTTTTTTTTGCGAATAAACTAATAATTTCAAGCAACAATAAATTTTTTCTGTTGCAAAAAGACGTGAACAGCTTGAAACTTACTTGGATTCGTTTCCGTACTTTTTGATAAATATTTTCATTTTGACATATAATCAAGTTACTCTCTATTACTTGAACTTTACTCGAACTTTACTTGAAGTTAGTACGGAAACAGACCTATTGTGTTTAAATATTTTTTTGTGTGACAAAAAACATTTTTGATATCTCCATTTTCTTTCGTCATCCGTAGCTAAAGTTGTGCGGCTGGCTACTTGGTTAGTTATGACAATAAACAATCGATCAGTTGGAAATACCAAGGTATATTCAATATGGTAGAGTTGTCACAGAGAGGTTTGTACCGTAGCTGTCAAACATAAGAAGAAGGATTTTATTCTCATAAAAGAAAAGAACAAAAATAATTATGCTTTGCCTATTTTCTATAGGTAATTATTTTTGTTTTGTTCTTCTATCCTCCTGATGCTTGTACAACGTAAATTGAGTGAACTTCGAACTGACACCACTGTACAATATAGTCTCTGTACCCTTTCAAACCCTTTCAGTGGATTTGCCCAATATATTGGATACGTCAGAAAGTAATTTTTATTTTTATTTTGTAATGTTTTTTATATAAAATTGTTTCGTTCTATGAAAAAAAATAAAAACCAACGTGATAAAAATAAATTTGGAGAGATATTTGACATCAAAGTCAGTTGGATTTTCGATTTTGAGCCGAAGAAAAGCAAAAAAATTTGTTTACCTATTTTTTTTTTGTAAGTTAGAAAATTTATTAAGTTTTCAGATTAATAACAGTATGTACATCATATAATAGAATTGGCAAAAAAAAAATTAAATAAATATTCTAAATATTACAATAAAAGTGAATACACACATGCAGACGCAGAGTTTTAAAAGTAAATAAAAATATAAATGCTTGCTCGAGGCATTAAAAAATATTACTTTGACGAAATATCAGAAAGAAATAACTTAACTAAAATAAGAAAACAATGAAAATAAGTAAAAATCAAAACTTTTTACATATTTACACTTAATAAAGATAACAAGAGTTAGAATTAGTCATTACATTAACTAACATTTAAGAAAGGAAAGGTAGAAGAAACTGAAAGAAAAGTATTAAAAATGTTACTACAAATTATTAAGAAACTATAGTTATAATAGGAAATGAAATTAGTGAATGTGTAAATGGATCATTGAAATTGAAAAATAATAATGATAATGTTATTAGAACTGTGGGACTTACCAATGGTCAATTTCGGCCGATTTTAATATTTAGTAAATCCGGCATAAAATCAACCATTGGTCCATTTAGTTAGCCTCTGTAAATTACAGGATGGGATTTTACTCTGGCAAAAGCGGTATAGCTGGATTCATATGAATGTCTAGATTTAAATTTTCGTTTATAAAACCAAATGGAGGAATATAATTAGTATTGGAACAACAAAAATTTTTTTGTGATTCAAAAACAAATTTAATAAAATCATTTTCAAGGAAGTTAAGTTTGTTAATACACCATTCTTTGGGTCGTTTTCTTCACAGTCCGGCAAATCGAGCTTAACGTTCGGTAACTTTACCGAATTTCAAATGCCTAAGGTACGTTAACTTGCCGGACCGGCCATTTGAATTTCTTCAATAAATTTACCGAACCAGTCGATTCTCCGGTCAGGTTAATTTTCTCAAAATTCTATTCACTTAGCTCAGCCCACAAAATTTTATGTCAGTGTCATAAAAAAATATCAAAAGAAAAATTTAAATATTCCAAAAAGAAAAAATTAAAACATGCAATCAAAATGGGACGCATAAGGCCTAAGTCTGAAAATCGAGCTCCAAATTTCTCGGCCCTAAAAGCAGAGGGCGTCACGGAATTTTTTTTGCGTCATCGAAAGGTCCTCAACATGGAGACCGACGTGGTGACAAAAGCGCAAAAAAAAACAAGTCACACTCGCGGTTAAGGAATGAGTTTAACGCGAAGTTTACAGTTAGTGCAAAAACTTAGCTTTTTTAATCGAAACATTGGAACAGGTGAAGGACCTGCGAAAAAACAAGTCTATCTATCGCCTTACATACAAGAGCTTGCTTCCCTATTAAGCCTGTCCACCCAAGGACTGCAACGACTTTCTGGCAATGACGATTTCAGTAATGGTGGCAAAGGAAACTCTAGTTTGTAGAAGTCTACTGGCTCAAACGACGATAAACCAATCGAAATAGATTTGAACAATTCTCAAATTATTGTCTTGGATATGGATGCTAACATCATTGAAAAAACAAATACTGGCGCAAACACGAATGATTCAAATGAAATCGCGGGTATTCTAGCCGAAAACAGTCTTAAGGCAGCGTGATCAGCATACACGCCGGCGCAACTGAAAACAGAGATGACTTCAGCGTTGGAGCCGCGCTTGTAACAGCTTAAGTTTGATTTGAAAGTTTCGAGAAATCTTGCTTCAAAGTTTTCAATCGCCATATAAGTTAAATGGAAGGGTCTTTTATTTTTGTGTCATAACTTTGGCTAAGGTCATGCTAGAAGCTCCAGATGCTGTGTGCTTATGCGTCGAACACAGCTGCATCAATAACTCAGATGTCTTAAGGCGACTTAAGCTATTTTTACTGTAGACAGCGAAGACAGTGTTGGACTTACTTGCAGTAATCTTTAAGCAGCGGCCGAAGGCCTGCTATTAATAAGAGAATTATCGCTAGTAATTAGTAACAATTTAGCCATATATTAATTCTTGCAGAGCTATAGCTTTAGTCGCACTACTAAAGCTCTTGCAGAGAATATAAAAGGCTACTTTCTTGAGTTTAAAAGCACTATTTTTGCTTCATATGAAGAGTAGAAGTAGCTGTCAGCTTTTAAAAGAGTCCCTGCCTAACCCAAGTAAGAGCTCTTGTAAAGCTCTTTTGTCTTCTTCGTTTAAGCATGTATGTGTTAAAAATAAACTCAATATATATATAAAAATTGATAAGTGTTTGTGATGATTAGAATGTCAAACAAAATAAAGAAATAATAAAGTGATTATTATATCAGACTAAAAATATGTTCGTGTATTCTTTACATGCTGCGAATTTCGGTGCGCTTTTGAATTTATTGGAAACGTGAATGTAGTACTTCGAAAAACTACAACGGGCTTAAAAAAGAATTAAAATGAAGAAGGGTTTATTATTTAAAAACAGTTAGAAAATTTTCAACGTTCTTTAAAATCAATATTGTAATCTATATTGTATTGATTAATATTGTAAACTATAATATTAAGCTTTCTTCAAATCCCAAGATTTTGTATTTTTAATAAGATCGCCATTTTTTTCAAAGAAGCTCTTTATCAGATTTTTTAATCACTTGTTATTCCCAAAAAATTGACTGCATTAATTTACAATGCAATACAAAAATACATTTTAAAGCAAACATTATACTGAATCTACGAGTTTCCAAATAGCTATATAGCTATGTTTATTACTTAAGTTTTTACCTTTAGAGCCTTTACAGAGAAAGTAGTACATTTTCGAGTTCTGCTCTTTTGCAGATTTTATAAAATCCTTCACAGAGCTGTATAAAGTATTAGAGCTCAAAATGATAAAAAATTCATATATCGACAATTTTCTTTAAAATTGAAAACTAGCACCAAACAAAGCTGCGGTAAAACTTTAACTGCTTATTATACACCTATACACTTTTAGAGCTCACTCGCACCTAGTTGCTCCAACAATGTTACTTGGGTACAGTACTTCTGGATATAATTCCTTTCTTGGGATTACAACCCTCAGTAAGTCCAACACCGGCTTCGGTAAGTCCAACGGGCGATTTTTTATAGCTTTCACTTCTTCACACTTTCTTTTTCGATCATTTAGTTAAATTAGTAAATAGTTTTTGAAAAATTCAAGTTATCAAAATTCCGTACAAGTGCAAATATATATAATAAGTTGGGGATTTGCCGAAGCAGACCACAGTGGGTCCCTTTTCGTCCCCCATTGGACAAAGGGTACTACTGCTCGGAGTACTCGTACGTGAGCATGCTCCTCGTGTAAGCATCCTTTGTCACCTCAAGCATATCCTTATAGGTTAGTTGACCAATCTCGGCTTCGCCAATAAATGGGCGTCCCAGAGTGATCAATCTTATGCTTGCCAGCGCCGGACACTGGCACAGAATGTGTGCTGCTGTTTCCGGCTCCTCTAGGCATAACCTACACGCATCGTCCTCGGTCAGAGTCATCTTCCCGAGATGGTACATGAAGGGACCGTGTCCTGTGACCAGTGCAGTAAGCCAGCTTAAAGTCCTTCGATTGTATCGGATAACTTTTGCTGCCTCACTACGAGACCACTTCACGGCCGCCTTTGATTGCCTGCAGTTAACCGCTTCTTCCCACCTTTTACTGTGTTCCGAGTCCGTCCATTGTTTAATAAGGCCTGCCACCATATTGTCGCCTATGGCGATACGTGGTTCTGGTCCACAGAATTCTTCTGCTGATCCTGCTCTTGCTAAAGAATCAGCTTCTTCATTCTGTTCTATGCCAGAGTGTCCTCTCACCCACATAAGTGTGAGCTCATTCGTCTGGGCGCACCTATTGAGTTTTGTAAGACATTCTATGGCCAACCTGGAAGTGATGTCTGTCCGTTGCATACACCTAATCACAGACTGATTGTCGAGAGCGATGACAATTTTCTTGCCACTGATCTGGCCATCTATCAGGTGGTCCAGCGCATGCACTACGCCAAGCATTTCTGCCTGGTATACAGACACAAACCTCCCCAACCTCAGTACACAGGATAGGCTTAACTCTTTTGAGTACACGCCTGCCCCGGCCCGGCCATTCATCAGAGAGCCGTCTGTGAATATACTGATATCGCTACCAGCGATTTCTTCACAAACGGCTCCATCCGTTATAAGAGTTTTATAACATTTTTCTGTTATTTTTACTCTCTGCCTTCCATCCATAGGCATAAACGCCTCCCTGACATCTCTCTGTACAATATCAAGGATGCGAATATGACCATGCAGGGCCGTTGCCCCATGCCACGTAGCATTTCGCAACATCCTGAGGGCTGACACAAGTGCAAATAAATTTGTTTATGAAATAATTTGCCTTTGTACGGAAATAAACAAACAAAAATTATCAAAATTAAGTTGTTACTTATTCGGAATAAAATTAAGATGCCTTTTTTTGAACACCAGAATCACTATTTCTACACTTAATCTCGAATTTTGTTTTTGAGTTTTTATTTTAGTTTCACTAAAATTAGTAAAAAAGTACGGAAACAGGCCTATCAAAGTGAAGTTATTACAAAGCCACCAAAACTACATACATACATATAATGTACATCATGAAGAAACATTTCGGTATAACTAATATAACTCAATTTTTACGTTTCTGTATAACTAATATAACTCAATTTTTACGTTTCTTATATTATGACGTTACTAAAGAAAACAAGGAAACTATTTTCAGAAAAACATTTTGACCAAAACAGATAATAAAAAATGCGAGACATTGGCTTTAGTTGTGAATCTACGACTTACCGCTTCTAGCTTGCGGCTGTGCTCGCCTTTCTTTGCATGTAGATTAATAATAAACTCCAAAAGTGTTGTGTCCCAAATACAATTATAGTAGGCGTCCACTGCATCGGTGAAATTCGAAGATTTTTCAGCGAGGTTCTTAAAAACGATGCCATAATCGATTTCATCTAAGAACTAAGAGAAAAAAAAAATTTCAAAAATTTTTTTAAAATTAAGCACTTATAAAACATACCTGACATAGCACAGTGGCTTGCATGTGACAACCTAAAGTGGAGGTGCAGCGTATCATCTTGCGTATAATATAATCGTCGGCAACATTGCGTTGCAGCGGTATGGTGCAGTAATCAGTGCCAGTTATCAAAGCATTAACATAGCAACGCATGGCAGCTTCATTGTTGCCAATGGCTTCAAGGAAAATATTTCAACATTAAAGTTATTTTAGAAGAAATTAAGCAAGAGAGTTGGAACATACCTAGTTCTAGGTCACCCTTCATTTTCAACCAGGCTATATTTTGTGGATAGTAATTGAGGGCTTCCTTCAAAAGCCAGTTCAAGGTTTCACTGACAGAACGAATGTTGTAGGTAATGGGACTGAAAAACAAATAAAAAAAGATTTAGGAATAGTTTTATATAACTTAGAGCTTCAAAAAGTACTCTATAAGCAAATCTAATAATTAGAGATAAAAGAACAATACTGCAAGGAATATTATTTTTTTTTTGCTCTCACATTCTGCAGTTCATATATTAGCTAAAATGCAAATAAAAATAGACTGTTAGATTCGACATTAATTTTCTTTAAAATAAGGGAAGCCATTTGTGTTCTTAGGTACATACAATAGTTTTTAAACTTTTACTCGAATGAAATATGCTTTGTAATATGTTTATCGGTCAATAGGGCTTATTTATTAGAAAAGAACCAAGCCAAACTAAGCATAATCTCTATTCAATAAGTAACCACATCTATAAAAAGTTAAAAAAAAAGTTACGAACTTTGTAAAAACATAAAGACAATAGCAAAATGTTCAATTCTCTAACTAGAAGAATACTGCTATGAACAAGGCTTTTATTACAAATAATTCTAACGACATGCTTTTGTAAAATTTATAACTGACCAATTAATTAAACACTGCTTTTTTATTGCTAGCTGTAAACACAAGAAACTCATTTTCAGTTTTGGTTGGATTGAAAAATATGGAATTTTTTGTTTAAAAAGGTTTTAAATGGTTGTTGCAGTCAGGAGAAATTTTTTCGGAGCGTTGATTTGGCTCAATCAATTAATTCTCCAGTCTTTGATAAAACAAAGATATTTTAAACTTTCCACACTCTCAATTTTAAAAAAGTTATAAGCCGGTAGTTATGTAGATTATAAAATTAGAAAAACCAGCACTGTGGGGTATAAAACCATTAATTTTCGTATCTTCCTAGCAGTGTTGAAATGAATAATCTTACTTTTGTCGCTCAAAATAAGCTTATTACATGATATGTAATGTCTGAGAAGACATAAGTCGTGATTGATATCAATAGTTAAAAGCCGTATTACATTCATATGTATACGCCATGTCATCAGGAAAAGCAATACCTTTCTCGAAAATTGTTTATATCAGTAAATTCAAAACAAAACGGGACCTAACATAAAATCTTGAAGGACGCCTGTGTCTAAGTTTGAAATAAATCACCTAAACTTTGATCAACCCTTACTCTTTGTTGCCTATTAGATTAAAATATATGACGTGTGCCAATTGAAAGTATTACCTCAAAAAACAGCATTTACATATATAGTTTATTTAAAAGTGATACCATCAGCGACTGTATTGAAATCTGTATTTTTTATTATTTGTGGTGTATAGAATCAAAAATCTTTTATTCCATTTTTTCCAAAACCGAGTTAGGTACGAGGAATTACACTCAGTAGTGTTTAAAACTATCCTGTTAAACATATAATAACATACAATTACCAAAACATAATATAACATACAAAAAATTAGAAGTTTATTTCAAAACTACTTCATTCCAAAAGGTAGTAACTTTTAAAACTCTCCTATTTCTTAGTTTAAATAAATGTTTTTCTCCTATTCAAAAACTGTCACTTTTGTTTGACGTTGTTTTAACCATCTAAGTTGAAAAAAAAATATTTCAAACGGGAGTTCGCTCGTTTAAGGAGATTTTAAATTTACCAAGTGAGTTTTAGTTTCGCCGTTTTATTTAAATGCATTTCTCTACGCACTCAAACATTATTTAATCGCATAGGAATGATAGGCTCTGAAGTATTTGCTAGAGAAGTGCAGGTTCAGGTCGGAAAAATACGGCATTTCCCCACCATACATGCTTCAAAATGAGCAAAGAAGTAGGATATACATTTATTAGAATAGTTGAGTTCATTAATTTAAGATATTAGTCGAAAAAATTGCCTAAAGTGACGCAATGTAACCATCGTAAGGGAACGTTTTTCATCCATCTTGTGAAACAAAGAGACGCAAGAAAATAGCATAAGTCTTTAAGGTTCCCATAGATTTTAAAAAATGGCACTGCAACGTAAGAGAATTAAAGACTTCGTAACGCGTTGCCATGTACGCGAAGTGCATTATTGTCGAGAAAAATCTAAGTGCCAATATCTGAATGGAGATAATTAACAAACTCTGTTAACAAACTTTTTTGCAAGTATCTGCCGTAGATTCTGTGAAGGTTAAGAAAAGTTTCTTTCGTTACACTTTTAACACCTCGTTTAATATTGGATTTAAGTCACTTTCTACCGATGTATAATCGATTTGTACATCTTACAAAGAACGAATCAAAAGGAAAACTTTGACAGCATCCCAAAATCGGCTAATTATTGAATATACCATCCACAAAAAGCGCAGCTGTCTTTTTTTAACATGCGAAGGAGGAACTGTCCGATTTGCTGACAATGTCTTTTGATCGCCAGAAAAACATGCCGACGCCAAAAGTTTCTGACCAGGCAGCGTTCTATTCGAGACAGTTGTATTTGTATAACCTAGGTGTTGTAGTGGGCAGCTCGAAGTCGAACTTGGCCACTGACTGGACTGAAACTGCATCGACAATTTATTATCGTCTTTTGCAGTTGAACTAGAATGGTAAACGCTTCACCAAAATGATTGATGTCTGTCTTCATTGGTTAGGTAAGCATGCGATACGCAATATTAAGCAATTGCATTTAGTTTTTCCAGTAGCCGGCCACTCTTTTATACCTCCCGATAGGAAATATTGAGAAAAACATTGCGGAATACTTCTTCAATGCTCCGGAAAATTGGCACTTTAAATTTCAAAATTGCAAAAGGTTTTTTTAAAAAACTTAAATCTGGTGAAGTAACTATCCAAGGAGAGCCCTTTACAAGTCTTTTGTTGGTTGTTCAGGAAGTGTTCTAAGAACTGGAAAGAAAATTTCGGATATGAAATTAGAAGTGCTTCCCATCGAAGTCTAAATTAAAAATGAGAAAAAGAATAATATTACGAAATTCTTAGAGTTACACTTTGGCCAAGAATGGAAAAATATGGATGCTTTTTATAAAAATTTGTTTGGAATCAATACTAAAGACGATGAAGAGGACGAGGAGTCTTTGGAAAATATATACGAGTTACTAGAATTTAATTAAAATAAAAAACGAAAAAAATCACGTTTGCTTTATTTTAGATAAAAAACATAATTTTAAATTTTGCTGAATTTAATTTTGAAATATGTTAAAAAATTTTAACATTTACTACGTTTAATTTTATTTACACTGTGCGCCCATTAGGATTTTTTTTTGTATCGGATAAACCGCTGCTTTTTCTAGTAGAGGAGCACTCCCAGTACACGATCTCATACTCCGTTTCGTCGCAGAGGGTCTCAATTCTTTTAATTGGTCTATTCATTTTGAAGATTGTGGGGCCATTTCGAATTTTTATTATCTGAAAGCATAGGTCTTTCAGTTCAATTCAGTTCAAAATTGAAGTGGTTTGCAACTTTTTACGCAGTTACTTTAATGCTTATATATTAGATTTTTATACTTTCTATACCCCTAAAACCTCTAAACCCATAAAACGCCCCTTGTCTACGGGCCTGCCTTATATATATTTCTTTTTTAACAAATTTTTCGCCTGATTAGGATTTTTTTGTAGCGAGGGTCTTAAAAGAGTCTTTATCGTGTTCCTTAGTAAATTTTACTAAGTAATGGTAAAAACACAGTTGAATAAGTTAAAAGGCTTAAAAAAAAGTCTATTTAATACGAACAAATTGAAACAAATGAACAAGTAAAAAAAAATTAAACGTTTATAAAAAAAAAAAATGTGATAAGAGTGGTGGATTAGGAGGAATCAGGAATGCTTCTACAAGCCTCTTTACAACCGTCTTTATATTTTTCTTTCTCATTTTAAATTATAATGAAAACTAAAAATGGCCCCACAATCTGGAGAATACATTGACCAATAAAAAAAATGGAGACCCTCTACGACAAAACACAGTATGAGGTCGTGTTCTGGGTAGAGTCCTCCTCTACTAGAAGCAAGCGACAGTTTCTCCGATACATTTTCGCTGTCGCACTGTGTTATCAGAGAAAATAGAAATTTATGATGTCGATGAGATTCCATCACTTCTATAATCAGCCCTATTCCAGAATCCGACGGAGCGTAAATTTCTTTCGGATTCGTAATGTCTTATTCTGCAATCCGAATCATTAAATCGTATTCGAACATTCGTAGCATTGCTATTCCACAATCCGAACGCATCAACTTGACAGCTGTTGTTCAGATTTTTTCACGAAAGCCTTGCCTCGATGGATTTGTTTACGACAAAGAAAACAATTACATTTTTATCGAATTAGGTCGTAAAATAGAACTTGTAATTAATTTTTTTGGTTAATGTAGGTAAAATATTTTCTTTTAAACCTGTGAATATGTTAGTTGAAATTTATTTAGTTCGTTTCCTACATTTCGTAATCCATTTCCAAAGTGTTGATGGAATCTCGCAATATTCTTCGACGAATTTTCATAGATTCTCTTTGTGAGAAATCTTCCTTTTATTGAGCGAAAATTGCAATGAAATCCATTAAAAATCATAGCTAAAAATACAATGTTGATCAAAAACACTTTTTCAATTTTTCTTTTTATTTATTTGTCTGATGTTGAAACCAGTTGTTTTCGAACTCCCGAAAGTAAGTTCGAAAAGGGAAAGTTTCGTTCGGAATTTGGATTAGCAAATTTGTAGTATACGTAGCATAGCTTTACGTTCGGAAATTCATTACGACGGATTCTGGAATAGGGCTGAATATGTAAATTTTATACCTACTTCACTTGTGAGATAATTGAGATATTTGCTAAGTGGTTGGATTATTGCAAGTTGGTAATTCAAATGATTTTATCCGAGTCTTATTCAAATAGTTACTATCATGGAAACCTTCAATATTCCTCTAGGAATCTATTGAATCTATTAAAGTACCAGTAACGAACCTTAGAGCTGGCCAAATCTCATTGAAATAGTTGGTATCCTGGAAACCTTTAATATTCCCTTAGGAACCTATGGAAACCATAAAAAGCATATAACTCACATAGAAGCTGGCTTAATCCCATTGGTATCTGGAAACATTCAATATTTCCCTGGGAACCAATTAAACCCATGAAAGTGGCAATGACGCACCTAGAAGCTGGCTTTTTATCAAAACTAGCTTACTCCAAGTATGGTTTATCAAAACTCTTTTTTCAAATTCCAAAAGTAAATTTCAAGTCTTCTTTCCATACTTAAAGACGATTTTATGGGGTTTCCAGCAGCGGAAAAGGTTAAAAGATTATGAAGTGGATGAACATTAAAATAAACTATTTTGCACATATAAAAAATTTTCTCAGCTCGTATCTTTTACAATTCTCATAAGTGGACTAAAAGAGTTTTGAATATATACCCCACCTTAAAATTATTACAAATATTGGGTCAAAACTTTAATAGAGCATCTTCGGCAACGCCGTAGATTAGGGGGTTTCAGGGGGTTCAAACCCTCCTCCTCCCTTAGCAATCCAGAATATTTTTATATATTGAATAGAAATGCAGATATTCCAAATTATTTAATATCGCAAAAACATGAAGGTAAATTGAAGATTGTTTAAGAGTACTTTGATTAGATATTGAGTTAATTATAATGCAATATAAATATTTTCCTTTTTTTGCCTTTGAATTGTTGCTTACGTACTAACGCTTGCAGAACGTATGCATATAAATTGAACAAAATTATTCTAAACCAGGCACATTTTTCAGTTGCACGTTTTCTTGAGCTGTGTGTAATTATCATTCTGTGTGTAATTCTTTAGAAAAAATAGTAATCTCTAAAATTTAATCGTGTTATTTTCTCGAAAATTTGGAATTCAAAAGTAGAAAAAATGCAGAACTCTCAAAGAGGGCGGAAAGAGGGCAAACAAATTGCAGCATTTTTTCGAAAAAAGAAAACGCCATTAAGTTCTATTAATATTTAATTAATAGTTAATATTTGGTTGCAATCCATTTAATGCATAAAATATTTTCATTAACGTTAAATCTGACAATGCAGTTGTTAAAAATTAATAAAGATCTAATAGAATGCTGCGAACATATAAATCTTGTAGTCGAAACATTGGCAAATTTTCGGAAGAACGATAAAGAAGCATTTAATAAGACTGAGATATGCTTTTATTAACTTGGAATTGCAATAAGTAAGTTTCGTTTATGAAGATGAAATATTACGGCAGAAATATTATTTCAGAAAAGTTAGTTAGTCAAATAAAATTCCGATTCTAAAGCACTTTCAAATATTGGCAAATTTTGAAAAAATAAATCCATCAAAAATGAATAAGTTAAGTATTAAATCTTTTCAAACTATTAAAAGGGTATTTTATCCAAATAAAATAGATATAGAAAAGTTGGGAACCGAACTTGAGTTAAAGAAAACTAAATGGACCAACAATAGAACTGATGGTTGCAGAACATCTCTTGAAACACTTAAATTATTTTGCGGTGACAAATGTAGCTGTCAGAAATGGACGTTTACGCAATTTTACAAAATTCTGTAAATAATTGTTACTTTGCCCTGTAATACAACTTCCAGTGAACGTTCCTTTTGCACATTAAAGTGTTTGAAAATTTCACTATTTCACGCAACTGGAACGGAACGCCTTACTGCTTTAGCACTATTAAATAATCATAAGGATATTTCTGTGTACGAGCAACAAATTATCAACAAATTAACTTCGCACTCTGCACAATTGGCTTCATATCTACAACTACACTGAGAGTAAAAACATACTTTAAAACTAAATAAAAATATTAAAACACATAGAAATTTAACGCATTTTCGTTTCTACAAAACAAAATTAAAAACAAGCGTGTTTAATTTTCAACTATAAACTCATTTGTTTTTTTTTCTGTATAATTTTTTTATCAAGTATGATTTAAACTATCAAACATTTAGAATTTGTATTTAAATCATATAAAGTCAACATAATTTCTTTGCAATAATAAAAAATAAGTCACTATCTGAGATTGAATTAAAAAATTATGAGAAGTAGAATCATTGACTATTATTGCCATAAAACTAGAAAAACTCAGATTTTACATTTGATTGTTTGAAAATATTTTTAAATCAGTTAAAATTTGGTATATTATTGGTCTTAGGGGTCGCTAATCACGAATCTGACGTCAAAAACTAGAACAAATTAAAAAATTGGCATCGAAAAAAGTGGTTTAATATAATTGTTTTTAACTTAAGAAAATTATGTTACTGTTTTTAAGTTGGGCTTTGGCCGTAAATAAAAAGACAATTAATTTTATCTTTTTTTGTTTTTATTAAACGATATTTCGCCCACTTTGTGGGCCTTCATCAGGACCATAAAATATGCAAAAAAAAACGCATAACATTAATCACAACATAAACACAAGAAAATCACAAAAATTACCATAAAAAACGTGAAAATTTTTGACGTGAAAACGTGAAAACAAACGAATTTTTAACTATTTTTAAGAACTTAAAAAGCTTATTGTGCTAAGCCGCGTCGAAACCAGATGTTTGCCATCTTCATCATTCACCGTGTTTATGTTTAGTCAAATATTTGTAAATATGAGAACAATTGTCGGTGTCCGTTTTATAGTTCAATCGTGTTATTGTTGGTATGTTTAATATGTGGAGCATTTCCAGTGTATACCTCCTCGCGTAGTTCGTCTCCTGTTGCAGTATTTTTTTAGTTGCGAAATTCGGTGAGTGGTTGTTTTGCAAATAGTGGGGCGCAAGCGCTGTTTTGTGTTCATGATTGGACTTTAAGTCAGATTTGTGTAATGCTAGTCTCGTTTTTAATTTTAATTTTGTTGTGCCAACATATACTTTGTTGCATATGTCAGACCCGTCATCTGTGCATTGTATTTTGTAAACCAGATTGCATTTGTCCATGTCTTCTACTTTAATTTTGGTCCTGCTGTGAAGAATTTTTAAAGTGTTGTGTGATTTTGTTGCAAGTGCGTAATTATTTTTATTGTATATGTTTGATTTTCTAAATTTTTCCGTAAACCCAGGTATGTACGTGATTCCTTTATAAACTTTTGGTTCAATCGCTAGTTTAACACCCCTTTGCATGAAATTGTTGTCCTTAAAAGTTTTTATTAAGCGTGTAATGGTGTGTTGTGGAAAGTCGTTGTATTTTAATATTTCTCTGATACGTTGAGTGTTGTTTTTGTGAAAAATCTCGTCGCTTATGTTAAAAACTCTTTGCACTAAGTTTTTAGCCATATTTAGAATTGTTTTTTTTGGGGTGTTTAGAATGGTAATTTATAAGTCTGCCCGATGCCATGGGTTTCTGATACCAGTCGGTTTTCATAATATTGTTATGTCTATTCACTATTGCGTCCAAATATGGCAATTGGCCATCTTGCTCCTTCTCGCTGGTAAATTTTATGTAGGTGTTGCACATATTCAATGTTGTTAGCGTGCTGTCTATCTGTTATTTTTTGACTATTGCGAATATGTCGTCTACATACTTCGTCAGTAGTCTTGGTTTTTGATTTACGTTTATCAAGAAAATATACAAAATCTCCTTCATTACAATATCCGCTATAATAGGCGATATTGGTGAACCCATTGGCATACCTTTTAATTGGCAGTAAATTTTGTTGTCGTAAGCAAAATAATTATTTTCCTTTATACAAAAACGCAAAATTTCCATGAATAGTTTTTTTGGCATTTTTGTTTGTTTCTCTATTTTGTCCCACTGTCGTTCAATAGTTTTGAGGGCGAAATAACTAGGAATGCTAGGAAAGAGCGAAATAACATCAAATGACACCATCTCTTCGTCGTCGCAAATGTAGGTGTTGTTGATCTTGTTTTTAAATTCTGTAGCGTCTTTGATGTTGTATGTGGAGTCCACACAAAACAAAAAAAGATAAAATTAATTGTCTTTTTATTTACGGCCGAAGCCCAACTTAAAAACAGTAACATATAACAGAAAGGCCGAATAACAACAACACTTAAGAAAATTATTTTAAAATTTTGTTTTAAAGTATTTGTTTTCAATATTAGAGTTTTTGTTTTAAATTTTTTTTTTTTTAAATTTTTTGTAACTTTAAATGTTGCCTATAGCAGTATATTTAAGAACATTGTTTAAAACTTTTGTTTTAAATTTAACTTTAAAAAATATTTGAAATGAAATTGTTTCAATCTCTATTTCAAAAACAAATTCGTTTAATATGTAAACAATTTAATTTAATTTAAACACATATTTTCCTCAGTGCATGTATAAATATGTTTATATTTTTGAAATATCTATTTTCGTTGCTTTGCTTAAATAAATATGTACTTCTCGTCCTGCTCCAAACCCAGCAATTGAATCAATGTTGTATGTTTCAATTAAAATAAATAAAATTTCATTAATTCTTTTTACTTCGACTGTTGAAATCCGTTAAGAAATTTGGATTCAGAAATTTAATTCTAAGGCATTCAGAAATTGGATTCTAAGGCCTTCAAAAATCCCTATGGAAATAAAAAAAAATACTTTTTTTTGCTTCAGTAAGCCCCCCCTTATAAAATATCTATCTACAGCGTTGATCTTCGTTGATCTCTAAAGCCATACTGAGAATTATATTTTATGTTATAAATTAATTTAAATTATATATAATTTGGTCTTTTGAAAAAAAAGCATTCTTGATTGAAAACCTTTTTCAATAAAATAAACTCAATATTAATTAATAAATTAACAACTCACTTGCTTATGCTAGTTGGCCATAGTTGCATGTACTCGCCCATGAGATCATGATTTGGATCATCTTTGAGTATATTATGAATTTTACCCAAGAGCGAAATTGTCAAAGAAAATAACATTTGATGACGTATGCGTCGCAGGAATGTGTGAAGGCCAGCTGATGAGCCAGCTAGGCTGGGTGAGTTACGCGCATTTCCACCGGGACCACCGCCGCCACTACGCTTGGAGGTATTCAAAAACATGGATAAAATTATATCCCAAGCATCACGGCATATCTTCTTAGGTCCCTTCAATTTCTCCATATCGAGAAAAGTGGCAGCAAATGAAATGGGCAACTCTAGCTGTGGCAGCCGCTTGTCAAGAAACATTAAAGAATTCCAATCATTCAGATTGAGCAGCATCATGCAACAGCTTTCAACTATCTAAAGAAATTGAAAAACAAGTAACATTACTATTTAAGGAAAGCTACTCTTGACGAACCTCTATGCGGGGTATAACATGATCGCCGTTTTGCAGCGAACTCAAACATTGTTTGCAACGATTGCCTAAAGATTGCAAGTCCAGCGTTTTGCGACTCCACTCATCCAAGCACTGCGTTATTTGTATGAGTAAAATTTCCCAATTTACAAGTTTACCCAGTTTAGACACCGTGGAAGCATTCGAAAGCTCCTGACGTTGAGTCTCTGATTTCAAAACACTCAACATAGAAACAGCACCAATATAATCCTGTGCAATTAGACCAACAATTACATAACAATTTGTACAAAATAGCAGGCAGTTACATTTTTGGCAGTCATCTCGCGTGCCTTGCCCAGCAGCACATAGGCGAAATCTTGTAGAAAACCACGCTGCATAGACATGAGCAGCGTCTTGATTGGTGTGGCTATCTCCCAGCTGGGATTTACAGTCCAAAGTGGTTTTGCCAGATTTGTATGAGCCAATTTAACAAGCAATTTACGCACGGTATTGGCATTGGTGCTGCTTATTAACTGACGTTCCAGCGAACCGATTTCTATGCGTGGCACTAGTGAGCAAAATAGGAGGTATTTTAAGTTCGATTCAACATTATGTATATATTAAGCATACTCTTCGAGTTAAATTTCCATTCGCTTTGCATAGCTAAAGCTGGCACAAATAGTTCTTCCTCTGCCGTTTGCCGATTTAGCTCATCGAGTTCTTGCTTGGTAAAGAGTCCAATATTTTCCACCTGTGTCATCAGTTGTTGACCATTTGCATGCTTAAGCATGCAATCTACTAGAAATTCTTTAATGCGATTACTTTCGCTGAGGCTGCAATTTGGTAAGACATCAATTATTCCCTGTCAAGTAAGATAGAAAGTGGGTAAACAATACAACTTTTTCAAATAACTAAGTATAATAAATTAGTCGCGTTGATGATTTCAATGAATTTAATTTTGTGACTGTAACTTGAAATGGGTTTTAAGAGTAGGAAAGTCTTTCATTAGCTTAAGTCTATCCTTATAGTCTTACATCAACAATCGGCGTAAAACAGTTAAGTTGCCGATATTTGTCGAAATAATCGACACTGGCAAAAATGTTGCCTTCCTCGAAAATGCTGCGAATTACATTGAGTGCCGCCACCTCCATTTCTAGAGTACGTGATTCTTTTAATGCGCCAAGCGCAATTGCACCTTCAATATCAAGTTCTAGAATGCGACGATTTACGAGCGGAATTTCACGACTACAGTTATCAAGTTTAAGTATATCAATTATGTCCTAGAAAACAAAAACTGTTACGTAAAGAAGTTCCAACTTTAACACACTTAAATGTCTACCTTATATTGTGTTAATTGCGACAAATTGAAGCGCTCCATTAGTGTTACTTTTTGCGCACTAACGCCGCAAGCCAACAGATAGCCCTCCAGCTCCTCTTCGTTAACGTGACAGAAGAGAAAATCTTTAGCAGGCTTACTCTTGTTCTGATACTCCAACTTAGTGGCATTTAAGTTATTGCGACACTCTACTACAGCATTGCGTGCCAGCTGGTATTGTTTGGTGTAGAGGAAAAAATTAACTAAATCAAAATTTATCTGTGTTCGTAATTCACAGAGTGCTATTTGTTGCATTGCTGCATAGTTTTGCAGAGAATCGTCTGGTGCATTTGGATGCAATGCTGCGAAAGTGTCATATGTAAAGATAAAAAATGGTTCAGACGATTTACAGAGCTCCTGTAGGTATTCGATGCTCGATTGGGGTGGTATTTCGGGTGCAAAAAATTGGTGCATCGGTTCCATGGGCACAAACCTTGCGTAGAAATGAAAATGTATTAATTTTTATGTACTATGAAGGTGTGTGGTGTGTGTTTACTTACATATTTCCAAGATTTGGACGCGCCGATTTTATAGCAATGTCTTTTAGAATTTGCAAACGCAAGACCCAGCGATGATAGAAAGTTAAAGCGAAACGTGCCGCATTTTCATTGCCGTCAGGTGCTATAAGTCGAATGACACATTTTTATAACAGTTTCTTTAATTTCAATAGTAATATGCTTACTTATGATTGGTGTGAAGTCTTCCGCCAACGGTATGGAGACTATTTTGCCAAATGCAACGGTGCACAGATCGCGCAACAAATAAAGCTGCTTAGGAATTGGCAAGGTTCTCTCTAGCATGTCTGAAGAGTAAAACACAAAACTACTGAATATCAATCATATATTTAGGCAACTATAATACCAACCCATATTCCATTTCAGCCAAGTGGCAACTTTGAGCGCAAGAATTTTCAGTGCTAGCTGTTTGCGTGTTATACGCAATCCATCTGATGGAGTAGCTGCCTCTGTTGTTGCTGCACCACCACCACCCGGTGTAAGAGGTATGCCACTTGGCACATTTTCGCCTTCCTGTGACGTGAGGTCGTAGTTGTGTTGTTGACCCACAACCGTATCCGGCGTCATCGATATAAACTGCGTCATCAAATCAATTGCGCTTGGTTCTATTAAAATAAAATTAAGTTTTCAATGATCACGCCTTACAATAGTTGGCATTCATTATTTCTTACCTGGATTTGTTTTCTTTAAATGTTTTGTAATCAGTTGCGGATCAAGCAGAAACTCGAACCAAAGCACAGTTTCTGCGGCGAGCGGAACTGCTTTTGGACGCAAAGGATCCTCCATAGTTAATGCTGTATTTAAGTTATTAATTTCTCTTAAGCTTTGTTAATTTGGTAATAAAAGCATTAAATGAGAAAACTTTCATCAATAAAATCAACAAAATTAGCTTCCCAAAACAGCTGGTTAAAAACTGCTGTCAAATTGCCGGTTTTATAGCGTTGCCAACTATATATTAGTAATACACAGGGTGACGCGCATAAACATTTTACATCAACAGCTTCTTATTTGAATTACTACGTTTCCATGACGAGTTGAGTCTGAGTTGGGTTTTCGTCAAGTTGACAAAATGGCGTTTCAAGCTCAAAAGTGTTTCCATGTACAACATCGAGTCGAGTTGCAATAGCGGGGTTCACATGATCCTACATGTTGTCACGCCTGGCGTGATGGGTGAATAACTGTAAATTTTGCTTAGCGGCCAAACGATCACACATGCTGTCAAACCTCATTTGGCTAAAAAATTTCGTGTAGACAACATGTCGTAGATTTGGCAGCAGCTGTACTACTAACATTTTTGTACTACTACCAGTAGCCAAAAACACTTTTTATGCTTTATTTTATGCGTTTCTATTTTTGTGCACTCAACTTTTTATGTTATCTTGTCTTCGCCATTAGTTTTTAAATGGTGTGTTCGTCCAACACGTGTTCACATTGGTAGGATGGCTGCTCATCAAACCTTGAATTTGAAAAATTTCGATAACGATCGCCATGGGACTCGTTTTGGGTGCAGCGGCTTTTCAACGTATGCGTGCGGGTTTTCTGTGCCCCAAATGCGACAATTTTGCTTGTTTACATACCCGCCAAGATCAAAATGAGCTTCATCTGAAAAGATGATTTTTTTGGCAAAATCGGCATCTTCTGTAAGTCGATCGCAGGCCCAATTAGCGAAAACGCATTGGATGGTCAGTTGGCTTCAACTCCTGAACCAATTGGACTTTGTATGGCGTCATACCAAGGTCTTTATGCAAAATTCGTCTCAATGATGTCTCCGAAATGTTCAATTTTTGAGAAGGACGGTGAATTGATGTTGATGGCACTTCACGCACACTTTCTGCCACAGCAGCAATATTCTCGGGTGTACGCACTGCTTTTGGCTTTTCACGCTTTGGTTTATCGATGAGGATGCCAGTTTCTTTCACTTTTTTCACAAGATAACGAACATACGGAGCTTACGGTGTTTCTCTTCTTCCAAAATCTGTACGCAATTTTCGCACACATTCTGCAACATTAGCATGATTTTCAAAGTAATGTCGCAATATTTCCCAGCGTTGTTCAAGCGTATACATAACCATATTCGTTCAGCGGAAGGATAAAACTAATTATCTGTCAAATCAGACATGAGCTAAGTGTTACCATTCACGAAATAAGCACTAGTTGAAAAAAAAGTTAGATGGCGGACCCTGTATTTGTTGAGGATAGATTGCAAAATGCCATCGCTTGCAGATCTCCGACCCCTATTGAATGTCATTCAAATTAATATTTATCAATTTGCAACTTAAAAAAAAATCCAAGTTTTGATGAATTCAAAATTATTTAATAAAATTTAAATATTCGCGCCAAATTATTTATAATATATAAATAAAAAGAAATAATAAAAGTAAAATAATAGCTTATATTAAGCCACCATTTTCTCAAAAAATACCGTTATTACTATGGATTATGGAAAGTAAGATGTTGAAAGTTGTTATTTCAAGCATATTTACCTTAGTTTTCCTGCTTTCTTATAAAAAGTTATTAATCTACAGAAAATGTAAATAATTTCATACTTCAAGTGAAAGGTAAATCTTTAGGCTTTTAAATTACAATAAATTTTTAGTACCTTTATAACGCAAATTTTGTAGAAAATAACGGCTATTTTGATTAAAAAATTCAGATATGATGAAAAGTTGCTTATAAAATGTAAAATATTCTTGCAGTGATATTTATATTGCATATCGTTGAAAAGGTTAATTAATTTTCTTTCAAATGACATGCTAATTTTTTAGATCTAGGAAACAAAATTTTAAAAATCAATAACTCGATAATTACCTGATTAATTGATTTTTTTCAGCAAAAATGTTTTTTACGGTTTTATTTACCAGAACTTACTGCCTTTTATTGGTATAATTAATATAAATAATTGGCACAAATATTTAAATTGTATTAAATAATGCTGAATTCATCAAAACTTGAATTTTGTAAGTTGCTAAATGCTAAATCTTAATTCAAATCAAATCCAATATAACCTGTGCTGATAAAATAAAAAAAAAAATACCGTGAAATACCAATACTAGAAAATTATGTGCTAACAATATCAATTTTTTTATTTTTATTTATTATAAATAATTTTGCACAAATATTTCAATTATAAATAGTGTACACTTAATCAAAACTTGCATACCATAATTTCCATAAAGTTAAATCACATTAAGTATAAACAGTTCTTATAATACAGCAAATCCCATGTAAGCTCATGTTTACCATTGAAACTAAAAAATACCCAGCAAAGCTAACTCAATGAAAATGCAACTCTGCCATACCAAAGAATGTCAAACGCACGACCCATGGTATAATTATTTGACAAGGTAGTAGCGTAGACTGGCTTTTTTCTTACGAGCGGCGATGGGTAGTTGTCAAAATTAGCTGTTCATGCAATTAATCAAAGAAATGTGAAAAAACTAGTAAGGAATTATCTTCGACTGGATCGAAGTTAAAATACCCTCACGGCCGAATTAGAGTTTATATGAAGTCTTAAGCAAACTGTTAAATATATTTAAAGAGATTTTCCCGTTTTGGTTAAGTCACTTTGTATGGGAGGTAGGCTCATCCGATTTTGCTCAGATTCGAACTTAACCTCCATTTTTGTATAAAAAGTTTTTTTTTTTAATTTTGTTATGATTGCTAAAAAATTATGGCTGCTATCGTGGACACAGACGGACAGACGGACAGACGGACATGGCTAAATCGACTCAGGAGGTGATGCTGATCAGGAATATATATACTTTTCTATACCGGCCACGCTTCCTTATCGGCGTTACAAAATTAATATACCCCCATTACGTTTTTTAAACGTGGGGTATAATAAGCAACGACTTAAACATAGCTAGTCAATCGCAGCAAACTAAAAACATTCCAATAAACTTTGGACTTTGATCGTACTTTACCCCTTCGTTGATAATTAACGAATAAAGCAGTATTGTGCATGGTAGAAGAATACAGGTAGATGTACCAGATGAGAGCATACTGCCGGAAATGTCAAAACGAAGCAAAACTTTTTATGTATTTTCTTTTGTTTTCATTCGCCATACAGCTGAATTTGACAGAAATGACAGTATGGAAAGAGAGCACAGTCAGCGCTGCAGCTACCTCTATCCTTATACCATGGTATTGTGAATCAGGTATAAAGCTTTTTCTCTCTTTTTCTCTGCTATAGTTTTTCTCATTGCTTCTATCATGGCAAAACTAGACAAGGTAGTGTTAGGACTGAATGTGCTCTCTTTCTTAGTGACCATTTTGCTATTTTTGCCAATTCTCGCTTTCTCGTTGCATTATCACTGGTTGCAGATTTTGAATGAGTTGTCAACTTCGTTTTGAAAGTTTCGGTCACCGGCTCTCCGCCCAAACACTACCTTGTCTAGTTCTACTATGGCTTAAGGCCCAGTTATAATAGACGTAACGTAATGTGGTCTAATGTCAATTAAGCAGTGTGTTCTTTCACTTATTGTTTCAAACAATACTTTCTTATACAAGTGATAAAAATAAACGTAACGTAATGTAAAGGGACGTAAAGATCAGTTGGATTTAGATTTCTACGTTACTTTACATTACGTCTGTTCAAAGAACAACTAAACATTGAGGTTAGATTCGATTATTGCGCTATTTTATATTGTTGAACTACGCTTTTTGTTGAGTTTTCGTTATTAATGTGATAGTTTTATGTATCCACAGCTGTGGATGACGAAGTTTTAATTGATTTTGTACAGGAACTTGCAGTTATTTACGACAAACAACTGCCTGGCTACTGCCTATTATAATTGCTAAAACGTTTTCTTACATTACGTCCCGTCACGATGACACTTGACAACATTACGTTACTTTACATTACGTCTATTATAACTGGGCCTTTACTCTCATTTATACTCTCTCATCTTGAGTATGTACTAAACAGTGTTGCCACTCACTGCATTTTCTTCGTAGCAAAAAATGTATCAAGTCTTGGTGCAATGTAGCCAAAAAATTTTAAGCGTAGCTTAACACGAGGTAACAGTCATTTTGCACTTTTGAAATGACCTGGTGTTGGTTGTAGGTCTGGTCGAATATAACACAAAACAGCGCATAAAAGTTGTCTAACACCCTGAAAATTTTGACTTACCGTCAAAAATCCAGCGATCATTCATGCACTTTCTACCAATTTACTCAATCAGTTATCAACTGCTTCAAGATTTTATGCCAGTTTCGTAAAGATAATATGTACTTTTTCATTTTAATTTATTCAACTTTAGAATTTATTGAAAACAAATAAATTCAACAAGTTAAATGAAAATTTAAAAAGAAAACGCTTTTAAATAAAGTTCCATAACTTTGTCAACTTTTGGTCTATTTTGAATAACGAACACTCAATTTACTCGTTAAATAAATGTACGTTATTTTTTAATATTTATACTATGCTATGCTTATTGAAGAAATTGTGTCGAAAAAACATCGGCAAGGTAAATAAGTTGGAAAATATATCAAAAAAATTAACATTTACTTGATAAATGTACGTAGAAACTATACAAATTCCACAAATTATTATATATCATTTGAAAGATCTGTATTATCTTGAAGGAGTGCAAACTCGACCAGACCTACAACTTACACCAGGTCATTTGAAAATGCATGCTTTTAGTAAATTTTGTCGCACTGTGTAATTGAAGGCAGCTATTTAATAGAATTTTTTTTTATCAAAAAGTTAATTCATTAAATAAATCTTTTGTTATATCTCATTGAGTATTTCAGTACCCTAATGAAGTTACGATAATATGACAGTGGAACTACAGCCTGCAACATAAAAATATTTAACAACAAAAATTTAAATTTCAGTTCTTTTTACATAAATTCTTTCTTGGGCGTCCATAAAATTTTTTTTTACCTAATTCCTTACAAGTCATGATTTATTTCTTCCAATTTATTTCTTATATTCGTTTTTTCTCTAATTGTCGAAAGGACAAAAACTGTCTCTCTGCGACTGCAGAACAATGAGGCATATATAGTAAATTAAATACGAAACTTGTAAGATCTGGGAACATTTGCTCGCCTTGTTTATTTTTAATGAAAGAGACTTTTTCCAATAAGAATCGATATCACATTTTAAGTTGTTTACTTAATTTTTATAAAGCGCTGATTATAATAGACGGATTGGAATGGAGTCAAGTGTCATTGTGGCGGGACGAAATGGTTTCAAACGGAGTGGCGATTATAAAAGCAACGAAAGAGGAGTTAATTTTTTTCTAAAATATATTTTATTACAAAACCAATTCCATCAATTCTTTTTTTCTTATTATTTTAAAACATGAATTCAATAAAATTTTATCAAAAATACGGAAAACAAAATAAATGCAGAATAAAATTAATAGTAATCAAAAATCTATAGATCTCAACGTGCCGCTCCGTTCCGTCTTATTATAATCGAATTCATAAGAAACTCATGCAATAGATTGTAAAGTGACATTTCTCAACATTCTATAATGTTCCGTTCCGTTAATTATAATCAGCGCTTAAATTCCATTGAGTTACGATATTATCACAATCAACATTACATAAGTCTTCAAAATGCAAAATTAGATCCAAAATTTAATTGGCATTGTATGATAAAACGATTGGAGTTATTATTTTTAAAAGTTCCAAGTATTTTCTTGTGAAATGAAATCTTAATTTGATTTGCTCTTTAATTTAAAAACAATTTATTTAAGCCTGTTGATTTAACATTATATATCAATTAATTTATTTTTCCATTTCACATCAGCTAATAAGTGCTTCAAGCGTCCCACATAATCATATTGATAGTTTTGATATGTGGAAAGGAAAATGTAAAATTTGTTAACTGACAATTGATATATGCGTTAAAGGTTAAATACAATGCAATAAAGGCATGAACACAGTCTTATTTCTGTGTATTTACATAAAAGTGTTCCTTTTACAATTTTTTCTATTGAAAATACAAAAAAATTATTGAAAATGTAGTCATTTAAGAAGCATCGTAGCATTGTAGCTTGTCATTTTAAATGTAGCCAATTGAACTAAACCTGTGCACAAGTGCGCTTGAATGCATTTCAGAACACTGATTTGTGGAGCAAGCGTTGGTTATGTTCGGCTTTTATTAATTAAAACAAACGTAACACTACAGAGAGCACTCGTCGAGTGAGCGGAACAAAAACAAACGAAAACCGAATCAATGTTATGCTTGAGTCGACAGAGAAGAGCGCAGCAGAACGAAATGACTTGAAAGTTATGTGATCAACAGCAGAACACTTGGAGTTATGATGTGTTGTTTAGGTTTCAGAGTTTCTGCATTTCCTTCTGAAGTAAAAATTATCTAAAACGCCAAAAAAAGGAATTTTATTATTATTTATTATAGCGGAGCAAAAATTTTGAGATTATCCAACGAAATATCAACAAATTTTGTATCTTTTGTTTTAGCGGAGTTTTAATCGTCCAAAGTTAGAATTTGGAAAAAACTGTTGATTATTTGTATTTTTACATGAAAAACAGACATTTTAAATTTGGACGATTACAGCTCCGCTAAAACAAAAGATACGAAGTTTGTTGATATTTTGTTGGATAATATCAAAAATTTTGCTCCGCTACCGCACATGACATGATAGTGTTGATGTATGGATTGAAGAGCTGATATTTTTTCTATAATACAAAATGATATTTTTTATTTTATGGTGAGTAGTTAAGATTATAGATCAATCCCAGCAGCTGATTTGCCAGTGGCTACCATAGAACTAATACAGAATAAATTACCAGGTAAGAAAGCATTACTTTTTTCAAAAAGTAATGCGTCTGCATATAGCAGAAGTAATTAATTCATACCTCATTACCTGTAATGTAGCATACAAGGAAAAGTAATGCAGTGATTTTTATAACTTAATACAAGTAGTATGTTACTCCATAACTTCTAGGTAATGCTGAAGGGAGGCGATCACTTACCTCCTGTCTCATTCAATGTTAAATGTAAGGCCTTTTATGCATAGTAAGGTAATATAGTCGGAAGTAGTGGTCATTACAAGGTAATTGATGCTTCATATATTCGGAATATATTCCATCCGCTACTGGGATAAAACTTAACACGTGCCATAAAGGTAAAACACCTTGTATATTGAAATTTTTACAATATAGGAGGAAACTAAGTACAGATTTGACACCAGCGTTGAAAGTACATATAGGAATGGTAATGGGTTTACCAGATACGAAAATTGTGGACTAGAATTATTTATCCAAACATATGTATCTGAATATAAGTAGACTGCTATTATTTTGCTCGCAGCTGTATGTATATAAAGGTGCCTCGACTTGTATGGGGAAAGAAGTTATATTTTTACCCCTCTAAAAGTGAACCTTAGTCTATTTTATAACAATTCCCAAAATATTTTAGCTGTTACGATAATCGCCAGTGAGCTAAGCCATTTTGCAAAAACCTTCAAAATTCATGTTTTTCGTAAATATATTGGCTGGTGTAATAGTTTTTGCAAGCTTAAAGTAAAAATTAAATGAAATAAATAATTGTACCTATACTTTAATTTTGAAAAAAAATTTCATCAAGATCCCCTACCATGGGTAAATCCTGACTACGGCCCTGGCATAAAATACTGGCGTTATTGTTCAAGTACCTTATATATTTCTAAAAAATTCGAGTTAAAATGATGGAAAAATACCCTCCGAAATCACATAAAATAATACTTAAATTTGCAAAATATCACGATTTGAACAGAAAAATCGAAAATATGCGCATATAATATGCACTTAAAACTCTAAAATATTCGCTTTAAAAAAGGTAAAATAGGCAAATTAAAATATTTTTCTTAATTTTTATTATCGGTTAAAAAATAAATATTGCATTAAATTAAAACAATTCATTTTTAAATACACATAAAATTAATTTATAAAAAAAAAAACAAAAATAAAGTGCATTTAAAAGTACCTAATAATTCTAAGTTATCTAAGTTATCCAAAATATGACGTATTAAATTTTAATGGTTGCAAATCAAAAAAAGCAAAATATGCAAAAATCACATGAATTTATTGTAAAAAATATATGCAATTAATATGCAAAAATAAGCATTTTTTGTAAAATATGCAAAACCATGCATTTATTGCAAAATATTTAAAAATATGCATTAACTATTGAATGCCAGTTAGAATGAATTTTCATGATTCGCAAAGATAACTTAACCATTTGCGCTTTAAGATGCCCAGTAAAAACTTGCATTTGCATGAAATTCCTCTTTGCCAATGTTCTGCTGCATTAGGTGTGATCGATGCTTTTTTCGCTGTTATCAATCAATTTTGTTTTATAGAACGAAAAACATCGTGTTCTGGTAAAGCAAGCGGCGAACAAGTTCTGTTTTGAAGCCGACGAGTGCTCTGCACTGCTCGGTTCTTGTCGTTTAATGAATTGGTTATGTTCTGCTTGACTAACAGAGTTATGTTATGTTCTGAACTCGGCACTGTTGGCTCTACTGTTGTAGAAAAAACAAGTGCATTTGTGCAGAGGTTTAGTATGTACCCAGCAAAAATTTCGCTTTCAAGTAATGCCTAAAATAATCTAGAAAACGTCAATAATCACTTATCTTCTGGCTTACAGAATGTATTACTTTAACATAGGCATGTCATTGGCGGTAGGCGATTGCAATTTCTTATACCAGAGAAGCACTTATGCATATGCATACCGGAGGCGGATAAATAATATATTATGCGCAAGTCATTTTATAATTGGTACAGAGAACTTATTAAAGAAGCAAATAAGGCATTACTTGATTCTTACAAAGATCAAAGAAAACAAAAATAAACAAATGTTATTATGAGGCATTTCTGTCTGCATTACTTTAAACAAAAAGTAATAGCTTTTTGAGCTGTAAGTATTATGTAATGCATTTAATAAGCGAATATTAAGTAAAGGCCTTACAAAATTATAAAAAGATTTTGCAGGGTATTCATGAGCACTTTAACTTTTTGAAGTACCAAAGGACAAAATTTGAACTACCGAAAAATAAACCTTAGAGGTATGTTGCGACAAAATAAACCAAATTTTTTTTTAAAAATAGAATAAGTTATATTATGAATTTTGTTAATAATTTTAACGTTATACATAATAAAAATAAATAATAATAAAAAAAAGAAAAATATTTTTATTTTTTTTTCTTGTACCACAAGGGTATTTTTTACAATGAAATTTCCGTACCTCAAAGAGTTAAACAGCTTTTTGCAGAAACCTTATCAGGCTTTTTGTGTTTTTTTATGCTCTGATTTATATTGCTGTGAAAAGCAAACAGACCGACAGACGCATAATGTGGAATACAGGTAAAAAGACGGACATGTAAAAATGCAGACGAATTGTTAAACAAAACAAATTATTTTTAAGCTGGAACAAAAACTGACATATGAATTTACAGTAAGGTGGAGCGCAAATTATTTGTTTTTTGCAAATTTTATTTTGCCCGAACACGGTAAAGTTGAGAATGAATGTACAACTTATTATAAAAAAATTTTCAGAAAGAAACGACGATTTTCAGTATACACTTTAAGTTTCTTCATATAAGGACATAACAAGTGACAGCTCTTTGTAAATCAAAATTGTTTGATCACCCAGACTTCACCGCAAGGATGTAGCATTGTTCAAAATTGATTTTTTTTGTCAATATTTTACATACGGGCATTTCCAAACTGGTGTTACAGATGATTTGTACGAAGAAATATTAAAAAAAAAAGAATGAAAATGTCTAATTTTTTTAGGGTTTGAGGTTTAAGATTTTTGTTTAGATTTGCGTAGTTACAAAGTAGCACTATATTAAGTAAACACAATTTCAACAATCAGCACTTAGGGTTTAAAGATATAAGCAAAAATATGTGCTGGAGTTACGTTACAAAAAAACGGAAGTAAGTTTCGACTTGGATTACAAAATTTGATAAACTCTCTGAATTGGGCAAGATTTTTTGTATACAAATTTTTTTAGAAGGGTTTAAAATAACATAAGTTTATTTTCTAAGTTATAAAATTTAAAAATTTTTTCTGTTTTTTTAAATGAGGCTTTTTGATCTGGCATTACGTTACTGGCGTTGCGTTACTAAGTAATTAAGTAATTTAGTGATTAAAAAACAAAGTTAATGTATTGTCCTTTTTTTGCCTCAACCATTTTTTCATTATATTTCGCCAATGCCTTCAATTTTTACTAAAACAAAAAACTTTACGAAACATTTACGAAAAAGAAAAACTATATTTGTGAAACAGGGTAGACGATTTGATCATCATGGTAAATGAATTTATACAAAAATTGCTTAAATTAATAAAATGAAAATGTTTCTCCTAGATATTATCATCAAATAATCAGTTTTTAATAAGTTTAAATTTTTTGACCACGGTAAACTTTTCTGTGGAAATGCCCATATATACAATTTTAGACACTGTAAATTTTTGTCATATATGCTGTAATATATTTAGGGTATTTACAAGCTGTGCTATCATGTCATATTTTCATATTGTCCTAGAATTTTACAACTAAAATTGACAAGATAAATAAATGCAAATAAGAAACAGCTGTCTGATTACGATACTTCAATAAACATAGCTTTCAGTGTTGCAATATATTAGTACTTTTTATATGGAAGGAAACAATAAAATATTTAAACTAGTGTATAATCTGAGGACAATATGATATGATAGCACAACTTGTGAGTACCCTAACTCTGTTTTAGTTTTTATTCGTGTAAAAGAAACGCTTACAGAAACGCGAAAAAGAGCAGTTCAAGAGGGAATAGCAAAAAATTAACGTCGAATTGCAATTGGTCATACAACATACAACATTAGTCATAGTCAACAAGGACATATAAAGTTTTCTGTGTTGATAAAAGTTGGATTTGAAAAGGATATCATTTGGTGCCTCTAATAATCAATAGGGGTATTCTCTATGCCTAGGATATGACTGTTGCACAATGCAATAATAGGAAATATACAATACGTGCACCGCCGCAACAACAAAATACAAGTAAAAAAAACCGTAGAATATTTCCTATGTATGCTACACTGATACCCATGTATACGGCGATGCTATGAAGCATATTTTATGAAATGTATCCCAGTGTTCGGAATGAGCAGCCAAACAGTAGGTGAAATGACCGTGAAGTGCAGCTAAGTATAGAGTTCTTTGAGCTGCTGATTTTACTATGCTACGCTTGTACAATAGGGCGCTCTCGATCCATTGGATATTTAAGTATAGGCTTCTTACAATCCGTGCTCTCATGCAACTATGCTAGACATAGAGAATACCCCTAATGTGTGATACTGATACGAGCTAAATCGAGTTACTGCTCGCGTTACTGTGAAAGTACTGCTAGTTGGGTTGTCAGGAAATTCATGAGTAAAATCTTTAAACTAACATTGATGGAACAATGTAAAGGGTCCGCCAAATACCTTTTTTTTTTTAAAAAAGCGCATTGGGTGGTCAGTTGGCTTCAACTCCTGAACCAATTGGACTTTGTATGGCGTCATACCAAGGTCTTTATGCAAAATTCGTCTCAATGATGTCTCCGAAATGTTCAATTGTTGAGAACGACGGTGAATTGATGTTGATGGCGCTTCACGCACACTTTCTGCCACAGCAGCAATATTCTCGGGTGTACGCACTGTTTTTGGCTTTTCACGCTTTGGTTTATCGATGAGGATGCCAGTTTCTTTCACTTTTTTCACAAGATAACGAACATACGGAGCTGACGGTGCTTCTCTTCTTCCAAAATCCATACGCAATTTTCGCACACATTCTGCAACATTAGCATGATTTTCAAAGTAATGTCGCAATATTTCCCAGCGTTGTATTAATATCAGCGGAAGGATAAAACTAATTATCTGTCAAATCAGACATGAGCTAAGTGTTACCATTCACGAAATAAGCACTAGTTGAAAAAAAAAGTTAGATGGCGGACCCTGTATAACCCAAAACTGCTTATTTTAAAACATGATTTTAGAAAATAACAAATCTTTCAAAAACTTTTTATTCGCTTTTAACATAGTAAAATTAGAGAAGGTATATGCATTTCGGACTGCGTTCTCTTTCTCATATCCAAAACTGTCAAAGCCGCTGTTTTTGCGAATGAGAACAAAAGAAAATCAATGGCCGCATTCAGCGGAGCCAAGAATTGGGAACAGACTGTTGTGTTCAAATTCGCTGAAACACTAATAGAATGCTGCAAATTTGAGTGAGAAAGCATTGCAATTAAATTATTTACATAATTAAATAACTATAATAATTATATTATATAATTTTCAACTTTTCTGCGGTATCGCTACCATAAGAGTTCACAACAGTTGACTCCGCTGAATGTGACCAATTTCCGCTTTTTCATCGGATTCATTTTTTCTATAAGCTGTCAGCTTTGTTTTGACAGTTTCGGCAGTCTGTCTCTCCGAAATGCATTTACCTTCTCTAATTTTACTATGGTTTTAAATAAAGCAAAATGAAAATGTTTTTTATATGAAACGAAAATAGATTCCTGAGGGAAAACGGATTCTAAACTATTGTTTAGAAATTGCTAGTTTAGAATCTTCCCTTTTCCCCAAACAGTTTTGAGTATAATTCGAAGACAATTTCAAAGTGCGGCTATGTATCTAACTCTTTGTCTTCAAAGTCGGAGACCATAAAATCGATTGCAAGTCAAATATTGTAAGGCATTAGAAATTGAACAACATGTTGTTGGATTTAGTGTGAGCATATATATTAAGAATCTATTTGCTGGGGTAAATGTAAATTCCACGTTTTACCATATCAACTCGTTGTCCAGCTAATGAAATATTCAAAATTTCACCTCGCTTTGACATACGAAATGATAAGGAAAAAACATTAAAAAATAAAACACAAAACCGATTTCCAAATGACGGTTTGAAACCCAAAATGCATTTCATTATCGCATCGAAGTGAAGCAAGCGGTCGCGGTCGCAGTCGGTCGCATTGAGTGAAACAGCGCATACATTTACGATACCCTGATTTAATTATTTGAATTTTTATTTGAATTTTATGAATACAATTTGATCATTTTCTAGTTGCCACAAAAGACTAGAGTTTGTATGTTTTATAGGATGAACTTCAATATATTGGAATCAGTAATGAGCAATGAATGGATTTCTATTGAATTCTTACTAACGTCAGTTTAGCGATGAATTTAAGCTGACAATATTAGAAATTTGATGCGATCAGACGAAATTTCGACAAAATTTATGACATAAATGCTTAAGCTTTGATGAAATTTAAATAAAATGGTAATAGTAAAAAATAACTAAGACTAAAAATTGCAAAAAAAAAAAACAAAAAATTAAAATTAGCAGTCCGTTTATGTTTATTGAATTAATGGATTTGGCAAACGTTATGTTATAAAATTTAAAAAGTATTGTCTTAAATGTAAGCTCAGTTTTAACTCGTACATAACTATAGATAAATAAAAGCCAAGTTTATTGAATTAAACAACTTTTTAATAGGTAATTTTTTCTCTAGATTCCTTGTTCGGATTCATTAAAAATGTTAAGCAGCTGATTTTTTTCCGCTACACTCTTCGCCAGAATGTTGGGTAAATAGTGATCAATAAAAAAAATGCCACACTTAAAATACTGGAATTCACACTGAGAATAAAAATGCAGAAGTTTCTTGAACAACTTCTTATTTAATTTAACTAAATTTCTATGAATAATGAGTGTTTGTATGAAAATCTGATTCTATAATGAGTTTATGAATAATTGTCGAACCATAACCTAAAATAAATAGAACATAAAATAGCTTAAAAACAAATTTCGTTAATTTTCTTACAGTGGAATTGAATGCTCCAAAGGCATAAATCGTCATTTAATAGATTTTAATCTAAAAAATTTTATTTAAATTTTTTTTTTTTACCTAATGGCAGCGCAAGGTGTTTTATGCAAATGTTGATTCAATAAAAAGAATACCAATAAAAAAAAAAAATAAAAAAAAAAATACATACAAAAAATCAACTATGACGACAGCGGGATTTCTTTGTGATGATGTTAATAAGCCTTATATTAGTCGAAACGAAATTAAAACGCGTTTTATGCGGACCCAGCTAGAGTTGGCATAGAAATTGTAATATTATACAGTTTAGGCTTTATGCTAAATAAGCTAAATTCTTGTGGAAATTGGTTATAAATACACATACACATATTTTAGAGTTATTTTGGGCTAAAAGCAAACTGGTACAAAGCCAAAAAAGTGTTTTAACATTTAAAAGTTTAAGTAAATTCCGTTATCATGGAATTGTTAGGGAATTCATTTTTGCACATTTATTTAAAAAAAAAAGCAAGACAAAAAGGGAATCAAAATTATAAGTCATTATCTTAACAGAAACACTTTTGTTTTTAAATAAAACAATATGAATAAAAAATATTTCGCTTATTTCACATTGAAGTGTAAAATCAGTTGAACTGACCATCTCCGATTTGACTCAAATTATTTTCTTGGATTGGTTTATTGATTAGAAAACCAAATGCAAAGTTATAAATTTTTACAATCATTTTCGCGGCCAAAATAGGGTCTATTTTAAGACAACGTAGCTCAGTCAATTCAAGTGAACATTATGTCTATCGTATTGCGTATCAAGACTATTTTCGAATTTTATTATACAGATGTTTGTTATAATTACTCAATTATTTCTATTCAGATCAACACGGCGTATGAGAAACATTATTTCATGCAATCCAAGTATAATGTCTACAAACTTCTTACCTGGTCGGGAAAAGTAGATATTGGCTGCTCAGGTAATTGATAAACACACGAACATATTTTATATTTATTTACATGTATAAAGCTTTATTAGCTTTTATTTACAGAGAAAGTCAAAAAAGTTTTTTTGAGTCTCACTGGCCTACAAGAGCTAATTAAAAGGCTGCAAGCTACTCTCTCAGAAGAGGAGGATTCAATGCAATGAAATGCTTTATGATGCGTGTTACTCAAAAGTAATTGCTAGAAAAGAAACGCACTAATAATTCTTTATTTTTATTTTCTCTTATCTTATACTTTTTCTTGATTTTGTTAAATAAAATATAAAATTTCTAATAGTTTCTTATTTTTATAAATTTTACAAATTTTCTTTAGGGCTAATTAATTTCTCGGAAGTTGACTTGTTATAAATAAAATTACACATGGCAACATATTCCCTATTAATCACGTCGCACAATGATTTGATGCCAAAAGTGACGAATAATTGAAAAAAAAAATTTCAAGGTACATACTGATGTTTGGTACTCGATGAAAGAAAATAAAACTCTGCATCACTAGGTTGCTAGATTGCTGCAAAATATTGTACTCTTTACCCGCAATGTACTTTGAAAGTTGACATTTTCTCTTTGTTTTCCGTATGCACTGTGCTAGAAGCAATTTGTCAATAAATTAAATTGCATTTTTTTAAAAACAAAGTAAATCGCTAAAATTTAGAAATGGAACCATCAACTTCAAGTATTTTAGAGTCGCATTTTGTGTTTTATTTTGTTATGTGATATCTATATCTATCAATACTATTATATAAAATTGAAGTGAACAGTTAAAGTTACGACTTTACTCCAAAAGTACTGGGCCGATTTTTATGAAAAAATTTTAAAATATAATATTTGTGCTATAGATTTATTTAGGGATATTTTTCTTTCCCAATTTTAATAATAAGTGTATTTATTTAAGGCATTAAGTATTGTAAGAAATCATCCCAGCTGCCACGCATTGCTTATTCGTTATCTTTTGACGCATTTGTGTTGCGAGAGTTTCAATAAACTCCATGTTGCTCTCTATTTTCCTCTTTATCTTCGTGCTCAGCTAACACTACTGTTGCCAACTTGGTGCTTTTTCCCACCAGATTTGGTGCATTTTGAAAATCTTGGCGCAAGAAAACTGAGGTTTAATCCGGATTCACTGATCACCTTTAGCAAGTTTTGTAAGTTTTTTATATGAAGTTTTGAAAATTTTTGTCCTCTATCTCTCCCCACACACAATGAGAGAGTAACAAAAACTTACTGCACTCTCTTTGACTTGATTAACTTAGTTTCAATTTTCTTACTGAATCTTTTTTAATAGTGTTGCTAGAATGGAGTTTCTTGAGTTGAAGTTGGCATATTTTATTTTATAAACTACAAAATAAAGAAGCATTGCGTCTGGCAATATTGAGTATGACAAAGAAAAACAGAAAATTTGTTGAAGGTTTTACATGTCACTGAATCGACTTGCGGCACACTCACAAAAAGAGAGAGCATAAAAGCTGTCACAAAAAACTTGCTGAAGGTGGTCAGTGAATCCGCCTTAACCCAATAAGGACGATGATGCCATATCGCATCACTAAGTCGGATGTCGCAAAAATAACCGTAGCACATAAAAATTGGTCAAAATCAAAACTAGTTAGAAACTAGCACATGTGTGAAAAAATTGTCCCGTCCTTAAGGCGTTAAGGAGATTGATAATAAGACGTCCGTGGAGGCCGCGGACAAGAAAGGCCTGCTAGTTTTTATATATTTTTAGTATATTTATTTTTGATCAAAAGCTTAAAAAACAGTGTATTTTGGTTGAAAACACAGGCACTTAGTTGTGAATGATTTGCAATCCAGCGTATGTTTTTTAAGTTTTTTATACTATAAATATTCTTCTTTTAATATCTAAAAAAGTGGTGCGTTTTTTTCTTTGATAAGAAATAATTAAATGTTTTAATTTTATCTCACAGTGCGAAAATTGCAACACTTTTGAGAAACATTTTATTTTTTGTTTTCATCCGATTTGGTTAATTTTCGATGTTGATCTTTCCATTTTAGATAGCAGCTAAAATACCAAATTTCATTAGGATAGCTTCAAAATTATGACTGTAATTGTGTCGACAGAAAGACATTCTAATTAAAAAAAAGTTAAAAGTTCGCTCCCTCTTCTAGCTGAATTGATATCCATTTTCAGGTTTCAATACCCCACTGTATAATATCCCTGTAGGAAAATCAACTAATTTAAAAGTAGTTGAACAAGTAGTTTTTTGTCAACCACAACTAGTTGAAATTCTGACTTTTTTCCATAGAACGAACTAACATATTTTGTATGGTGATAAGTCTGCTAAATAAGTCAATTGACTTTCGTCTGCATATGTTTTCAACAACTTGTTAAATTAGTTGAATTTAAACTATTTTTTTAACTTCTTTAAAATAAATCATCTGAAAGCCAATATATACGACTTGTTAAATTAGTTAAATTTAAATTATTTTCTTAACTTCAAAATAAATCAATTGAAAGCTAGTTAATATTCCAATTACTGAAGATGAATTTAAAAGCATAAAAATTTTAAATTTGTATACATCAAAGAGATCATTAATTTTATTGTTTTAAAAAATAAAAATACATAAATTCTTATTAGTGAAAGACTAAACTAAATAATATTTGATGAAATAGCATGGTTAAATATATATTAACTTGTAATCTAATAAAAACTTGCTATAAAAACATGTCAAAATCAGAGTAGTCACCGTCTTAATATAATTCAAAGTAGTCCATAAACTAATTTATTTTAAATTAGTTTTTTAACTAGTTGTTTTAAAAATAAGTTAGTTTGTTCCTATAGGGATGGTAAAATGTGTCCATATATTATATGTTAACAAGTGTCTGTAAATTCTCACCATGGACACATGTTACTGGGCATTTGTGACCTAATTGTTACTTTGTTACCAATTTGTTTATAAACGGTAAACTTATGGTAAATTTATGGACACATATTTGAAAATGTTTGACGGGTTGAGTATGGAACCAACCAGAGCTGGGTTGTAATGATTCCTTTTTAATTTAATTCCACTTCAATTCCAATTCTTTGGAATTAAGAATTGGTAATTGTACATCTCAATTTCTCAGAAATTTCCATTACAGGAATTGTAATTGGTAAGTAAACATCTCAATTCCTCAGGAATGGAATTGAAAAAAATCGTCAATTCCATTACAGGAATTGTAATTGGTAAGTGAACACCTCAATTCCTCGAAATGGAATTGGAAAAAAATGTTCTATTCCCTTACAGGAATTGTAATGGATAATTGACCACTTCAATCCCTCAGGAATGGAATTGAAAAAAATTGTAAACTCCATTACGGGAATTGTAATTGGTAATTGAACACCTTAATACCTTAGGAATAGAATTGGAAAACATAGCAATTGGAACAAGAATTGGAAAAGTAGATCAATGAAATTTTATACAGAGGTGTGGAAGTTGTGTACCAAGCACCTTGCAAAAAGTCAGTGGGATTTAACTAGGTAGCGTAGCAGCTATATATTTTGTTCTAGCTCAAAATATGACTAACAGTGGGAGTCAAATAAAGTTTTCTAATACATAATGAAGTAGTTTTGAGTTAATGAAAAAGTAATTACAATTCCTTTAATAGAATTGACGATTTTTTCCAATTCCATTCATGAGGAATTGAAGTGTTCAATTACCAATTACAATTCCTGTAATAGAATTGACGATTTTTTCAATTCCATTGCAAACAGTTGAGGTGATCAATTACCAATTTCAATTGCTGTAATGAAATTGATAATTTTTTCCAATTTCATTCCAAGGAATGGAAATACCATTTACAATTCTTGTAATAGTATTGACGATTTTTTCCAATTACATTTCTGAAGAGTTAAGAGGACCAAATACCGATTTCTAATTCCAAGGCGTTGGAATTGAATTGTAATGAGTACTTTTTGACCCAGCTCTGGAACCAACACCGTGCCCATAAAACGCGGCCCACACCGGCTGGTGGTGGAAATCATCGTGCTTTACAGTCTTCGACGTGCACTTTTGGTTACGCTAAATGTTTGGAGCACTCCATACGTATCGTTCCCCATCAGATTCATACCGAATAAATGTCGATTCGTCCCTCCAGAGGATATTTTTTCAAAAATTATTAGTTTCTGTAAATTCTCACGCTGAAATGAAATTCAACACAGCAAATTCTTTTTGATACGTTGTGATTATTTTGATACTTGCAGATTACGTTGAACAATGCACCTATGCAAATTTTTTCATTAAGTCTTCTTCTGATAGGTCTTGAGAAGGCGTTTAAGCCAAATTTTTCCGCAGGATCTCTCTTTGAATTACAGTTAAGCTCTTAAATGAGTCTGCTTCTTAGGCTCTATGAATTAAAGAGTCCTCTTTACGGGTTTTTTTTTCTCAGTCTAGGACACTATTTAACATTTTTGATGATTTCGTCGGTTTGAATATGGCTAAGTGCGTTACACACCATCTTCCTGGAACAATTTAAGATGTTTTTCATCTCCCCAGCAGTTCTTCCAGTGGAGTTCAGTCGATTCGTCTATGCCTATGTGAATTTTTTTTCTTCAGCCATGTCTTATTAACAATTATGTTAAAAACAACTTCGATTTAACAAACTATTTTTTAAACTAACGAATTAATTAATTTAATCAAAAAAAAAACCCGAAATACAGTATTTATTAGATATATTAAATTTGTGTCCAGTCCAGACTACAAAGCACTTGCAATCAAACGAGTGTAGTAATAAAAAGCCCAAAAGAATAAGAAAAAAATAACGGGACATACTGATCACACCATATGCAAAACTTAGGGCCAGTTTCAAGACCATTAGCTAACCACCGACCAGAGGCTTACTAACAGATTTGAGTTTCACAATCAAAGTTAACTAGAGGTTAAGCCACCTTGGTGGCTTAAAATATCAGTTAACTAACAGCTAATTCTTGTAATAGACCAATTGGCTTACTAATGGTCGTGAAACTGGCCCTAATGGCCCAATTATGTTTTTTGTGTACATTTGGTTATGCTCCACCTAACGAAGCTTGGAAAAATATAGATAAAAACAGAATCTTATCTCACAACCTTAAGATAAACGTATAACAAATAAAGTTCAATTTTATTTTGAACTCTACATCACTCTACGGTCTTGTGACAGCCTGTGTTGTTAATTTATCACAATTGTGGTAGATCAACCACTTTTTGGATTCTACCAGTTTGACCATTTGTTTTGCAATTTTCCAATTTGTTGGTCCTGGAAAGGAAACAATTGCTGCCGAATTAAGAATTTTAATTTATTGGAGAATTAGAAATTTACACTCGAAAGTTAGATCTAACTTAATATTATTACCAGTATAAACACTAAAATATAACTTAATTTGCTTATCTATTATTTCAAGCTGGATGCTTTAAACAAAATTAATAGTTTGTGTTGTATTTGGTTTTTTTTTCTTTTTTATATTAACAGCCTTATTCTGGTGATTGACAATTGCAAACTTATTGACAATTGTAAAGATTTCTATTCTAAAATGTAAACTAAAAATGTCAACATCAGAAAAAATATTCATTCACAACAAATAATTTTGAAAAAACATTTTGGATGTTTCCAACTCCATGGACCAAAAAATATATCACATAAAAGAATAGCTTGTCAATGAATTTACAGTTGTCAATCTAACAATTATATAAAAAGCAAATAATAAATAATTGCATGTAAAATGTAAGCATTTGTGTAGTTATTTTGTTTCTAAGTTTACGTTAATTTCAAAAATTAAATGTTAACTATGTATGTATTTATTTAAAATATATTGTACTAAAAACGCCATTTTTTATATCGCCTTTATTCTTATGCCTTCTTATTTTAATTTCAATAATACTTAGAACTTTAAACAAAAAATACCGTCTTTGGGAATTTTTTTGGAACATTTCAAGAATAGTGATAGCTCTAATTTTAATTTTTTTTGCGGATTATACGGCCATTGATCTAGTAAATCTAAATCTCTCAATTTCAGGCAGCTCGCATTTGGTGTAGGAATTAAAGGCCTCCAAAATTGTATAAAATTACCTAAATATATAGCTAGTTTTTCAGTTTTCCAGCTAAAAGCTTTGTGGGTATCAATTCTCGCAAAACCACGTGATTTTAAGTATAAAAAGAGTTATATCTTAAAAATTCATGCAATGATTTTTAGGTTTGAGGTTGATAGATACTCGCATTACGTTTGTTTGGATAGCCATTAAGCTTTGTTTTGTTGTAAAACTAATAAAGAGCAATATTTGCAGGCCATTTTTTCTAACTTTGGAGGCCTATAATTTCTAAACCAATTGAGAGTGACCTGAAATTTTGGATTTGGATTAAGGAGGCCAAAATCCATATCATTTACAAAAAAAAAATATTAAAAAAGAGAGTTGCCGCTTTTTTTTTAAATTTTCATGTGACAACACTGGTGCGGTAAATTTGCTGATAATTTGTGTCTTTTTGTGTTTTTTGTTCTTATTGCAGTAAATTTGCTAATAGATGTAATTTGCCGCCAATAAGAAATTGTTTACTTATTGTAAACAAAAGCAGCTGATTTGAAGCTTTGTTAAGTAGATGTACGTCTGCATAATCAACACGAAATTGTCTACGTGCAATCTGCCGTTTGCTACGGCCACTTTGCATTGCGTTAAGCGAACATAATTGGACCATAAGTGTCTGGCCCTTAACAACAAATGTTTGCCTGAATTATGAATATCAGAAATTATTATTTAGTTTTGAAAACAATTGATTCAAAGTGTGCTAATTGTATCCCACACTGTATCACTGCTGAACCACTAAAGCTATCCACCTTATATTCATACCATATGCTTGCGTGGTGCTTCGGATTGTTTTTTGTGTAGTACAGCATCTGTTGATGGTATAGTATTAAAATCAAAAACATGCAATAACAATAGAGTTCAGCTACTACAGCTTTTTCGCACTTTCTCCACATTAGACTATCTTAAGAACCAACTTAATATCATTAAAATATCTCAACGATATACGTAGATAAAAGTGGTCCAAAACAATCCAAAGTGAGAAAAATTTACCCACCATAATATGGGTTGGGCTCAGGGACAACACAAGACATAACAACTAACCATGCGTTAACATAGATCTAATCATACATTAGTTTTCAATCTACTTTTGAGTTGACCATTCGATAAGTTAACATCAAAAAAGCTACAGTTGTTAACAAAGGTACTCATGCGATTTAAAGGAGCAGTAGCCATATAATATGTGCTACTAAAAGGTAAATAAATTAAATTGTTAGCGTTTCTACTGCTTCTACGGTTAGCGTTAAAATGTATAAGAGTTAGGAGTTCCGGTGAATCGAACCCACCAGTTATGAGTTGGTGTAAGTAGACGATATCAGCAGACTTAATGCTCTCATTTAAGGATTGAATTTTTAATAGTTTTAAACGATCCTCATAGGGAGGAAGATTTAAAGTGTCAGTTCCATTTAAGTCCCTTAGAGCAAACCGAAGAAAACGTTTTTGAATTCTTTCTATTCGTTCAACATGTACATTGTAACTTGGAGACCAAACTTGACTTGCGTACTCCAAGTGAGGACGGACAATTGAATAATACAGCGTTGTAGTTGCAATCATACTATTAAATTCTTTGGCCCAGCGTTTTATAAAACCGAGCATAGAAGACGCTTTTTTACAAATGCTATCAATATGAACGCTAAACGATCCTTAGAATCCATGCATATACCAAGATCTTTGACAGAATCTACACGATTTAAAGCCGTATCTTTTATCTTATAATCAAAAATTAAATTATTCCTTTTTCGCGAAAAGGTCATAGTTTGGCATTTATCTGGATTAAGAAACATATTATTTTTAGAACACCAAACTTCAAAGGATTTTAAATCAGAATGGAGTAGAACTAAATTGTCTTTAGAATCTACTGTTCTGTATATTTTCATATCATCTGCATAAATGAGCAGATGAGAGTGTTTGATGATGTGGGTTACATCATTAATGGCTAAAATAAACAGAAGTGGACCAAGGTGGCTACCTTGAGGAACACCTGATGCAGCAATAAATTCAGCAGACAATACACCTCGAAATCGTATTTGATAAGATCGCTCTGTCAAATACGATTGAATCCAGCTTACAAAAAATTGTGGAAAACCCATTAGCTTCAGTTTAAATATAATTAATTTGTGTGGTAGTTTATCAAATGCTTTACTAAAATCAGTGTAAATACAATCGACCTGGTTACCAGAATAAACTGAATTTAAGCAGAATGTTGTAAAATCGAGGAGATTAGACACAGTGGATCTGCCAGTGACAAATCCATGCTGACGAGTTGTTATGACCCTCCCACAATGAATCTTCACACGATCATACACGAGCCGCTCGAAAAGTTTTGGAATCGAGGAGAGTTGAGCGATAGGCCTATAGTTGTTTACATCATTCCTACAACCTTTTTTATAAATAGGACTTATAAAAGATTTTTTCCAAAAAAGTGGAAAATTACATTCCCTAATTGATTTATTGAATAATATGGAGAGTGGTTGGCTTAGAACGGAGCCACATTGCGTTAACACTGCGGCAGGAATTCCGTCAGGTCCAGCATTAAAATCTTCTTGGATCGATCCAATATACTTTAAAATATCCTTTGAATTAAAAGATATAGGGTCCAACGAAACCCTGGGTGTAGAGTTCTTTTCTCTATTTTCTTTTCTATTAAGCTTTGAAATTAAGAATGGGTAAAATAACAGCATTTTTTTCTAAAGTTTTATATTTTTTCCTTAAAATAGACAAAGTAACCTTTCGAATAATACCCTATTTACGAGAATCCAAGTTTTTTGTTGTAACAACAAAATGGCTTCTTAAGTGCAATATACTGTTGTTTTAACTAAGTTTTTTTTTCTCAAAAATTTCTTATTGTTTTTTTTTTTACAGCAATATAGCTATAAATAGATTAGGCCGTAACTCGACCAAGGGTTGTTATGGCCACAAAACAATGTTCGTCAAGCTATTATTTTTTTAATATTTTTTCTAAACTCATTTCCAAACAAAAGACAGTGCCGAAAACAAACGTTCTATGGTTCTTATTCTAACTTACTTTTTTTAAAAAAATATCGTTCTTGAACTAGCAAATGTCTCTATCTTTTCGGAATTTCAATTGAACTATTCTTAATTACAATTGAAATGATGTATAACGACTATTAATAGTAAACAGAAATAGTACATTTTTATAATAAAAAATCTTAAAATTAATACAATTACAAAATTTCTACAGTTGCTATTTGCATGGATCTGTTAGTCACTACAATTAGCTCTTTGCTAATTTGACTCATAATTTTTACACTTTTTTAAGAAAAGTGTGCTCATAATTTTTTTAAGTTCAACCACATTAGATATTTGAAAAATTACTGTAATATTTTGATTTTCATAAATTTTTCAACCCACATTAAGATAGTCTGCCGATGACACCGGGTTCGCTAAACTTAAGACTTTGACTGATGTCTTATTTCTTCGAACTATTATAAATTCAAGCAATTAGGCAAAAATTTTTCGAATTTTTGTGACAGGCAGACTTTTTTAGCATACGCTAAGGTAAGGTTTGCCTGAAAATTCAAGAACTTTACGTGAAAGAATATAAAGTGGAAAACAATCAATAACCACAACTAAAATAAAAAATAAAATAAATAAATCTGTGTGTTTATAGTTTGACACACATGTGCGCTACTGTGTCATACTTCATCAGAAGGAGGCGCGCCAAAGGAAAATACACTTTGGAATATATTGTCAACAGCTGCTGATGTGCCTTTCAGTTTTCCCATTATTTCATGAGTTGTGTCAAAATCAAGGTATTTTGAAATATTTTTGTGTAAAGCCAAAGCTTTGTCAGTAATTAAGTAGAAAGTAATGAAAGAGTAAATTCATTAGCAAGGAACTCAAGACATCGCAGCATTGGATACCATTGGATAATAAATATATATATCAAACTTAGACAATTAAAATCTTCAGAAAAACAAAAGCATAGAAACTCGAAAATACTCAAAACTTGTTAGGCTTCAAAAGAAAACACTTAAAATGCAAATCCAATAGTTTCATTGAGATACATCAATAAACTTTATAAACGTTTTTGTTTATTGTAATAAAATGTGCCCAATTTTTATAGACTTGCTCTGTGGTCTTAAGACAAGCAAATAAAGTTAACATTATAGTTTATTGCAGGCAACTATGTGATGAGTCAAAGCCATTAAGTTTGTAGAAAGAGTCATTAGGTTGTGATATTTTGAGGTATTCACTTTATAGTGCACTTAAACCACACTCAAACTGTCGTTAATTTCCTTATATATATATATGATTTCTATGTTTCTTTAAGCAATCTGGCAGTCCTGAGCGATCAGCAACTGATTTGTAATTATTATTGGCCGCATTCAGCGCAGACAACAGTTGGCAACTGTTGTGTAAAAATTCGCTGAATGGTACATATTTGGTAGCGCTAACTAAAACTGATAAAGTAGCGAACGCCTTTTAATCGAGCGAACAAATTTTATGCTACATGAACACAACCGTTTGCTGAACTGTCATATGCTGTTACTGACGCTGTTAATTTAATAAACGCAAAAGAACGCAGCAAATTGAAGTGAGAAACCTTTGCAATTGAATTAAATTTACATACAAATTAAATTTAATCTAACTTCTGACGTGTAGAGTAGCAACACATTCAGAGAAAAACATCGTGAACTAAGGTAGCGCTACCATTACAGTTCACAACAGTTGTCTGCGCTAAATGCGGCCATTGTCTACATTTTTAATGCTGCCTTTCAGACATAACATTAACATAACTTAATAAATTCAATACTTATTGTCATAAAATGTCAGCATAGCAACAGTTCAAATAAAAAAAAACAACGCATGTTATTCAGACAAATCTAAACCAAATGCTTATCAGCATTATAGTTTTGAACCCAATACATAAATATTCAAAAAATTATGTCTGTTTAGCTGAATTTAAATGTCAATTAAAAATTCCCTCACTGACATATAATTATATAAATCGTGATACGAATGCTATATAAACCGCAATCCAACAAATTATTAAAAACAGCTCGCTTAAAATCTAACTTAAAAATATTCCGATTTGATAACCTTTAACTTGATACTTTCAAATATTTTAACAGCAATTTATAATGTATTAAATGAACATTAAAAAAAACCCGATTTTAATTATTAAGATTTGAATATAAGGTCCATATCAGCAACATGTGATGGTAATGGGTGCAACGTCAACATGGTGGAATCGATGAGATGTAAATAAAATGATTCCATTCGATGATCTCGGATGACTACTTACAATAAAGTAACAATTGAAAGAAAACAATTTATCAGCCAAAGAGCTTGGATAATTAAATTGTGGAATATTTTAAAATTAGAAATAAAATAAAAATTTGTAGAGATATTTAGGGTATTCACAGTTTCCTTTTAAAGTTAATATGTGGTAACTTTAGAAAGATAACTCATTAAAAGTGTAAGCACCCCTTTACATATTAATTCTAAAATTCACATTTTGCAAACGCTTCTGCTTCACCTGAGAAGAAAAGTTCAATCAATTCCAAGTTCAACATTAATTTATTCAGATTTATTTCACTTTCCTTTCCATTTCTTCTGCTTCCATTTTCTGAACAATAAAATAAATCAACTGTCAGCATTGCCACATTACCACAAAAGACAAACACGCTTCAAAGCATGGCAACTGTAATATTTTGTGTTATCTATATTTTGTAAGCAAAACAAAAACAAAAATAGTTACCAGATGGCAAAATATTTCAAAGTTAAAAGTCGGCAAAGACACCACAACAGATAAAACGAAACTGTGAGCACCCTAATTAATTTGCTGTTTAAAGGTAAAATTTTAAAAATTCAGACTATTTTCTGTTATAAGGGCATTTCTTTCAGCATCTCATTTATGAAAGCCAGTTTCCTGAAAGTTGCTAAAATTTTGGGATAAATTTACCATATTCATTTTTAAAAAGTGCAACGACAAACAATATCTTTTTCTTTATCTTTAACTTAACGATTAGTAATAGTTTCTAAATTAAAAAAAATCTGTAATCAATTTATAATATCTTTATTACGATCAAACAAATGTTTGTTTTATGCCTATAAATAGTATGTGAAATAGTGTGTGAAATGTGAAATATGTTTTTAGTTTTGCTTAAATATTTTCATGGACGTATGGACATGAATTTAATGGATATGAAATTGAAATTCAGAAATTCCATTTAAAATACAAAAGATTTCAATTCAAACTCAAAGATCAATTGAAATCCAGGTAGTGCAATGCTAGTAGTAATAATGATGGTAATGGTTATTTAAATTTCAATGTTATTGGTATGGTACTGCTATTGGTATTGGTATTGGATTGGTATTGGTACTGGTAATAGTAATGGTAATGGGGTATGGGTATGGATATGTGTAATGTGGTGTGGGTAATATGGTAGTGGTAATGTGGTAATGCTAAAGTGGTAATGGTGATGTGGTAAAGGTAATGTGGTAATGTGGTAATGTGGTAATGGTAATGTGGTAATGGTAATGGTAATGTGGTAATGGTAATGTGGTAATGGTAATGTGGTAATGATAATGTGGTATTGGTAATGTGGTTATGGTAATGTGGTAATGGTAATGTGGTAATGGTAATGGTAATGTGGTTTTAGGGTAATGTGATAATAATAATGTGGTAATAGTAATTTGGTAATGGTAGTGTGGTAATGGTAGTGCATAGGTGGTTTTGTTAAAGATAATGGTTATGGTAATGAAAGTGGTTAAGGTAATGATAACGGTAATGGTTATGGTAATGGCAATGGTAATGGTAATGGTAATGGTAATGGTAATGGTAATGGTAATGGTAATGGAAATGGTAATGGTAATGGTAATGGTAATGGTAATGGTAATGGTAATGGTAATGGTAATGGTAATGGTAATGGTAATGGTAATGGTAATGGTAATGGTAATGGTAATGGTAATGGTAATGGTAATGGTAATGGTAATGGTAATGGTAATGGTAATGGTAATGGTAATGGTAATGGTAATGGTAATGGTAATGGTAATGGTAATGGTAATGGTAATGGTAATGGTAATGGTAATGGTAATGGTAATGGTAATGGTAATGGTAATGGTAATGGTAATGGTAATGGTAATGGTAATGGTAATGGTAATGGTAATGGTAATGGTAATGGTAATGGTAATGGTAATGGTAATGGTAATGGTAATGGTAATGGTAATGGTAATGGTAATGGTAATGGTAATGGTAATGGTAATGGTAATGGTAATGGTAATGGTAATGGTAATGGTAATGGTAATGGTAATGGTAATGGTAATGGTAATGGTAATGGTAATGGTAATGGTAATGGTAATGGTAATGGTAATGGTAATGGTAATGGTAATGGTAATGGTAATGGTAATGGTAATGGTAACGGTAATGGTAATGGTAATGGTAATGGTAATGGTAATGGTAATGGTAATGGTAATGGTAATGGTAATGGTAATGGTAATGGTAATGGTAATGGTAATGGTAATGGTAATGGTAATGGTAATGGTAATGGTCATGGTAATGGTAATAGTCATGGTCATGGTAATGGTCATGGTAATGGTAATAGTCATGGTCATGGTAATGGTTATGGTAATGGTAATGGTAATGGTAATGGTAATGGTAATGGTAATGGTAATGGTAATGGTAATGGTAATGGTAATGGTAATGATAATGGTAATGATAATGGTAATGGTAATGGTAATGGTAATGGTAATGGTAATGGTAATGGTAATGGTAATGATAATGGTAATGGTAATGGCAATGGCAATGGTAATGGTAATGGTAATGGTAATGGTAATGGTAATGGTAATGGTAATGGTAATGGTAATGGTAATGGTAATGGTAATGGTTATGGTAATGGTAATGGTAATGGTTATGGTAATGGTAATGGTAATGGTAATGGTAATGGTAATGGTAATGGTAATGGTAATGGTAATGGTAATGGTAATGGTAATGGTAATGGTAATGGTAATGGTAATGGTAATGGTAATGGTAATGGTAATGGTAATGGTAATGGTAATGGTAATGGTAATGGTAATGGTAATGGTAATGGTAATGGTAATGGTAATGGTAATGGTAATGGTAATGGTAATGGTAATGGTAATGGTAATGGTAATGGTAATGGTAATGGTAATGGTAATGGTAATGGTAATGGTAATGGTAATGGTAATGGTAATGGTAATGGTAATGGTAATGGTAATGGTAATGGTAATGGTAATGGTAATGGTAATGGTAATGGTAATGGTAATGGTAATGGTAATGGTAATGGTAATGGTAATGGTAATGGTAATGGTAATGGTAATGGTAATGGTAATGGTAATGGTAATGGTAATGGTAATGGTAATGGTAATGGTAATGGTAATGGTAATGGTAATGGTAATGGTAATGGTAATGGTAATGGTAATGGTAATGGTAATGGTAATGGTAATGGTAATGGTAATGGTAATGGTAATGGTAATGGTAATGGTAATGGTAATGGTAATGGTAATGGTAATGGTAATGGTAATGGTAATGGTAATGGTAATGGTAATGGTAATGGTAATGGTAATGGTAATGGTAATGGTAATGGTAATGGTAATGGTAATGGTAATGGTAATGGTAATGGTAATGGTAATGGTAATGGTAATGGTAATGGTAATGGTAATGGTAATGGTAATGGTAATGGTAATGGTAATGGTAATGGTAATGGTAATGGTAATGGTAATGGTAATGGTAATGGTAATGGTAATGGTAATGGTAATGGTAATGGTAATGGTAATGGTAATGGTAATGGTAATGGTAATGGTAATGGTAATGGTAATGGTAATGGTAATGGTAATGGTAATGGTAATGGTAATGGTAATGGTAATGGTAATGGTAATGGTAATGGTAATGGTAATGGTAATGGTAATGGTAATGGTAATGGTAATGGTAATGGTAATGGTAATGGTAATGGTAATGGTAATGGTAATGGTAATGGTAATGGTAATGGTAATGGTAATGGTAATGGTAATGGTAATGGTAATGGTAATGGTAATGGTAATGGTAATGGTAATGGTAATGGTAATGGTAATGGTAATGGTAATGGTAATGGTAATGGTAATGGTAATGGTAATGGTAATGGTAATGGTAATGGTAATGGTAATGGTAATGGTAATGGTAATGGTAATGGTAATGGTAATGGTAATGGTAATGGTAATGGTAATGGTAATGGTAATGGTAATGGTAATGGTAATGTTTATGGTTATGGCAACGGTAATGGTAATGGTAATGGTAATTTTAATGGTAATGGTAATGGTAATGGTAATGGTAATGGTAATGGTAATGGTAATGGTAATGGTAATGGTAATGGTAATGGTAATGGTAATGGTAATGGTAATGGTAATGGTAATGGCAATGGTAATGGTAATGGTAATAGTAATGGCAATGGTAATGGTAGTGGTAATAGTAATGGTAATGGCAATGGTAATGGTAATAGTAATGGTAATAGTAATGGTAATGTCCTTTCTGAGTTTCAATTAACCTTTTCTGAGTTTCAATTGATTTGTTCTGTATTCCAACTGATCTTTTTGAATTTCAAGCGATGTATTTTTAATTACGAGTACAGTTGCAAATTTCGTAGTTATGTCGGCGTTTAAAACCGATGAATTATTTGTCAACAAAATGCAGATTTTTAGATTTTATAGCAGACACAAATAGCTTAATTTTGAGTAAACTATCAACGCAAAGCAGGGACCGAAAATAACGATTATTTTTTAAATTTCAGATCAAAGGATCATGTTTAAAAAGTGGTTATAAAGGGTCCGCCAAATAACTTTTTTTTTTTTTTAAATTCTATAAAAAAAAAATCTACTTGATATTTTCTCAAATTTCTATTTTTATTTGAAATTACTATTCTTCCGGTTAATAATGGAAAATAATTTCATTCAAATGGCTACCTCGGCTGGACACGATAGGTCCAATTTTTTAGCACATTATCGATTGTGTGCAGCTGTATTTCACCAATGGCTTCACGAATATTGTCCTTTAAAGCGTCAGTTGTCTCTGTCTTGTCAGCGTAGCACTTATCTTTGACGGCACCCCACAAATAAAAGTCCAACGGTGTCAAATCGCAGCTCCGAGGTGGCCAAACGACATCAGCTTTGCGGCTGATAATGCGATCTCCAAAAACAGGGCGCAAAACATCGAGTGTAGCTTCGGCTGTGTGGCACGTAGCACCGTCCTGTTGAAACCAAATGTTGCCAATATCCTCCTCTTTAATTTTTGTGAACAACATGGCCCGATAACGATCGCCATTGACTGCAACGGTCACTCCTTGCTCATTTTCGAAGAAAAATGGCCCAATTATGCCTCTGGACCAAAATCCGCACCAAACAGTGACTCGTTTTGGGTGCAGCGGCTTTTCAATGTATGCGTGCGGGTTTTCTGTGCCCCAAATTTGACAATTTTGCTTATTTACATACCCGCCAAGATCAAAATGAGCTTAATCTGAAAAGATGATTTTTTTTGGCAAAATCGGCACCTTCTGTAAGTCGATCGCAGGCCCACTTCCCAGCTTTGTTCAAGCGTAAACACAACCTATATTCGTTTAGCGGAAGGATAAAACTAATTATCTGTCAAATCAGACATGAGTTAAGTGTTACCATTCACGAAATAAGCACTAGTTGAAAAAAAAACGTTTTATGGCGGACCCTGTATAATTCTTTAAATATGGCAATGTGAAGCTATTGAGGTAGGGATTCCATTTTTTACATGATTTTTTTCCCATGATTTTAAAGATAAAAATCATCCCAAACCAATTATTTTTTTATGGATACTTTTCGATCAGAAATAAAAGTTATTTCCTGGTCGTTAATTTTTTCGATCAGAAATAAAAGTTATTTCCTGGTCGTTACTTTTTCAATCCGAAATAAAATTTATTTTTTTATCGTTATTTTTTCGATCAGAAATAAAAGTTATTTTTAGACCGTAATTTCTTATTTCTTATTTATTAGAAATGAAAGTTATTTCTTTATCGTAATTTTTTCAATCAGAAATAAAAGTTATTTCTTGGACGTTATTTTCGTAATCAGAAATAAAAGTTATTTCTTGGTCGTTGTTTTTTTCAATCAGAAACAAAAGTTATTTCTTGGTCATTATTTTTCTTTCAATAATGCTTCAGATTAGCTGGTGTGCGGTGACTTTTTTTTCCTATAAGGCAAGACGGTCTAATATACAACCTACCTTGTTTAACACAATATCGGAACATATGAATGTATTTGTGAAAACCAAATTGTGTTTCATTGTGTTTGTAAACTCGTTTAAGCTGTCCAACTGGGAGTTTATGTGCGGTAAATTTGCTGATAAATTGTGTCTTTTAACGCACAATTTTTTTTGTCTTTTGTTTATTGTGCGATAAATTTGCTAATAAATAAAATTTGCCGCTAGTTAAAAACATCTTACTTTTTGTAAACAAATGCAGCTGAGTTGAAGTTTTTAAAGTAGATGTACGTCTGCATAATCAACACGAAATAATCTACGTGCAATCTGCCATTTGCTACGGGCACCTAACGTTGCGTTACGCGAACATAATTGGACCATTAGGCTACAGTAGAAATGCACTTGTGCAGATTGTTTATGTAAAGTGCACAAGTCCTCAACTGAACTGGCAAGTGCACTGAATCGTGAATACCACTTATATAGGAGCTTTAATCACAGCAAAACTTAGATTACGGTTTTTTGTCACTGTCGTTTGTTACAATGGCTCCGTTCCCACGTTATTTTTGAAGACAACTTCTTCTGCTGCCATGTGGATTCTATCCTTGCACTTGAACCGTGAATACAATCAGCTTTTATGTACCGAACATAATAACGTTAACTATAAAATTTTTCTTAAATATTTCTAAGGCTTGTTTTTTGGTCATCATATTTTATTTAAAAACTAGCTGAAACCCGGCGCGTTGCTGCCACTCTCCCTATTCAAACGCCCATAAAATGTTATCAGTTAAACAGCATGTCTAAATTGAGGTCAAATAATGAATTCTGAGACTGTGCGACCTATATCCACAAAGCTATTCGATATAACAAATTTGGGTTGTATAGGAAGTGCCACTCTCTCTTCATCACCGCTAATAGAATGTAATCAATTAAACTGGATGTCTACATGGAGGTCGAATACCGAATTCCAAAACTGTGCGACATATAACTCCAAATTTTGATTGTATGGGAGGTGCCACTCTCCTTTTCCCTACGCCCATAAAATTTTAGCAATGAAACTGCATGAGTACATTGAGGTCGAATACTGAATTTTGAGACTGAGTTACCTATAACTCCAAATCTATTCGATATCGCAAATTTGGGTTAAATTGGAGGTGTCACGCCCCCCCGACAAACTCTAAAAAATTTTATCAGTAAATCTGCAAGCGTAAATTTTGGTCGAATACTGAGTTCCGACGCTGTGCGACCTTGAACTACAAAGCTATTCGATATCACAAATTTTCGTTGTATGGGAGGTGCCACTCCCCCTTGATCAACGCTCATAAAATGTAATCAATGAAACTGCATGTGTACATTGAGGTCCAATACTGAATTCCAAAGCTGTGAGACCTATAACCCCAATGCTATTTGATATCTCTAATTTGGGTTAAATAGGAGGTTTCACGCCCCCTTGTCGTACGCCCATAAAATGTAATTAATGAAACTGCATGTATAAATTGGGGCCGAATACTTGTCCACTCCCATAAAATTTCATCACAGAAACGGTACGTCTAAATTGTGGTCGAATACCGAATTTCTAAGCTGTGCGACCCATAACTCTAACTAAAGCTATTCGATAACAACAATTTTTTATTTATATGTGGGAGGTAAAAGGGGGTGTGGCATTGCCCCTTAAACCATCTCGTACTCAAAGCAAAGCGTACTTACAAAATTTGAGCTCAATCGGACCAATGGTTTCGAAGTATTTTGATATTTTCTTTAAAGTAGGCGTAGATGAATTGTGACCACGCCCATTTTTTCAAAGTTAATTATAGTTATCATACGAACTTATTTACCAAATTTTAATTTCATACGACCAAAACCGTCTTAAATACAGCATTTTTATTGATTTGTGGGCGACAAAAGGGGGTGTGGTACAAAACCTGCAAAGATACACACATGCAATTTCTTATGTGCACCCTCCACACAGACCCCAATCACCCCTGAAAATTTCATTGAAATCGGGCAAGCCGTCTAGGAGGAGTATGCGAACAGGAAGTTTTGCCACTTAATTTTATATATATAGATATCAAAACAGTGGGCGCAAAAGTGGGCGTGGTCAATTTTTCTTTCAGTAAACACTTAAATTGGATTACTACGAACATTTGAAAAAAAAATTATCCAAATCGGTCCAGCCGTTTTCCGATTTTAGATAAATTGAAAAAAGTGGGCGCAAAAGTGGGCGTGGTCAATTTTTCTTTCCGGCAAAACTTAAATTGGATTACTATGAACATTAAAAAAAAATTATCCAAATCGGTCCAGCCGTTTTCCGATTTTAGATAAATCAAAAAAAGTGGGCGCAAAGTGGGCGCAAAGTGGGCGTGGTCAATTTTTCTTTCCGTAAAAACCTAAGTTGGACTATTACGAACATTTAAAAAAAAAAATTATCCAAATCGGTTCAGCCGTTCTCAACTGATGCAATTACCAACGAACGACATTTAATTTTTATTTATATAGATATGGATCCGAAATTTTTTAGGACATGCTCAAATCGTTTTAAGTTATTTTTTGGGTCAGTAAGAGAAATTAATTTTTTTAAAGTGTACACTTTTTTAATTACGATTGAATACTTTTTCCAGCCCACCACATATTAGCAATTGTATTGTATGCAATCAAATTTTTTTTTTAAATCTTCAGCTTGTCAGGACTATGATTTTTAGAATCCTTTATTAATGATAAAATTATATTTGGATTATGAAGCTTCGAAGCTTAACCATGAATTTGACATACATTTTAAGTCCACTACTAACTCCAATGATTATTTTTTGAACATTTAACAAAAAAAAAAAAAATGACTCAGATTTATTTATTATACTCTTCAAATTGACTCTTTATTTGAGTCAGTTGAAAATGATGATCTATCTAGCTTAAAAAATGCCGAATACAAACAGATATCTTGTCGGTAAAGTTTCCGCAAATTTTAACGAAAAATGCTTCCTTCTAATGAAAAAATACTTCAGGGATTTTTTACAAACACCGTATATAAAATCAAACTATTCGTGGTAGTTCGGGGATCGTTAGTGTTGAAGTGTTGAGGTTTTGGAAAGAATTTGGTAGATTCCTCATTGTGGAAGGATAACGATGAATACATACATGGTTGCAATGTAATCCACAACTTGAAAGAACCAATGACACAGCTTAAAGGGCTGTGGACACGGTGACGAAAGTTGAAAATTAGGAAAGTAGGAAATTACCACAGTCCTGAGAAGTTGAAAGTTTTCGAAAATAAAAGTTTGATTGCAAATTTTACCATTAGTAATATGTGGTGGATCGGGGAAAAAAATCTTATCGTGTTTTCTGCATTTTGTATACTAAAGAAAAAAATTAATTATGAAGTGTTTTAAAAAAGTTTACTCTTTAAAAAATATTTTTTGTTTTACTAAGCCAAAAAATACTTTGAGAGGCTCGATGTCCTAAAAATTATCTGATCTCAATGAAAAAAAGAATGGTGTTTTTGTACACCGCTATTAATAGTACTAGCTGAAACCCGGCGCGTTGCTGCCACTCTCCCTTGTCGAACGCCCATAAAATGTTATCAGTTAAACAGCATGTCTGAATTAAGGTCGAATACTGAATTCCGAGACTGTGCGACGTATATACACAAAGCTATTCGATATAACAAATTTGGGTGGTATAGGAAAAGCCACGCCCTATTGATTACCGCTCATAGAAAGTAATCAATTAAACTGCATGTTTACATCGAGGTCGAATACTGAATTCCAAAACTGTGAGACATAACTCCAAAACTATTCGATAGCACAAATTTGGGTTGTATGGGAGGTTGAATTGAGGTCGAATACTGAATTCCGAGGCTGAGTTACCTATAACTGCAAAGCTATTCGATATCGCAAATTTGGGTTAGGTTGGAGGTGTCACGCCCCCCCCGACAAACTCTAAAAAATTTTATCAGTAAATCTGCATGCGTAAATTTTGGTCGAATACTGAATTCCGACGCTGTGCGACGCTGTGTGTCTTAAATATGGCATTTTTATTGATTTGTGAGCCATAAAAGGGGGTATGGCATTATTTTTTAACCTTTGCGTAGCAGTTACGAACAAACCCGTAGAAGGAAGTATCCGATTTGGTCCAGTCGTTTTCAAATTTTAAGCACCTATATAGCAAGTTTCACTATAAAAATGTGTAGAACTCCAGAATTGCCATGATTTCGAAAAAGTGGGCATATATGTATTGCGACCAACCTCATTTTTTGTACAGTTACTGACAGTAATCATCTGAACAAAATTACTAAATCTTAGTTATTTACGATCGAAACCGTCTGATATATATCCTTTATTTGGTTTGTGGTCGATAGCGCAAATTTGGCTTGTATGGGAGGTACCACGCCCCCTCGTCTAAACGTAAACAAACCTCACAGGAACACTCACTCTCCTCGGCAGACGTTGTTCTGCCACAGACCGCCTTACTGCCATATACGAAAATGTCAAGAAGTGCCAAATATATTCACCAATTTCAGTATAGCTGTCGAAAGTAGCCATATACACTAAATAACCAAATTTTAGTCTAATACGATCAAAACCGTGCGATATATAGCATTTTTGTTGTTTTGCAAGCGGTAAAAAGGGATGCGGCAAAATATTTCCCTCGAGCCATCTCGTAATCGAAACAAATTGACTGCTCAAATTTCAGCTCAATTTAGGTTAAGCCTGGCGCACTTAACTTCACTCGACGCTTACTCCCCGGAAAAAGAGTTTAACTAAAGTGGGACAGGCCCATTTCTAGTGCACTTGCCGAGAGTAACCATATGAACTGAATTACAAAATTTTTGTCTAATACGACCCAAACCGTTGAAATAAAACGTTTTCATTGGTTTGTGGGCGGTAAAAGGGGGGCGTAGAAACCAATTTTTAGTATAGTTGCTGACAGTAACCGTACAAACTAAGCCAACATTTTAGCTCAATCGACCCAGTAGTCAATTTGAATGATTTCTAAAAAAGTGGGTGTGGCTATATAGCGATGACGCCCTTTTTTAGCACAGTTGCCCAAAGTAACCATACAAACTTAGGTATCACATGTTAGTCTAATACGGCCAAAACTGCTTGAAATATAGCATTTCACTAATTTGTGGGCGCAAAAAGGGGGCGAAACCAATTTTTCGTACAGTTACTGTCAGTAACTATACAAACCAAAGTACCAAATTTAAGTCTTATACGACCAAAAACGTCTGAAATAAACCGTTTTCATTTATTTGTGGGCGGTAAAAGGGGGAGTGGAAACCCATTTTTAGTACAGTTGTCGACAGTAACCGTACATACTAAATTACAAAATTTTAGCCTTATACGACCCAAACCTACTAAAATATAACATTTTTATTGATTTTTGGTGCGGTAAAAGGGGGGTTCCTCAACCATCTCGTACCTGAAACAAATCGACTGCCAAAATTTCAGGTCAAACGCTTCAGTAGTTTTGGAGTCTATAGACATCACACAGCAAGACACACATCGTTTTGCTTTTTATGTACATAGATATAGATTTGTGGGCTGTAAAAGTGGGCGTGAAAACATTTATATATAGTGTTCGCCTCTTGGAGCACCTACACAGCAAGTTTCACTTTAAAAATTTGTAGAACTCCGGAGTTGCCATGATTTCGAAAAAGTGGGCGTATTTATATTGCGACTGACCCCATTTTTTGTACATTTACTGACAGTAATCATCTGAAAAAAATTACTAAATCTTAGTTTTTTGCGATCGAAACCGTCTGATATATATCCTTTATTTGGTTTGTGGTCGATAGCGCAAATTTGGCTTGTATGGGAGGTACCACGTCCCCTTGTCCAATCGTTACCAAACCTCACAGAAACACTCTCAAGATGTGGCTTCAGTTTCCCTGAAAATTTCATAAAGATCGGTCAGCGGTTTTGGAGTCTATACGTGATATAGCCACATACCCACATACATACATCCATTTTTATATATATATATATATATAAGCACCTGACCCGTGGAAAAAATTAATATTTTAATTTTTTGAAACAGTCTAATACTACGCTTACATTGAACCAAATGACTCATTTGAAATGAGTCATTCAAAAGTATTTACTGTTGTAGTATCGTGTAAATGCCCTAATCATAGCATCCCTGGTTCGATAACTCACCTTTTGACTTTATAGTTGAGTTAACGAACCAGGGATGCTATGACTAGGGCATTTACACGATACTACAAAAGTAAACACTTTTGAATGACTCTAACACACATATTCATTGAATTCATTTAGTTTTTCTTTATTTGACTCTTATTTAAAAAAAAATTCATTCTAAGGCTCTAATCTAGTTTTTCTTTGCATTCACCGGCAAAGTTATCTAATAAACTGACATGCCAACAAGAACTAACTCTTGCGTTAAAATAACAAAATTTTACAAGACAAGCATTTGAGTCAATAATCAGCAAAGTTCTTTCCCAAATTTATGTCAGTAAAAAACAAATCTGTTAATTTGCGAAACTATACCATTTGGAAACTGAATAAAAACTCTAGCAATCAAAGAAAATTAAAGTTATATCAAAGCATTCGAGGTATATAAAACTTTCTGGATGTTTAAAAAAAAAATCACTAAGTTTCTAACTCGTTTTATAAAAAGGCATAATAATAATTTATGAAGATTTTGTACGGTAAATGTGTTGAATTTTTGTTATTCATTATAATGAATCGAATTAGGACCACAAATAAAACTATAAAATCTGATATGTTTATGAGTTTTAATTTAAAAAATAAGCTACAACTTACTATAAAAAAGCTGGCTAAGACGGCAATCTGAGGAATTAAGTTTTTATTTTCTTTTTGTTCTGGCTGTTCTTTTGTATTGCTTAAACGTTAATATGTGAGAAATACCATACAGGGAATGCTTAAACCAAAAGATTTTTTGCTAATATCAGAGAATGTGCACTTAGAATATGATCAAACATGTGCTCTTAATGTAGATAAGCCTCTGAACCTTATGTTAAGAATAAAATAGATCACATGATTTTAATTATGTATATGCTATCGTGAATATAGAAAATTATTATCAAAATCATATTTCAGCTTTTGATCTTTTGAAATTTAATTTATATAATTTCAACACACGCCAAAAACTCACAATAAAATGCATAATTTTACAAAATAAAACTAAAAATCACAACAAATGTGGTCAATAAATAAAACACGCGCATTTTAAAAAATTAATTAAGAGCATATGCTAAAATATTTTTCTTAAATCAATTTCATATGTTTTCTTTATATTTTGTGTCACATAGTAAAGTTTATTACATATTTATTCTAATAATTCACAGTTATAAGATTTCCGTCTTCATACAAAATTTATCAGCACCATTAAAATAGAAACTGCAATTTAGTTTTTATTTTTTCTTATAGTCGAGGTTATGATCTTTGGACGAGTTATGTTAAGATTATGGAATACCATCTATTTTTATATATTTTCTGCTGCTTAATAATATCGTTGCGCTCCACATATTTAGGAGAATATAACTTAAGAAGCAAGTATGTGTGATAGTCTGTTTATAAAAGTGGAAAGTTTTTAACAAGGATTTGCATTTTCGTTATAGAATGAAAAAAATAGAAAAAAAAAAATAACGAAGCAAAGAAGCAATATTTAGAAAAATGCTTTTGAGATAAGATATTCTTAAAGCAATTCAGACTAGGTCATCAATTGCTGAGCTTATTTTCAGCAAAGACGGCACTATTTTTTTATACTTTTCCTAATAAAACATGACTTATGTGAGTTTACGTGCTCAGTTCATCTTTAAAGTTCATTTAAATACGATTCGAAACAGTGTTGCCAGGTTCTGAAAGTGATAATTTTTTATTATGTTCATGAATTTCAAAAATTTTTTCCCGTTCTTCACTTATCATTTTACCTTTTTTCTTTTAAAAAGCAAATGAAAATGAAAAAAATTGTGATAAAAATCACTTGCATTGAAATGTTACAAGGAAAATTCTTGTAGAATATTTCAATCCTCCACGATTGTACTTTTAAGATTAATTTTTTTAAACTTTTTTCAAAGCTTGTTCATAAAAAAGGCGCTAAATACTTTACATAAACACTCCTCATAATAGTTTACAATACGTCTGAGATCGCAACAACTGTATCAAAGGCTTATACATAGAAGTTTTGTTACTCTTTATGTTCGTTAATTTTTTAAATTTTGTGTCACGGTGCTACAGTGAAAATGCACTTCTGAAGTGACATAGCACAGGTTGTAGATCTGGCCGAGTATAACATGACAACACCATACTTGAAATTGTTAATACACTCCCAAAATTTGATTTTACCGCTAAAAACCCGATTTTCAGCTACTTGACGCATTAAACAATCTTTAAATCAGCAATTTATTGACCGCTTTTCAATTTTAAAGCAGTTTTTGAGAAATAAAGAATTAAGCTTTCAAAATGTGTTCATATCTTACGAACTATAGTAATAACTTTTTGAGTTATAATCGACCTAACCTAAAATGTTCTCCTTTTTTCCAATTTTTTCAACTTTGAGAATTATTTACTGCCAAAGTTTTATAAAAATCTACTACAAACGTAATAATTTTTTAAAAAAATATTTTATTAATAATAAAATGAATGTATGCTTATAAAAATCGGATGGAAGTTGACTGATTCATTAATTTTTTTTATAAATCAGAAATTGCGCCTTCATTACGCCTTCAATGGGTTAAGGAGCGTTCATGTATCACTTTAACGGTTCCATTTGATATATTTTTTATGATTTATTTTTAAATTGATGTATTTCTGAAATATAAATGACCCTTTCTTTTATTTTCCCATTCCGAAATAACATTTTAAGCACCCCCAAGATTAGTACTTTTACTTTAAACTAATCTTTATATGAATAAAACAATATTTTAGCGTTTTTCCATTTTTTGTCTCATCATAAAAAGTTTTCAGACTTTAATCGACTTTCCAGGTGAAATTATTGCTGTAAAATTGGTCCTAGACAGATTATTTATTTAAATTTGAAATGATACATAACAACATTTTCAGTTACATACCGTGTGAGTCAGAAATTCGTATACAGAGGATATCTACAAATTCATTTGGATGCTGTCCAATGGACAGTGTCCATATATTTTAAGTATTACAAAAACAAATTTCACTCCCCGTCAAACACATATTCTGAAACCTTCGAACAAACACATATGCCTGGCCAGACCCTATACGTTTTTATGCATTTATATGGCAAAAAGGGTACCGTAATTTTGAATTTCTAAGTATGCTCGTTTATTATTTTTGTTTTTAGACTTTTTTTTGATTTGTTGAAATATGTAGCTACCTAAATGTAAAAAAAATTTTTATTCATTTTGTGGAATGCATAAAAAACAAGTATAATCAAGTTTAGAATGTTGTTGGCACACAGGATTAGTGCATTTGGTGCAGTTAAAATGCGCTTCCTACGCAGCTTTTCGTCTTACGTGGCACAAATTCTACAATCTTTTCTGGAATTCAGTGTACTAGGGCCGCTTTGTTGGTTAGGAAGCATGTTGCTGGGAATATTCAACGGCCTTCCAAAGATAGATTCAATGGCCAAACGGGTTGAATGTTGTCCCAAAGTATGGTTGTTGTTCATGTGATTTTCAGTATTAGCAAGCACCAATTGTTTACTCAGCGTGTTTAAGAACATTCGTCGCTTCTCTTTTCTGGTTCCTTCTGTTTTTCATTGCATATGATGTAAGCAGCTAATCCCATGATGTCTATCATGTTACAAAAATATGCTAATGGCCAACGTCTGGTTGACCATTTTGTGGAGTAATGCGTTACCATTTGGTCCATTGTATCAACGCCGGTCTTTGTTGAATTGTAAAATAATATAGCTTCCGGTTTTTTTTGCACTACACTTTCTCGGTGTAGTGCACAGTGGATAGTAGATTTACTGCTTTGTTCTTCTTTGGAACGTAGCTGCACAGGGATACAAGGTTATCATAGAAACCGAGCACAGATGAAAGCACTGGCCGTTTGCTGTCTTTTTCACTTCTTTGGGAAGGCATCTTTTGTTGGATCTAATGGTGCCAACGTATGCTAGTCCAATCGACAAAAGTCGCTTAGCTGCGTCAAATGTTGTAAAGAAGTTATCAGCAATAATAGTTCTGCCGCTGTTGGCGTATCGATTAGCCAAACTCATGAGCACATTTTCGCCTTGGTTTGCCTCTCGTTGTTCTCCCTCTTTACCAGTGTACAGTTTTCCTTGCAACGGATATTTGGTTATCGCATCGCGTGCCTACCATACTTTTATGCCATACTTTGCGGGCTTTGATGGGATGTATTGCGTGAACTTTCAATCTCGAGAGCTGCATAGTATTATGACTGACACCAAAAGCCAATAGTATCCCAATAAAAGCATCAAGCTCAACTTTTGTCATATCAACCCATACTCGTGGTGCGCAGTTTGCATGTTCTGCATTCCATTTGCGTGTAACTTTTTCTCCATATAGATTTGTTTGTGTTACGATGATGAACGTAATATTCGGTGAAAATAAAAGCTTGAACACCTCAAGCGAGGTGGTCAGATTTGTTTTTGGTCCACCTCTGAAACGCATGATGTTGTGCTGGCGGAATCTCACTGTAGCGGGTTCAGCTGTACTCCACTTGGTAACATCTTTTCCAAGCAAAAAACCGTCTGCAGCTCGAGTTGGTGCATTCTCACTTTCTTCTTCGGATTCTTCATCGCTGTCGAATATTTCATTTACTTCAATTTCCAATTCATATTCAATGTCCGAGGCGTCATCTTCGGGCACAAAATCTCTGTTTTCACCGCTTTGGTTTTAAAATAAATCTAGTTTGCTGCTAGTTGCTTCTGTGTGAAGTGCGAAATCACTCTGTAACGCTGATGATAGTTGTTGTTGGAAATTATCAGTAAGGCTGCCTGTACGCAAGCGCGTATTGTACACAAATTCTAAATAATCTGCCATAACAATAGTAATAATTTCACTTTAGTTTCCGCACAAAAAATTTCTATTTCATACTGTCGATGTTGTATGTTCAGCATTCAATAATAAACTAACTGAACTCAAAACCAAAATCACAAACGAAAGAAAGAAATAAGAGAAAAATGAACACAAAAACTACCTGGAAGCAAATATCTGCATTGAATTCACATTAAAACAACCCAAAATATAAAAAAAATAGCTGGAAACAACAATCTGCATTGTATTTGCAGAAAAATAACCCAAAATGTGTATAAAAATAATTTATTTCATAGAAATTGTATAGGGGTCTGGCCAGGCATATGTGTTTGTTCGAGGGGAATTTTTTGCAGTTTTATTCGTGTTGGAACGATATTTTAGAATTTTTTTTTAAAAATAGAAAGCCAACAATATTTTAGGCGGCTACCGGGAAAAACAGGTATCTACCTAAACTAGAAGTACGGGCTGCCCATATTCGAAGCATTTTATTTTTAAATAAATCAAAGAAACCACAATTTTTTGTCTGTTCGTCATGAATATCATTTAATTGGGTTCAAGTAGATTTGCTTACATTATTTCTTGAATATGATATCTCGTAAATGGTCGCCATTGGCCTCTACGACATATTGTGCCCGTTTTGCAGCATATTCCATGGTTTTCTTCAACATTTCGATGGGAATGGCGGTTATTTCTTGACGGATGTTGGTTTTCAGCTCTTCTTGGGTCTTTGGCTTGTTGACGTAAGCCTTTGATTTCAAATAACCCCACAAAAAGAAGTCTGGAGGCGTTAAATCTGGTGATCTTGGCGGCCAATCGAAATCACCATTTTTTGACATCAAACGGCCAGGGAACAATTGCTTCAAAAAATCGATTGTATTGCGGCTTGTGTGTGGTGGCGCGCCGTCTTGTTGAAACCAGTAGTCCCTGATACGCTTTCGACGAACGATTGGCATGAAAAAAATTGTTTATCCTATCGCGATAACGCTCCTGATTGACAGTAACTCTGTGGCCATTATCATCTTCGAAAAAGAACGGCCCAATGAGCATTTTAGCACAAACGCCGCACCAAACAGTGACTTTTGCATCGTGAAGAGGTACCTCTTGAATCTCTTGTTTATTTTCAGTGGCATAAATACGGCAATTTTGTTTGTTTACCGTTCCGTTCATTTTTTTCGTTTATTTTTTGAAAGCACGTTGAGTTTTCACTATTGACTTGTTTTGTTGAATGTAAATTTCAACAATTTTAGAGCGTTCGCGTGGCGTGTACTGTATTGTAACATTGTGGGCATTGTAACCATTGTAAACCATTGTAAACATTTGCTTGGAATGACGCTTCAAACGCGGTATGTCATTAGTCGATTTGGCATCACTGCGGAAAGTTACAGTGTTGCCAGATGGGTGCTTTGAATAAGGGCTACCCTGTTTGTTTAATTAACGCTCAAAAATGAAATATGCCTGGCCAGAACCATGTGTTTGTCCAAGGGTTAGGTGCACAAATAACAGTCATAATTAAGTGTTTTATTGTTCATAAAGTTAAATAAGAAATTTAAAACTATTTTCAAGATATGAGGCAGTAAAAAACAAAATCATCTGAAAAGTGTTGTCAAAAGTTAGTAAACAATTGACTTGTAACCCTTGCAACCCTTGTGAAATACCGTTAGGTCTGTACATGCTGTCTTTTGTGACGACAGTTGCATACTCATTTGTTAAGTTTGCATTAGTTTTATCTTGATTTGATTTACAATGACGTGAGGAAAATAACTTCCATAAGAAATGCAAAAATTAATTGTGCAGCATCGTAAAGAAGGCAAATCTCTTGGAGAAATTGCTTCTATTGTTAAAAAAAGTCGTCCAACAGCGCAAAAGCTCATAGAAAGGTATAATGATCGTGGAAATAAAGAAAATTCCTTGCGATGCGGACGGCCTAGTGTAATGACAGAAGGAAAAGCTCGAAGAGTTGTAAGAGAGGTGAGAAAAAACCCAAGGTCCAGTGAAGTACAGATCACTCAAAACCTTTCCCATGAGGTTATAAAGTAAGTGCGTCAACTATTCGTAGAGTCTTAAATGCTAGCGGATTGCACGGAAGACTACCTCAGAAAAATCCTTGCATTTCGGCAGCAAACCTCATTAAACGCCTCAATTTTGCAAAGTCTCACAAAACTACCGTTCAGTCGTTTTGGAATAACGTTTTTTTAGCGACGAGAGTAAATATGAGATATTTGGAACTAACAGAATAGGTAAGATCTGGAGATCAGCTAGCAGTGAGCTACTTTTACAAAACCTCATTCTAACCGTTAAGCACGGCGGAGGCTCAATTATGGTTTGGGGTTGCATGTTGGCTGGTGGGACCAGAAATCTGGTATTTGTTGAGTCCAGAATGAATAGCCGATACTACCTGCAAATTGTATAAACAAATTTAATCGACAGTGTGCAAAATCTGGGTCTTACAACGTCTTGGGTCTTCCAACAGGATAACGACCAAAAGCATATTGCCCTAATAGCAAAGGAATAACTCTTGTACAATGTCCCTAAACAGCTTAATTCACCACTGCAATCTCCAGATCTTAGCCCCATCGAACACTTATGGGAAAGTTTGGATAGAAATATACGTAAAAAGACTATATCATGTAAGCAAGATCTTAAAATGGCATGACAGGAGAATGGGCCAAGATCTCACCAGCAGCGACACAGAATCTGGTAAATTCAATGGCAAGAAGAGTGAAAGCAGTTATTAAGCCTAGCGGTGCACTCACAAAGTACTAAAACTTGCATGATATTTACGTGTAGGTAAAAATAAAAGGAGTTTTATATGAATGTATACTAATTTTTGACTGAATTTTTCAGGTTATTTTTTCATTGCTTTAAATAAATAAATAAAATCTTTTAAATAAATTTTAATTTCTAATTTAACTTTATGAATAATAAAACACTATATTATGACCTTGATTTGTGCATTTAGAATTTTTTTTGGAGTACTTAAAATGTATGGATAACGTCCAACTGAACTTAAAGTTATGCCTGTATACTAATTTTTGACTCTCACTGTATATATATTTTTATTAAAAATACCTATTTTTTGCAACGCTCAGAAATGTGTACTGGACCTTTTCCGTTTGTAAGAAACATCGTCAGGTTCACGTTGAAGCAACCAGCAGTAATCAGCTAAAATTCTGATTTGGCTTTTCCCATTGTCCCACTCACAAAGATAGCAGCGATACTTACTATATCCTCCTTGCATTCCAAATATAATTACAAATGCAAAAGGACTTTCAGATCTGAGACGATATGCTATTGATGTTTTGTGTATTCAATTACCCTCAGAATCTTCGACATAGCTATGTATCGCTACCTTAATATAGAAAGGCCCTAACTCTTTTTTTTTAAAAATAATTTTTTTTACAGATTTTAGCAAAAAAAAAATTGCTATAGATAAAAAAATTGCTGCAAAAATATTGCTTCAGCATTGAATTGGTTAGTGTCTAAAATAAAAAATCCATTTCAAGAAAATTCGGACCCTCAAAATTATAATTTTTATTACGTTTTTTCCATCTCCTGTAAAGTAACAAAAAATGAGTTAGGGCCTTTCTATATTAAGGTAAAGGTATGTACGTTTAAAAGTTTATTTTCGAATAGGGAAATAAAACAAAGGGTCATTCGCATTCAAAATATATAATAATTTTAAAGAATTTATAAAAACCTATTTAAAAGAATCGTCGTCAAAGTGATACATGAATGCTCCCAAGTCCTATGGACCAATGAAAGCGTAATATCTTTTTTATAAAAAAGTTTAAAAACTTAGTCAATTTTCATCCGATTTTCATAAGTGAACAATTATTTTATTCTTAATAAAGTGTTGTTTCAGAAATGTAACTTTGGCAGTAAAAAATCCTCAAAGTCGAAAAGATGTGAAGAAAAGGTAAACATTTTAGGTTTGGCCGATTATAACTTAAAAAATTCTTCTTATAGTTCTAAAGATATGTAAACATTTTGAAAGCTTTATTTTTTCCGGACCGGAGGCGAAACTTCACAGGGTAACATGTCTGACTGTCTCAACCTGGCGAGGCCAGCATAATCCTTTTGAAGTCTCCTCAAGTTGACTCAAACCTTCACGTGGTGTTTCCTGGGCAACGTCAAAACTGACAACCGTTCGTTTGGCGGCTAATCTGAGCGGCGGGCCTTCCGAGGCTTAAAACAGGCTGTGCGTCGGGCTTGAAGCCCACCCGTAAAAACCTATTTCAATGAAAACAATTAAGAATAGAAAAAAACTGATCCCCAAATCTGATGACGACTACCGCAAACGAAAAACTGATAATGATTTACGGATATGCACCTGGAATGTCCGAACCCTTAATTGGGAAGGTGCCTCCATCCAACTGACTGATGTCTTGTAAAGAAACTAAGCTGATATCACCGCTATCCAAGAAATACGATGGAAGGGACAGGGTTGCATTCGGCATGCACCCTGTGATATCTACCACAGCGGCCATGCGGAGAAGCATGAGTTTGGATGCAGATTTGTAGTTGGCAAGAGACTACGGCCCCACGTCCTGCGATTCACACCTGTGAACGAACGGCTTGCCATAATTCGCATCAAGGTTAAATTTTTTAATATAAACCTGATATGTGCGTACGCACCGACAAAAGACAAGGACGATGAGACCAAGGAAATTTTCTACGAGCGCCTAGAAAATGCGTACGAGCGCTGCCCCCGTCACGAAGTAAAAATCGTGCTTGGTGACTTCAACGCTAAGGTGGGCAAGGAAAATATATTTGGTCCAACAGTCGGAAAGTTTAGCCTCCACAATAACACCTCCGATAACGGAATGAGGCTGATTGACTTCGCCCCAGCACGAAACATGGTTGTAAGTAGCACTAGATTCAAGCATCTCAATATTCATAAAGCCACCTGGATGTCCCCTGGTCAAAAAACAAAAAATCAAATTGATCACGTTTTGATCGACGGAAGGCACTCTTCCAGTGTTTTGGATGTACGCACGATCCGTGGTGCAAACATTGGCTTGGATCACTATCTTGTCGCAGCCAAGATCCGTACACGTTTGTGCGCAGCTAAAAATACACGCAACCCTACTCAGAGAAAGTTAGACGTCGACAACCTACAATCGAAAAATACAGCCGAAGCTTTCGCCACTCGACTCTCACTCCTGCTTCAAAGCACTCCTCCAATCGATGATATATGCGCGCAGTGGACACATATTTCCAACTCCATGTGTGCGACTGCTGAAGAGGTGATTGGCTACCACCGCCCTCGCCGAAACCAGTGGTACGACCAGGAGTGTCGCGACGCCACTGCAGAGAAAGACGCCGCCTACAAAGCCACCCTGCAGTCGGTTGTAACGCGCGCTGCTAAGGAGCGGTACAAAGAGAAGAGGAGGAAAGAGAGACATATTTTCAGGCGGAAAAAAGAGAGGCAGAAAAGCGCGAGCAGGAAAAGATTGAGATGTATGGTGACAGGAATGAGGCCCGGAAATTTTTCCTAAAAATAAGACGCCTTGCCGATGGTTTTAAAACCGGGGCCTCTTCCTGCAAGGATGAAAACGGGAATCTAGTGACAGATGTCCGGAGTAGACTGACTTTATGGAGGGAACACTACTCTAAGCTTCTAAGTGGCGACGCTGACAACAATCCCGCCAATAGAGATGATATTCCGGAAACCCCAATTTCGGATGACAGCGTCGAGGTTCCGCTGCCCGACTATGATGAAGTTCTGACAGCTATAGCTCGGCTTAAAAATAACAAAGCCACGGGAGCTGATGGCTTACCTGCTGAGCTGTTCAAGAACGGAGGCGAAGCTCTAATTAAATGCATTCACGAGCTTCTATGCAGAATATGGTCGGAAGAATGCATTCCGACCGATTGGAATATCAGTGTGCTCTGCCCAATCCACAAGAAAGGCGATCCCACTATCTGTGCCAATTACGGTGGGATAAGCCTTCTTAATATCGCATATAAGGTCCTGTCGAGCGTTTTATGTGAAAGATTGAAGTCCATTGTAAACGAACTGATCGGACCTTATCAGTGTGGCTTCAGACCTGGAAAGTCCACCATCGACCAGATTTTCACGCTACGACAAATCTTGGAGAAGACTCAAGAAAAACAAGTCGACATCCACCATCTTTTTGTCGACTACAAAGCCGCCTTCGACAGCCCAATAAGGTAGCACCTGTACTCCACCATGTCTGAATTTGGTATTCCTGCAAAACTAATACGACTTTGCAGGATGACGCTGAGCAACACCAGCAGCGTAGTTAAAATCGGGAAGGACCTCTTCTCACCATGTATTACCAAACGAGGTTTCAGACAAGGTGATTCCTTATCGTAAGACTTTTTCAACCTAATGATGTAAAAGATTGTCCGAGCTGCTGATCTGGGAAATAGTGGCACTATATTCTTCAAGAGTGTTATGCTGCTTGCGTATGCTGATGACATCGATATCATTGGCCATAATACGCGCGAAGACAGTGCAGCATTTTCCAGATTAGAAAGAGAGTCAAGTCGAATGGGTCTGGCAGTGAATGCAGATAAGACTAAATACTTGGTGTCAACAAACAAACAGTCCCAGCGTCTTGGAATCCACGTTACAGTTGACAATATCTTCTTCGAGGTTGTGAAGAACTTCGTTTATCTGGGATCCAGCATAAACTCAACCAACGACATCAGCATTGAGATCAAACGAAGAATAACTCTTGCCAACAGGTGTTACTTTGGGCTCAGTAGGCAATTGAGAAGCAGAGCCCTCTCTCGACGAACGAAAATCACGCTCTATAAATCGCTCACCATGCCCGTCCTACTATATGCATCGCAAACCTGGACGCTGAGCAGTTTAGATGAAAAGACTTTAGGAGCATTCGAGAGAAAGATTCTTCGTAAGATCTACGGACCAATCTGCGTCAATGGCGAGTACCGAATACGGTGGAATGATGAACTGTATGAGCTGTACGCTGACATCGACATAGTCAAACGCATTAAAATCGAGCGGCTTCGCTGGCTTGGTCATGTTCAGCGCATGAAAGACGATGCTTCAGTGAAGAAAACATACGATTCGGTACCCAGCGGCGGCGAATGCAGAAGAGGACGATCGCATCTTCGTTGGAAAGACCAAGAAGAGGACAACCTGACAAAGCTTGGAATTTCCAACTGGCGCCAGCAAGCGAAAGACAGAAATGGCTGGCGCAAATTCTTAGATGAGGCCAAGACCGACATACGGTTGTAGCGCCAACTAAGTAAGTAAGTAAGGAAGTAAATGCCCACCAACGACAAGCAAGAAAAGGGAAGCAAAACTGTTTTCTATACGAAATTTTATTGCTTCGTGTCTTGCTTGTAGTGCATTTTCGTTACACAAAATAAAGCGGCAAGAGTTGTCGATTTTGCGCTTTTTGGGCTGAAACAATTTTTAGATTCACGCTTTTCTTAAAGTTAATCTGGCCACATAGCCTGGTATAAGCAAGCATTACTAGATAATGAAGATGAATTTGATATAATGATGAGAGATTTGTAAAAGAGAATAATAATGTTGATTTTATATGATTTAAATACAAATTCTAAATGTTTGATAGTTTAAATCATACTTGATTTTATATACAAATTCTAGTTGTTTGATAGTTTAAAATCGTTTATTGATCGTTAGGTCAAAGTTAGAACAATTAATTGTTCTAACGAATCTTTCCAAAGAAACAACAACAACAACAACGCTTTTTTCAATATGAAAAGGAAAAATTACTAGCTGATTTTATTGCAATTTCGGCCCTGCTAAAGGCTTTATCAGAAATCTTTGGATACGCCGTGCAAGCGCGCACTGCGCCACATAGGCGATGAGATCTTGAGTGTCAATTTCTCAGTTTTTCTCCCATTTCATATTTTCACATCTGTTGTTGTATTTTTGCTTTACTTTAGTCTTTATGATATTATTATTATGAGAGTAATTTTAACAGTAAAATCATGTATAAAAAACGTTTTCAGGTACTACCATGGGAAGTGTTCAAGGGAGATACATGGCCTGACTCCACCAGCTCGTGTGTTTCCCAGGTCCACTCGGGCAGCTGTCCAAGCCCACCCCTTTACCATTGCCTCGGTGTCCAACAGAACCTCGCATTACCGAGAGAATTCGTTTTTTAGTCGCACCGTAAGGTTGTGGAATAGTCTCCCTGCGAGCGTATTTCCCGGCAGTTTTGAGCTGTGCAAATTTAAAACAAATCTTCACCGATACTACTCCATCTATCCACCCTCCTACTAACTATTACCTATCTTTCGAATCAATACAATGCTTATGCATTTATAGGGGGCATCCCCTGAGCGTTGGTTCAGTCTAAAAAAAAAAAAAAAAAAAAATAAAGAAATAAATTACGAAGACAACCAGATACATTTAACAAGACTAATTGCCTAATTTTGTAAATCGAAAACGCAAACCAACGACAAGCAAGATACGAGAAGCAATAGAATGTTCTATAGAAAAAAGTATTGCTTCTCGAGTCTTACTTATCGTTGGTCGGCGTTTTCGTTATACAAAATTAGGCGGTTAATTCCATCGATGTCCAAAAGCCAATTAATGGGGACCGTGTGCGAAGAATTTAATCATTTTGTTTTTTTTTCTTAAATAAAACTTAAACAGATTTCGGGTTGCTATGTTCGACATGATGTCCGATGTTCCAATGTCACAGTGTCTATTTTTAAATTGATCAAATCTGAAACACAAAAAATGTCATTTCTAGCTATGATTTTTTTGTTGTTCCTTCACTAATAATGCCATAAATTATCAAAATTCATGAGATTTCTAAAATTATTTTATTTTATAATGTTTAAAAAGAAAATGAAAACAAAAATAAAATAAAAAAATATAACAACCAATAAAAAAAAAAGAAATTAAAGCCAAAGAACATTTTATATGCTGTCGAGACATTTGGAAATCGCCAACATTTGAAATCATAAAAAGTTCTAACATCATCATTTTGCTTTTTTCCCAAACAAGTTGTTTCTGCAAGCAGTTTTCAGCGCCTTGCATACCACTACTCCAACACATCTTTCAACAGACATGTTGCGCCTGTGGGTGGCAGCCACCGTTGCCCCTCTTCTCATGGGGCAGCACTGAAATGTCGCTGTCTATTAGTTGAAATTCTCAAATCTCAAACATTCGTCCAGCTTAATTTGACGCGTCTGAGGCGTCAGTTAGCTGATGATTTGACGTTGCGACTACTTTTGACGGCTCTCCGGTGTGGAAGCGCCCACCTAGTCTTAAATTGTCCGGCGCGAAATATTGTTCAAGAAGAATTCATATCGTGACTGGCGATGGCGATGGCGTTGATGTATTTGAAATGGTGTGTGTTGCCCGGAAAATTCGTGCTTGAAAGCGAAAGTTTTGCTTTGTTTTCGGTTGTTGATGGAAAACATTTTCATTTGGAAAATGCGTCGCATCTAGCATGTGTTTAACAAGGAAATGGTTTTTGTTGTAGTTGTTATTGTTATTATAGTGTGGTAATGCTGTTGTTGTTGTTGCTGCTGCCTGCTGTTGTTGTCTGTAGTGGTGACGATAGCTATGATGATGATGCTGATGATGTCGTTGTTGCTTTGCTGTTATGTGTTGTCGCCGAAAAATGTTCTTAATAGACACATCCAGACATTTGTTTGAATGTAAATTTGGCAATTTAGTAGCTCAGAGTGCTTTAGCAGTCATATTGAGTGGGTTGAATCAGGCCATTAGCCCAGAGGGGATGTTTAGGGTGTTTAAGCCCCCCGTAGGACTCGAAGGTTTAAAAAAATGAATACAAATAAAACTTAAGGGGCCAGTTTCACAATCAAAACTTAAGTTTTTAACCATACTTAAGTTTAAGTTAAGTCTAGATATTGGCGACTTAAGTTCGACTTAAGTTTTTGAATCAACTTTTCCACCATACTTAAGCTGATTTGAAGATTTAAGTCGAACTTATATCGGCGAACTTTTAGACTTAACTTAAGCTTAATTATGGCTAAAAACTTAAGTTTTGATTGTGAAACTGGCCCTAAGCATCAAAATGTGTATTATATTAAAAAAAAAAGATTTGGGAAAGTTATGAAAAAATTTAAAAAAAATATTTTTTCTTGTATCTCAAAATATACTTTGAAATGTACTTCTACTCAATTTTCAATTGAAGTTTAGAAAACGAAAGATCAATTTATATAAAAAATGGATCACTAAAAATTTCAATTCAAATTCAGAATAGATAAATAAAAATACTAAATAGATCAATTGAAATTCAGAAAAAATAAATTGAAATTCAGAAAAGATCACTTGAAATTCAGTAAAGATACATTAAAATTTAGAAAAGATCGATTGAAATTCTGAAAAGATCATTTAAAATTCAGAATAGATAAAGTAATATTCTCAAAATATCAATTGAAGCTCAGAAAAGATTAATTGAAGTCAGAAAAGATCAATTCCATTTGAAATGAATAAAAATTTAGTAAAGATCAATTATAATTTAGAAAAAATAAATTGAAATTCGGAAAAGATCAACTGAAAACCAGAAATGATCAATTGAAATTTAGAAAAGATCATTTGAAAACCAGAAAAGATAAATTGAATCTTGGCAAAGATACATTCAAATTCAGAAAAGATCTATCAAAATTTGGAAGATATCATATTAAATTCAGAATAGATCAGGTAATATTATAAAAATGTCAATTGAAATTCAGAAAAGGTCAATTGTAAATCAAAAAGATTCAGTTGAAAATCAGAAAACATCAATTGAAATTTGGAAAGATTGATTGAATTCAGAAAATGTTAATTGAAATTCCTTTTGAAATTCAGGAAAGATCAATAGACATTCCGAAATTAAATTTGAAATTAAAGAAAAATGCAGAATATCAACTTAAAATTCAGAAAAGATCAACTGACATTTAGAATTCTATTTGAAATTTAGGATAGATCAATTGAAATTCAGAAAAGATCATTAAAGTTCAGAGAAGGTAACTTGAAATTCAGAAAAGATAAATTCAAATGAAGATATTATATTTGAAATTCAGAAAAGACTAATTGAAATTAAGAGCTCCATTAGAAATTCAGAATAGATCAACAAAAATACAAAATAGATCAATTGAAATTTATAAAAAATAACTTCAAATTCAGAATAGATAAATTGAAATAAAAAAAAAAAAACAATTAAAATTCAGAATAGATTAGTAAGTATTCTTAAAATATCAATAGAAATTCAGAAAAAGTCAAATTATATTGACAAATGAAGATATTATATTTGAAATTCAGAAAAGACTAGTTGAAATTAAGAACTCTATTAGAAATTCAGAATAGATCAACAAAAATACAAAATAGATCAATTGAAATTTAGAAAAAATAACTTCAAATTCGGAATAGATAAATTGAAATAAAAAAAAAAACATTTAAAATTCAGAATAGATTAGTTAATATTCTTAAAATATCAATAGAAATTCAGAAAAATTCAAATTATCTTCTGAAAATACCACTTCTCAAAGCTTAGAGAAGATACCTTAAAATTCAGAAAAGATCAATTGAAATGCGGAATTCCATTAGAAATAAAGAAAATATCACTTAAAGATCACTTAAAGAAATAAAAAATTCCTTTTGAAATTCAGAATAGATCAATTAAAATTGTGGAAAGATCTATTTAAGATCAGAATTGGTTAATTGAAATGCAGATAAGATAAAAAAGATATCATATAAAAAAAGATATAAAAAGTGGGCATACTTCATTTGAGACGATATAATTTCGATTTGGTGATGGTATGGTATGATTGCTATGGAAGATTATGATGGGCATAGTAGTATAGGTGATTATTTTACTATGGTTTGAAATGATAGTTTGATGGTATGCTATGAAGGTTTGGTATGATGATATTGTATTATGTTATACTATGATAGTTTGGATACATGATATGGTATGAAATGAGGGGTATAGAACATATGTTTCGAATAATCGGTATGATATATAGTAAAGCTCTGCAAAGAACCATCCAATTACACCAGTTGTGTGTTGTTATTTTTTCTTATATCTACTTGTATCTGTTTCGCTCTCTAAGCATTGAGTATGCATGGAATATTTCGCATTTAGATAACGATGGAATAGGTATGAGAGAGTGAAATTACCAAGTATCAAAAATACTAGTTTGAGCACATACAGAACAAACAGATATATCGATATTACTGTTATCTTTATTTGGAATATCTGGAGTATGTGACGTCGCAAGCATAAAGATTAAAGAGCGAAATAAACAACAAAAAAAGAAATAAAGTTTTGAAATAATAGGGCTGCCACCTAATAATATGTATTTTTTAGAATTTTAAACATCATTTAACAGTATTAGGGAGTCACTGATTTCGAATCTGAAGTCAGAATTTTAAAATGAAAAATGGTGGATAGGGTTGCCACCTTAATTTTTTGTATTTTTATGAATTCGGGGCTGGTAAAAAAAAATGGTACTCCAAAAATGGGTCGCTGAATCCGAATCCGTGGCCAGAATTTCAATATGATAAAGTTTTGAAATAATAGGGTTGCCACCTAATAATATGTATTTTTAAGAATTTTAAACATCATTTGACAGTGTTAGGGAGTCACTGATTTCGAATCTGAAGTCAGAATTTTAAAATTAAAAATGGTGGATAGGGCTGCCACCTTAATTTTTTGTATTGCTATGAATTCGGGGCTGGCAAAAAAATGGTACGCAAAAATGAGTCGCTGAGTCCGAATCCGTGGTCAGAATTTCAAAATGATAAAATTTTATAATAATAGGGCTGCCACCTAATAATATGTATTTTCAAAAGTAAAAGCAACCCTATTATTTCAAAAGTTTATAATTTTAATATTCTGACCGCGGATTCGGATTCACTGACCCATTTTTGATATACCATTTTTTTTGCCAGCCCTGAATTCATAAAAATACACAAAATTAAGGTGGCAACCCTATCCACCATATTCAATTTTAAAATTCTGACTTCAGATTCGAAATCATTGACTCCCTAATACTGTTAAAATATGTTTAAAATTCTAAAAAATACATATTATTAGGTGGCAACCCTATTATTTCAAAACTTTATCATTTTGAAATTCTGGCCACGGATTCGGATTCAGCGACCCATTTTTGGTATACCATTTTTTTTTTGGCAGCCCCGAATTCGTAAAAATTGAAAATATTAAGGTGGCAACCCTATCCACCGTCATGAATTTAAAAATTTTGAGTTCAGATTCGAAATCAGTAACCTCCCAATACTGTATCCTCATGTTTAAAATTCTTAAAATAAAACATTTTTAGGTGGCAACCCTATGTGTAGAAAAACTTTCGAATTTTGAAATTCTGACAACGGATTCGGATTCAGCGACCCATTTTTACCCTCTAGTTCGCGCCAGCCCCGAATTCGTAAAAATAAAAAATTAAGGTGGCAACCTTATCCAAATTTTAAAATTCTGACATCAGATTCGAAATCAGTAACCCCCCAATACTGTTTCCATATGCTTAAAAATCTGTATTTTCAAATACAAAGAGAACGATCTGGAATATCCATATTGAATGGATATATCCATTTAAAAAAAGGGTTAAAACAGATACTCCACTTAGAGGAACAGATAAAGAAAAAAAAAGCTTACACTACAATGAGAGCCAGAGAAAGAGATGATAAGCTCTCTGCTTATTCCAAAGCATATAAGCATATGTTCAGTTCTACTCCTTGTTGTATTTGTATCAATTTTATCAGGTTTTTACTTGTTTTATCTGTTTGTACAAGTAGAACGGATGGTTCGCTGCAGACCTTTAATGTATAGTATGGTATGATGATGTGGTATGTTGGTATGGTGTGAGATATGGTATATGGTATATGTCATGATGTGTTTGGTTTGACAGACATCATATGGTAAAATATATTACAGTATACACTCAGAAATAAACACCTACCTTTTTGTAATAAATAATTTCTCTATTTTCGATTATAGCAATTTTATCTATTTCAAATAAAATTTTGTATTTTGTATTTATATATTTATTTATTTATTAGGCCAAACAAGTCCAATATACTTAAAATTTAGAGAAAAATTTATAGAAAATAAAAAATATTCTGTAAGAGAGTTCAAAAATGAGAAGAGTTTAAAATTTATGTGGTATAATAATGCTAAGTTTTTGTTAAGAATATATGAGAATAGTAAGGTTGTCAGTGTGAAAGCTTTTGAGGAGCTGGACTATTTGAAAATTAATTTAATATACCAGATGTGTTAGCAAACAATGACAACCTTACTTCTCACATAATTAATGACACTTCAATCATTCGAATCTACAAATTATCAAAAACGTAAATTAACCTTTTAATTGTCCACAAAATTGTAGTTTAAAACGAAATTTTGATTTGCTTGTATCCACCATAAATGCCTTTCCAAAAATCCCTGATATGATATTTGTCTCAGAAATTTGGATATTCACTTCTAAAATAAATGATTTTTCTTTGCAGGACTGTAATTTTAGTTTGTAATGTTTTTTATCACGAGTTTTTGCAAGAATAAATTTAAGTTGTAACAATGTAACAATAGGGGTATTCACACTGACTTGGGTAGTTGGGTAGATTGGCAAATGCCGTACATTTTGTTTTTGTAAAGTGCCATTCTACCCAAGTACCTATCAACCAATCTACTCTAACTGATCCCCTGATTTATTTGGGTAGATTGTTTTCTTGCCAAATTGAGTACTTTTTCCATGTGTTACCACCTTTTGCAAAAATAGGCAATAATTGACCTAAGGGCATCAAATTTACAATATTTGCTGTCAAGGCTAATATCTCGAATAATACACAAAATTATTTCACACGAATTCGGTTGTATTGGACTAAAATTTTGTAATTAAGTTCGTGTACCTACTATCGACAATTGAACAAAAAGTGAGCGTGGTCGAACTATAACTACGCCTACTTTTCAGAAATTAAAATTCTTGAGATATGCATGTTTTTATAATGAAACTTGGTTTATATTTGCTATGAGACCAAGGAGTGGACACTAGATATATAAGTTTTGTCACGACTAATTTTACCGCCCTTCTATTTATGTAAAATCGTTCGTGCGGTGTCTCTTTAGATCTCAGGAAAGGTAACACCTAACGCAACCAAATTTACAATATCTGTTAATATCTCGGTTAATAAAGTTAATATCTCGGTTAATAAAAAAGCCACACCCCCTTTTACCGCCCACAAATCAATAGAAATGCTATATTTCGGACGGTTTTGAGCCTATTAGACTAAAATGTAGTAATTTTGTTTGTATGGATATTGTTTAAAACTGTATTAAAAATGCGGAATTTATCTACCCAACTACCCAAGTCAGTGTGAATACTCCTTATATGTATAGATTTATGCATTTAACAGCGCAGGTCAACGATTATAAGCATTAAAGAAAGCAAACAACGTTTAAATCGGCTTATTAACTTTGTCAAAGCCAATGCAAATTTCTTTGCATTAGAAATCAGGAAACACCTAAATGGGTCGACATAGAATCCAATGAAGAATTTGAAAAATCCTCAATAAAGCTTCTAGCTTCTCAATCCCATGGATTGAGAGCATAGACTTTTGGATCGAAGACGGAATAGCTTTAAATGATATATATAATTATTTTTTTTTTGATATTGCACCTTTAATTTTTATAATCCTATATATTTATATAGTCAGTAATATTAGTGAAAATTCTGAGAGCTATTGTGTAAAATAATATAATATGTTTAAATCAATTAATTTTTTATTTTATGTATCACGCTACTTTCTGGAGGGGAGGGAGGGGTTTTCAAATGCACTACGAAAAATAACGGAGGGGGAGAGGGGGTAAAAAAGTGCTTAAATCATTAGGCATGTCTGTGGAGTAAATCGTAGAACATCCTCGTTCGATTTATTTAAAACTCTGCAAATTTTACCCATAAAACACCTATTTTACTCTAAAGTCCTGAAAATATTTTTCAAAAAACAAAGCAACTTGTTAAACCACACAGAAAGACGGTATAATTTTAGGCGAGTGAAATCTGTCGTTATTTCTTCCTTCCAAACTACAAGTTTTTGTAAAAGCTGCTCAATTGTTGTCAATCAAACGTGAGAGCTCGTTCCTTAGGCAAATAAAATCATGGGTATTTAATTATAACTTAAACGACATTGAAGAACTACTTCGAGCTATAGTTTAGTTCAAACATTTAAAGGTTTTCTACTTATATCTCTCTTTCTCTATCTCTGTTCTTCCTCTCTATCTTTTTCTAATTTTTCTCCCTCCCTTCCCGGTATTCTCTCTACCAAACACTTTCTTCCGCACACTTCTAGGTACGGTTGTCACCTCAAACTCCCACGAAGAAACCTTTTTCCCACAATAGCAAAAATGAATAACCACGAAAATTCTCATGATATAAAATTGAAAAAAAAATCCCATCGCAATTAAAAAAAAACACAAAAAATCCCACGGACATTGAAAATAACCACGAAAATCCTACGCAAATAAAAAAAAACGAAAAATCCCATTTGTATTTAAAAGAACCACGATAAATCCCATTTGTATTAAAAAAAAACCAGAAAAAATCTCTTTTCTATTAAAAATTACCATAGTATATAATACAGACACAAAAAATTTTCAAAAATGAAACAAAAAAATTAAAAAACTTAAAAAGAACAACTAGTATATTTCGTCGTCTGTGCATTATTTAGTCTTTTAGTAATAATGTTCAATAAAACATATTTTTTAATCCACCTTAGACCTGTATAAAGTTTACAAAAAGAGTTCCAAATTAGTTTTTAGTCTTTAAAAAGCAAAACACAATCACTTCACTGAAACATATTTTTGCAATGCATGTAATTATGTCAAGAGTGAAAGAACTTCCCACCAAACCAAAGTAACCGAAATCTTAACGAATTTGTTGCGAAAATCATATTAATGGGTTGAGACTATTTTGACAATGTACAAAATATGAAAAATATACACTTTTATGTATAAAAAATAAAATAAATGCTTCAAAACAAAAAAATCTCACAAAACAAAAAAAAATCCCACGCGAATTAAAAAAAACCACACTCAATTTAGAAATCCCATGGGAATTCACATTTCCCACGGCAATTAAAAATAACCACAAATGGGATTTTTCCCACAAAGGTGGCAACCGTGCTTCTAGGATAATTGCATCTTTATAACAAAACGAAGGCTGAACGTGTTGCGAGACACGATAAGCAATACATTTTTCCATATCATAAAATATTGTTGCTCGTTTCTCTCACGACGATCTGCCTTCGTTTCGTTTTACATAAAGATGTAGTAAGTTAATGAGCTATCAGAACTCGTGATAGACAACTCAGTAATTAAACCTTATTTCACCTATCACTACCCTTTCAGTGGATTTGCCCAATATGTTGGACACGTCAGAAAGTAATTTTTATTTTTATTTTGTAGTGCTTTTTTAAATCAAATCTTTCGGGTCAATGAAAAAAAAATGAAACAACACTATCCGAAGCAATAGTGCCGAAGAAAAGCAAACAAATTTTGTTGGCCTATTTTATAAGAAAAAATCAACCGGATAAAAATCAAATTTATGTTTTTTATCTTTTTATGACTTTAGTGATAATAATATTACAAGGGTTTAAAAACAAAGATTTAAAGGGTTCACATACTTTCACAGCTGTACCTGCCTATTTTAAAACAGTAAACGGGCTCTAAATTTATTTTAATATTAAATTGAAAACATACAATAGTTACTATTCAAAAGCAATTTTTGATATTGGGATTTGAAATATTTTTCCGGAATTTTCAAAAGTTACAAAAAAAAAGTCCAAAACTTGTGACGCTCCGTGGGCGTAAAATCCAAGTAAACGACCGAATCTACTCAAACCAAAAATAATGTATACTATCAAAGGTTCATACTAATACAATCCCTAAAGTGCCAGGTTATATCACTTTCGCGCTCACCTGGAGAAAATTCTAAAGTTATTGATGTAAAAATATTCCACCTTCTTACATTCCACCTTATATATTCTTATATTCCACCTTTATGCCCTGATTCCATCTACGCAGCGCATGTTGACAATGTATTAGCTGTTCATTCATCTATTGGTGATAAAGGTCAGTTATCAGTCTTTGGCGATTTTAACCTCAATAACATTTTCTGGTCATTAATTGCAAGTCAACTCACACCGTTAAATATTAACCATAATCATGAAATGTATTTTATTGATAGTTTGCTGAGTATTGAACCAATACAAATCAATTCATATTTAAATAGTTTAAGTAGAATTTTAGATTTAATTTTTGTATCCAATATTATTAATTACGAATTATCCGAGTGTTTCTTTCCGATCTGTCCTTCCGATATGCATCATGTGCCTCTAATCCTAAAAATAGAGTTCTATGACTTTATATGCTCTCGCCAATCAAACTGTGTTTTCAACTTCAAATTGTGCAATTTTGAAAACTTATCGAATATTTTTTGCTTTGTCAATTGGCTTTCATTATTTGATGGAAAAAATGTCGCAACTTGTTTTGATGTATTTAAAGCTCAAGTAGCTCAAATTTGTTATGATAATATTCCACAGTTTATCATAAAATCGCATAAGCTTCCGTGGTATACTAATGGCCTCAAAAAGTTAAAAAATCTTCGTAATAAGCATCTGAAATTATTTAAATCCACTAACTATGCAGATCATAAAGTAAAATATATGCATTATATGAGAGAGTTCAATTTTGTAAATAAATTCCTATATAAACAATATATTTTGGGGTTCGAGGATAATATCAAATCGAATTCTAAATCTTTTTGGAATTTTATTTAATCTAAAAAGTGCGGCTCAACTATTCCAACTAAAATGCATTTAAATGGTGTCTCTTCTTTTACAATCAATGAAACAGTGAACCTATTTGATGACTTTTTTAGCTCCAACTATGTTGACACTCCGAATTTCAACAGTAAAGTTCTGTCAAACGTAGATTCCTTTTTGGATTTGGGTTCATTGACGTTTAATGAATTAGAAGTTTTTGTTTCACTTACACAAGAAAAAAATTCTGTTAAAGATGACATTGATGGGCTTTCCCCAATTGTTTTACTTAACTGTGCTCGCGCATTGTCAGCCCCTTTATGTAAAACCTTTATTATGTCCTTAGCCTCTGGAATATTTTTAGAGAGCTGGAAAATGGCTCATATAACTCCTATTTTCAAATCTGGATCCAGACATGATATAAGTAACTATCGACCCATTTCTAAACTTTCTTCCATCTCTAAACTTTTCGAGCGAATCATAAAAAATAAACTATTTTTCCCTCGTCAAACGTAGTTTCTGCCCAGAACAGCATGGTTTCATAGGTGGACGTTCCACTGTTACTAACTGAGCGTTATTTACCAATTACTGTACATATATCATCATTTGAACTTGGTTTTCAAATCGATGCAATTTATACAGACAAAGTTTGTCATAAAATTTTAATTGCTAAACTGTTTAAAATGGGATTTCATTCATCCTTTTTAGACTGGATCAAATCTTATTTAAGTGGTAGATCTTGCTTTGTTTCAATTAATAATGTATATTCTTACAAGTTTCTTGCTTCTTCGGGTGTACCGCAAGGTAGTATCCTTGGTCCCTTATTTTTTATATTATTCATTAATGATATAAATAAAATTTTCTGCAATTCAAAATTTTTACTTTATGCTGATGACTTAAAACTATTTCGAAGGGTAAGTTGCTTATCTGATGTAATTTCCTTACAAGCTGACTTAGATAACTGGTACCAGTGGAGTAGTTTGAATGCTCTACCTTTAAATATTTCTAAATGCTCTCATATTACTTTTTCTAAAAGCAGTAATTTCCTTAGATACCCCTACTCTCTTTCTGGCGTACCTCTTGAATATGTCCAATCGATCAAAGATCTTGGTGTCATCTTTGTTATTAAGTTCACTTTTAATCAACACGTTAACTATATAGTCCCTAAAGCCTACTCTTTACTTGCGTTCATCCGTAGAAATAGTTCAGAATTTTCTGACCCCCATACCTTAAAGTCATTGTTTAATTCCTTTGTAAGATCTATACTAGAATATGCATCTTTCATTTGGAGTCCGCATTATTCACACGTTCACACGTTGAGATTGGAACAAATTCATAAAAGATTCACAAAATTTGCACTTCGGTCATTATATTGTCGTGAAGAATTTCCCTCATATAATGCTAGATGCTTGCTTTTAGGCATTAAGACTTTGGATTTGAGGAGAAAAGTTCAGTCTCTTATTGTTATCTATGACATAATCTCGAGTAATATTGACTGTCCTGCACTTTTGGCACTCATAAATTTCGATAAACCTTCAAGACAGTTGCGACGTTTAAAAGTTTTTTCAATTCAATTTCATAGGTCTAATTATGCTCGTAATGAGCCATTGCAAAGAGCTCTGTCTTTATATAACGATCTGTCGTCTCGAGTTTTGTTTGACTTTTCATTGTCTAAAGAATGTTTTAAAGAATTGTTAAATAGTTTATTTGTTTCGTAATTCTACTGGTTATATGTTCCTGTTTATGGAACAGGAACAAAAAAATTTTTTTGTACAAGCTTGCAAAGCATAAGTAGGGCAGGTTAAAAATCTAAGGCATGTTTTTTTTTAACTTTTTATGACATAAATTACACTGGTCAACAATTTAGCAACTTTTTCATGCCACACGAACTTTGATAGCTAATACTGTTTAAGCTGTATTCCCATGTTATGAAACTGAATTTTTTTTTTTGGCCTCATATTTTTTGTGATTTTGGACTTTGTGTTTTTACGACCTTGATCCTGTTTTCATGCTCTGGAATCCAAACAACTTAACGCAAAGCAAAAAAAAACACCATCCTATAGAAAGTTAAACAAGCTTTTTAGTGAGGTATTTTTTATTTTTCTGCCATATTTAGTCTGTCAGATTTTCAGGTTCAAAATAAAATTTAGGATTTTTTTGTTAAAAATTTTGACTTTACAAGTATTTTTTTTTATATTTAGAGCCATATTTAAAAAAAATTTGGTTTTATCGTATTTCATATTTAATTTTCTTAATTCTAATACCAAAAACATAAACATTATCTGAGAGGAACAATTAAAATAAAATAAAATAAGCGAACTAGCTATAGAGTCATATGAAGCATCAAGCACTCTTAGTAATCCACTTGTATCTAAATAACATTCAATGTAAAAATTTTAATAAATGTTATTATAAACTCACCATCTAACATTTTCTAGCAAACTTAGCTCTTGGTTGGTCCCTTTTGATTGTCCAGCAGTAATCTGCCAACATACATGGGCTCCATTTGCCCTGGTAACGCTTTTCCATCTTCAAAATATCTTGGTGAAACCTTTCTCCATGCTCATCGCTCACAGACCCCAAGTTTTCAGGAAAAAAAATCGAGGTGTGAGTGTAAAAAATGAATCTTTAGTGACATGTTGCAGCCCAATGCTTGATAAGCCAACAACAGCTCGTTAACTATCTCTCTGTAACTGTCACTCAACATAGTTACCCAAAAAATTTGCAACAACATCCTTAAAAGAACTCCAAGCCGGTTTTTCTAAATCGCTCAATTTTTCTTGAAATAGTGCATCTTTTATTAAATGTCTGATTTGGGGTCCTACAAAAATACCCTCTTTTATCTTTGCATCACTTATTTTGGGGAATTTTTCTTTAAGATATAAAAATCCACTTCCATCCCGATCCATTGCCTTTACAAAATTTTTCATCAAGCCTAATTTAATATGCAATGGTGGCAGTAGTACCTTAAATGGCTCCACCAGAGGTAAATACTGCACATTATTTTGTCCAGGAATGAAGGTCTACCGGTCTACCCGGTCAGACCGGTTTTTAGTACTTTATACAAAAGAGTATGTTTTTTGGTACTTTTTGGCAAAATATGCTAAAGACTAGAAATAAATATTTCCATTTTTGTTTATATAAAACTTCCAGTAAATAAATTTTCAACATAAATCTAAAAAGTACCAAATGTTAATATAGAAAAATTATATCATTATTTAACTTTTTATATTTTTTCAAAATGAATTCCAAAAATTAAAATTTAGTTTATTAAATAAGCATTTTTTTTAAATAAAAATAACAAAAACCAAATACGTTCACTTTCAATTACAACTTTTATTTTAACTGAATTTAATTTTTTTTTAATAAATAAAACATATTTTGAAATGTTAATATATATAATAAAAAATAATGTATAAAATAAAATATATAATAAAAAAGTATTTTTCATTAATAATTGCTTTCAGTATACAAAAACTGTTTTCCGTCTCTATTTAATTTATTACTTTTTTCAAAAACTTGGATTTTTTGTATATATTTTTATTTTTTTTGCGTATTTGCAAAAATACTCTACTTTTTTTATTTTATTTTAATTGTTCCTCTCGGATAATGTTTATGATTTTGATATCAGAATTAAGGAAATTAAATACGATAAAACTAATTTTTTTTAAATATAGCTCTAAATATAAAAAAAAATTCTTGTAAAAGTCAAAATTTTTAACAAAAAAATCCTAAATTTTATTTTGAGCCTGAAAATCTGACAGCCAGAAAAATAAAATATACCTCACTAAAAAGCTTGTTTAATTTTCTATAGGATGGTTTTTTGCTTTGCGTTAAGTTGTTTGAATTCCAGAGCATAAAAACAGGATCAAAGTCGTTGAAACACAAAGTCCAAAATCACAAAAAATCTGAGGCAAAAAAAAAAAATCAGTTTCATAACGTGGGAATACAGCTTAAACAGTATTAGCTATCAAAGTTCGTGTGGCATAACCACTGTTGACCAGTGTTATAGGTATATTACCTCAAAAAGTTTATTTTTTTTAAGTTTAGCCGAGCCATTGAAAGAGTTAATTAATTAAGAAATATTGTATTAACTGAATATTTAAAAATTGTAAAATATTGTATAAAAATGAACACATAGGGTATTCACAAGGTGTACTATCATGTCATTATGTCATATTGTCATAAGATTTTACACTAGTTTAAAAATTTTATTGTTGCCTTCCATATAAAAAAGTACCAATATATTACAACTCTGAAAGCTATTTTTATTGAAGTGTCATAATCAAACAGCTGTTTCTTATTTGCATTTATTTATCTTGTAAATTTTAGTTGTAAGATTTTAGGACAATATGACCTTGTGAATACCCTTATAGAAAATTAAGACGTTTTCTTCAATTTTAAAACCTGTTGATTTTTTCATATTAAATTTTACTTCTAACGTGCGTGGATTACCATAATTAAAAAAAATTTCCAAATTATTAACTAGTGACACGTTAACATTACGTTGAAAGAACTAACGTCAATATAGCCTAAAAAACAGCTTCTGGAGTTAAAGAAAACATGAACAATAAAACAAAATATAATAGAACTGATCTGTTTCAGCATCATTTGAAAATGAGAGTAAATATTCTAAAGTGCTACCTGCACCACCTGTATTCACAAACATGTGTTAAGTGTGTTAAGTGTGTTGTTGTTATGGTTTTTCTACAGCAACAATAATTTCGACAATAACATTAATAAAAAGTTATGTTTTTTGTTGTTGTTGGTATTTCTCTACTTTTACCTTGGGGTCAACATGTGTTCCATTTAGCTTGTTGTTGTTGGTGTCGTTTGGTTTTTTTGGGTTCAACCACCACTGTTGTTGACACATTATTTTACTTTACTAAGTTGTTATTGCTACTGATGTACTGCTTTGTTTCCTGTCTTGTTGGCGCGTGTTTTATGACGCAACTTGTCTTCAAGACATTTTTCATACATATGTTTCCAAAACTTCAAGTGTTAAACCAATAAAGATACTATTTGGTTTGGTTTTTTATTAAACCATTTTTGGAATTTTTAACTTCAAGTTTAACATTTAAAAATATGGTTTTTGTTGAATCGAATAGATGGCAACGTTTATGTACGCACAAACACTGAGTTTTTGTTAATACAATAGAAATTTTTTTGAGCAAAACACTTGCGTTGCTTAAACAGTTTTTATAAGAATTCATTCTATTTTCTTACCAAATTAATTGAAAGCAGTATTTCTAAAATGTTCTCTTTATGGGATTAGCTATTATTCAAACTACCAAAATTAAAAAAGTTAAGATTGAATTGAAGTAAAATAATGCTGACACCTTTACATCTACAGTGCCCTCAAATATTAAAGTCCTCAACTCTGATGTGTAGTTTTCTCAATAATATTAATTATTTTACAATATGGTCTTGAAATAAAAAACAATACAGTTTTTTTTTCAAATTATAGGGTTTTTGAAGAGATCCTTTAGGAGGAAACAAAAAAAAGTTACAAGTGTGTCGGCTTTTTAAAAATTTACATCAAAATGACATTTAATAAGGGTTTAAAGTTGACACTTATAATACACTACACCAGAACAGGTGAGGGTACATTAGCAGGAGAAGGAGTTGAGATAATTGAATAAGGCTTGGAAGAGATGTTTGTATTTACACAAGGGTGAGGAGTAGTGAATATTTTTGGAATCCGCCCACGTAACCGCTCACCTTCCGTACATCCCGCTATAGTAAAAACCCTGAAGAACCTAACTTACATTTTAAAACGCCGACAAATGTGTAACTTTTTTGTTTCCTCTAAAAGGAACTTTTTAAAAAATCTTATAAAAAACTGTAAAATTGTCATCCCGTAAAATTAATTTTTATTTATCTTAGAAAAAAAAAAAACAAAATGTCTGGACAATTTAAATTATCAGTAAGGTAAGTGAAACACTGTATATTAGGCCGGGTCGATTTGTGGGGAGGCAAAAAAATCGCACATTGCTCAGTAAAAATCGTATTCTAAGGATCAAAATAAGAAACTTTGCCCGAAGAACTATACCTCTAAAACGAGTTCTAATGCCCCAACTTTTGACTTTTGTCCCGTGGGGTCAAATTTTGAAAAATCCCTCTTTGACCCATTTAGAGTGCCCCAATCGAGTCCAAATGTATGACCGACCCTCACTAACTTTGGAGGGCCGATCCACCCATGCCAGTGGCACACCCCCTTTATCCAATGGGGGTTCCAGGGGGTGTGCCACTGGCATGGGTGGATTGGCCCTTTAAAGTTATTGGGGGTCGGTCATACATTTGAACTCGATTGGGGCACTCTAAATGGGTCAAAGAGGGATTTTTCAAAATTTGACCCTACGGAAAAGTTGGGGCATTAGAATTCGTTTTTTAAGTAATAATTTTCATACATTTACTACCAAAATTCACACCAGTTCCGGGTTAAAGGAGAAACAACTTCAAAAAATAGTAAAGTTTTCCTTTTTAAACAAAACTTTCTATATTTAGGCCGATTTGATGAAATGGTATATGTTAAATTTTTCCCTGTTAGTAGACAAAACAGTCTAAAGTTATTCGGTATCACAAATTTGGGTTGTATATGAGGTGCCGCGCCTCCTTTTCTAACGCCCATTTAATGTTACCAGTGAAACTACATTTGTAAACTGAGGTCAAATAATAAATGACGAGGCTGTGCGACCTATAACTACAAAGCTATTCGATATCGCAAATTTGGATTGTATGGGAGGTGCAACGCCCCCTTGTTCAACGTCCCCCTTGTTCAACGCCATAAAATGTAATCAGTGAAGCTGCATGCGTAAATTGAGGTAAAATACTGAATTCCAAGTCTGTTCGACCTTAAACTCTAAAACTTTTCGATATCGCAAATTTTAGTTGCATGAGCGGTGCACACGCCCCCTTGTCCAACGCGTACAATATATTATCAGTGAAATTACTTGCATAAACTGAGGTCGAATACTGAACTCCGAGGCTGTGCGACCTATAACTCCAAAGCTATTCGATTTGGAGGTGCAAATTTGGGTTGTATGGGAGGTGCCACGCGCCTTACCTAATCGACACCAAACTCCAAAGATGTTCACACTCTCAAGATGTTACTTTAGTTCCCTGAAAATTTCATTAAGATCGATTTCATGTAAATGACTTCTCTTCAATAAACGACGCACAGAGGGGTATTCAGTCGGTTTTTTGGCTTAAAATTAAAAAAAATCAAATGGAAGCTACGAACCGGTTTTTGGATACCGGTTTTAAGCTAATAAAATTCTACGTCATAAGCAAAAAAAAAATTAATGCTTTAAGAATACTAGTTCAAAAGTTAAAAGCTGTCAAACTTAACTTTATTTTGCTTTCGTTAGCGCGCAGTGGAGAACCGCAATTTTTCAGCATTTTTGTGTAAAATTTTTATTTAAAAAATGATTTTTTGCAATATTTTTTAATGGAACCTTCAACTTCAGGTTATTATTGTTCTAACGCCACAAAAATTTATTAGATAAAGTGTTGGAAATAATTTTTTTGTGTCTATTAAAAAATGTGTCAAAAAATTCCAATATTTTGCTATGCATGTGGAGTTAAAGTTTATGTTTTTGTGTTTTGTTGTCATCTTATAAAGATTTTCTATTAATATGGACCGTTGTTATAAAGAGTATTAAATTTTGTTGTGCTATTTTGTGCGTTTTAGAAAATATTAAACTTTTTACAAACGAACTGCAATCGCTTTTATCAAATTAAGCAAGTGCAAATTCTAAAGAGTGTGTTTGTTAACATGCGCTGCTTATTTATTTGTTGTGTTTTTGTTTTATTTTAAATTTTTTTTTCATATTTTTCCTTCAATTTTGTAGCTTTACCCTAAAGTCTGTATATCTTTAATATTTTCATGGTAAAAGCTTAAACGTTATTGAGTTAACACTCAAAATATGATAAGTCACAAAAACAATTTTCCCTATATGTGTTTTCTGAAATCGTGTGCCCTATTATTAGGATTACTACCGCAGTACTTAAATGAAAATTTGTTGTGACAAATCTGTTTGTGAATATTATTTCCTTAAATATATAATACACTATATGCTAAACATGCTTTGTTAGTGCAGACTTCCAGCAGGCTGTTGGACTACATATAATAACATAAGCATAGAAACTAAAGTAAAACAGAAATACAACAACAAATGTGACATTATGAAATTGAGGAAAAAATGAGAAATTGACGCTTCAAAATCTCATCACCCCGATGGTGCAGTGCGTTAGCGCGCGCTTGCACGGGTAATCACAAAGATTTCTGATGACGCGTTTAGCAGCGCAGAAATTGTACAATAAAATCAAATGCTAGTGATTTTTTTCCTTTCATATTGAAAACTTTGTTGTTGTTGTTGTTGTTTCTTTGGAAAGATTCGTTAGAACAATTAATTGTTCTAACTTTGACCTTAAGCTCAATAAACGATTTTAAACTATCAAACAACTAGAATTTGTATTTAAAATCAGGTATGATTTAAACTATCAAACATTTAGAATTTGTATTTAAATCATATAAAGTCAACATAATATATAATACACTTTTACAAAATTCTGCGTTTATTAATACTAATCTGTATTTTATTAATTAATATGATTTCTTCATATTTATGGAATACGAATTCGGCATTGAAATTTTCAAGACATTAAAAACTATTAATAAATAATGCTTAATGTAGCGTGTACCACTTATCGACAATGCGGAGTAGTTGCAATTACTCCGTTAAATCTGTGTTTAATTTGTTGGTATTTTATATGACAATCGTATGCTTTGAAGCAATTAATAGTGATGTAAATACTATTTTGTTATCTAGTTATTTAGGTGTTCAAGTGCATTTAAATTTTAATATGAAAATTAAATGTGCTGTCTATTTTTTAGGAACTGCTTCTAATACATTTTTATAACTCGCCAAAAGTTGTATGATGTAATGAAAACCTCTGGGCATTCTAAATTTAATGATAAGTTTCAGTATTTGAGAGATGAAATAAAGCGACGAATTTGTCCTGCGGAGAAATGTGAGGAAGGCTTCGCAGATATAATAAATCAGTTTATTCATGCATTCAAGTTACGTTGGACAAGAGCACATAGAATTGAGGCAACGTTTTTGAGTTCTAATCGCGATTGGTTAGCTTCTTCAATATCTTTCACTATCTCTGATCCTCAAAAACGTTGGGGAAAGGAAATTTCTTTTGAAGATTCTTCTGAAAAAACCAAAATAGCAAAATGTAAGCAATGAAGAGAGTCTACTTCCTTATCAGGTTTGGCGTATGCCTAACGCTCTCATATCTTTTTTCGCCAAAAACAGGACAAATTGACAAAATTTTTTGTTTTTACAGGATCTACAGGACGTCTCGCAAAAAACCGGACATTTTCGCGGGACGTAATTTAAAGTCGAAAAATTGCTATGACTTGTTTGTTTGAAGAATTAAAAGAAGCATTTTCATTGATAAAATTATCAAATTTATTATTTAAAATAAGAATTGTAGCATAAGCTTCAAATATCAATTAATATTTGGTATCTGTATTTAATGTGTAATTTTGTTAAGACAAAAATAAAATTCAATCTTATATAAATATTAAATTATTTTTAATACAACAAAAACATAAAAAAAAAATCCAAATTAGTCCTAAAATGGCAAGTTAATTAGATTTTCCAGGTACTACTTGCAATTTGAGCAGAACACCTCACTATCAATATTTGTTTTTTCCAGGAATGAATATTTTTTTAAGTTAATTGCCTAACACACACTTTCGCTTCGACAAGTTTAAGAAAAAATTTGCACAGAAACTCTTAACAAGTTCGTAAAAAAAGTAAAAGTGTATTAAGGGAAAACTTTGACATATTACTAAAAATAGTATGAATAATAAACAAAGTTGACTAAATTGAAAGCATGGGAGAAAATATTTTTTATTAAATATAGGACAAAATAATAAAAAGCAGGATTTTGAGCCCGTTACACAGGACGCAGGACATTGCTCGAAAAAACAGGACTGTCCTGCGAAATACAGGACGGAGGGAGCGTTACGTATGCCACAAAATTGTGTTTGCGAACTGAAGGTCATATAGAAGCTTCAAAATTGTGTGGCTAAAAATCAATGTTTAAATTATAAAAAAGGCCACTTCATCATTTTGTATGGGAGGTAGGTGGAGTTTTCATTTGACTGTACGAAATTTCAAACTCAGAATGCATAATAAAAATTAAAATTTTTATGAAGTATTAAATGTCCATATATTAATTTTTGTTGAATTTTAAAAATTTTGATAAAGTACCTTTGTATGGGAGGTAGGTGTGGTTTTCACCAGATTTAGCTGAATTTCATATTTAAAGCGGATATTAAAAATCAAAGATCACATACAAAATTTCAAGCACATATATTAAGTTTCGTAGAATTACAAGTGATTTTAAAGTTTTTTAAAAGTCATTTTGTATGGGAGGTAGGCGTAGTTTTATCCGATTTGATTCATTTGCGATCTTGATCTTTATATTTTAGATACAAGCTTAAATACAAAATTTCATTACTATAGCTTCAAAATCACACCTGTAATGTGTCGACAAACAGACAGACGGACGGACGGAAATTTTTTCCTATTTGAGCATATTCTGACTAAAAAAGAGTCAAAAGTTACCTCCGTCTTTCCAACGCCATGGTGGTGCACGGAACTCGAATCTTTGAAGAAGAAGGTTAAGAAGGCCTTCAATCTGCACATGAGAGGGGGAACCCCAGAAACATGGGCAAATTACAAGGCACGGAAAAGGGAACTGAAGTACCTCATACGACAACGGAAAAGGCAGTCGTGGAGAGACTTCTATTCTGGGATGGAAACTATATCAGAAGCATGTAGGCTTCAGAAAATGGTTTCAAAAGACCCATTCTCCAAAGTGGGACTGATCCGAAAGAAGGATGGAACCATGGCAGAGAACCTAGAAGAGTCCGTGGAAGTTCTGATGGAGGTGCATTTTCCTGGAAGTTTTAAGTCTGATGACCCGTGGACACCCTTGAAGAAAGGAATGCACAGGGTTGACAGGCTGGAAGCCGAAAGGATGATCACTATGGACGGGGTGAGGAGTGCTATACGCTCATTTGCTCCGTACAAAACATCAGGGATGGACGGTATTTCCCTGCTATGATGCAACGGGGAGAAGATCTCATTGCACCTAGGCTGTGGGGTATATTCGTTACTTGCCTAGCGACTGGGTATGTTCCGAGAGTCTGGAGAGAGGCGAAAGTTGTCTTTCTTCCGAAGCCCGGAAAAAAAGATTATGCGGAGGCGAAGTCGTTCAGACCGATCAGCCTAACATCTTTTCTCTTGAAAACGATGGAAAGAGTGATGGTTGACTGTCTTGAGAGCACCTCGCTGATGCAAAATCTTCTGAGTAGATGCCAACATGCATATAGAGCAGGTAGGTCTACGGAGAGTGCTCTTCACGAATTGGTAAGAGTGACTGAAAAGGAGGTATTTTCAGGAGGCATTGCGATGGCCACATTTATGAACATCGAGGGTGCTTTCGACAAAATATGCTTTGGAAGGCTGCTGCAAGCCCTGACAGAACGCAATGTAAGCCCAATGATAGCAAATTGGGTGGACAATATGCTCAAACACAGGGCTGTCAACATGCAGAATGGTAGAGTAAAGACTAGAGGTAGAGTACGTAGAGGATGTCCCCAGGGCGGGGTGTTATTGCCAACCCTGTGGAACATAACTGTGGACTCACTACTGGTTAGACTGGATGAATCGGGCATACACACGATAGGGTATGCAGATGGCATTGCGTTGGTGGTCCGCGGCAAGTTCATTGACACCATCTCTGACATCATGAAGGGAGCACTCCGAATGGTGGAGGCGTGGTGTCGAGAACAAGGCCTTACCGTAAACGCAGGCAAGTTAGATAATATTCTCTTTACTAGAAAGAGGGTAGGCCTGAGGACAGAACCACTCAGACTTTTTGGAGCTGAAATCAACATGTCCACGAAAGTTAAATATTTAGGGGTAACCCTTGATAGCAAACTGAACTGGAACGAGCATGTAGAAGATAGGATTCAAAGAGCCAAGAGGGTTCTGTTCCAGTGCAGACGCGTTTGTGGTCTCAAATGGGGGCTAAACCCAGAGGCTATGAAATGGGTTTACACTATGATGGTTAGACCTGTCATCACGTATGCTTCGGTGATTTGGTGGACAAAAGTCAGCCAGAAAACCATTAAAAAGAGACTGGACAGAGTCCAACGGCTGGCGTGTGTTGGAATAACAGGTGCAATACGCACCACTCCAACAAGCGCAATGGAGGTTCTGTTAGGTATGCTGCCGTTGGATTTAGAAATAAAGAAAACAGCGGCGCTGTCAGCCCTCAGGATGTTGCGAAGTGCTACGTGGCATGGGGCAACGGCCCTGCATGGTCATATTCGCATCCTTGATATTGTACAGAGAGATGTCAGGGAGGCGTTTATGCCTATGGACGGAAGGCAGAGAGTAAAAATAACAGAAAAATGTTATAAAACTCTTATAACGGATGGAGCCGTTTGTGAAGAAATCGCTGGTAGCGATATCAGTATATTCACAGACGGCTCTCTGATGAATGGCCGGGCCGGGGCAGGCGTGTACTCAAAAGAGTTAAGCCTATCCTGTGTACTGAGGTTGTGGGGAGGTTTGTGTCTGTATACCAGGCAGAAATGCTTGGCGTAGTGCATGCGCTGGACCACCTGATAGATGGCCGGATCAGTGGCAAGAAAATTGTCATCGCTCTCGACAATCAGTCTGTGATTAGGTGTATGCAACGGACAGACATCACTTCCAGGTTGGCCATAGAATGTCTTACAAAACTCAATAGGTGCGCCCAGACAAATGAGCTCACACTTATGTGGGTGAGAGGACACTCTGGCATAGAACAGAATGAAGAAGCTGATTCTTTAGCAAGAGCAGGATCAGCAGAAGAATTCTGTGGACCAGAACCACGTATCGCCATAGGCGACAATATGGTGGCAGGCCTTATTAAACAATGGACGGACTCGGAACACAGTAAAAGGTGGGAAGAAGCTGTTAATTGCAGGCAATCAAAGGCGGCCGTGAAGTGGTCTCGTAGTGAGGCAGCAAAAGTTATCCGATGCAATCGAAGGACTTTAAGCTGGCTTACTGCACTGGTCACAGGACACGGTCCCTTCATGTACCATCTCGGGAAGATGACTCTGACCGAGGACGATGCGTGTAGGTTATGCCTAGAGGAGCCGGAAACAGTAACACACATTCTGTGCCAGTGTCCGGCGCTGGCAAGCATAAGATTGACCACTCTGGGACGCCCATTTATTGGCGAAGCCGAGATTGGTCAACTAACCTATAAGGATAAGCTTGAGGTGACAAAGGATGCTTACACAAGGAGCATGCTCACGTACGAGTACTCCGAGCAGTAGTACCCTTTGTCCAATGGGGGACGAAAAGGGACCCACTGTGGTCTGCTTCGGCAAATCCCCAACTTATTATATATATACCTCCGTCTTCTAGGTGCATTGATATCCATTTTTAGGGTAAAATACCCTACCGTGCGACGGTTAAATTATATTGATATTGTTCATACAAAAGCACTTAAATCGTTATTAAAAAAATGGGATGTTGAGCCAGGAGGGTGAAAAATATTTTACGATCTATTCTCATACCTACCAAATAAATATAAAAAAAAATGTCATTAAAATCGGTAGAGCCGTTTCGGAGGAGTGCGAACACAAACACCGTGACACGAGATTAGAATATATTGGATAAAAAAAAGTATTTTTTTACTTGTTTGTTAACACTGGAAGCTCTATTGGATTTCAAAGTCCACCTAAGAGGTCTGTTTTTGATGAAAATGCATGCATATTTGCAGAGCTGAAGTGAGAAGTTTATATTTTTTTTTTACAAAATGTATTTACCAAAGTTTAAAAGTAGAACATATTAAAAGAAATAAATTGTGGTATTTACAATTTGAGTTTATTATGTTTAAACAGCTGAGAAGCTACAAACATAATTTATTTAATATTTTATTGAAATAAATGTACCTACACTGAAAAGCAATACTGTAACATACTCAGATTTTTATGTTATAATGTGATTAGACACTTGTACTCTTTCTTCCAAATAGGTTTGAAGTTAATCTAACAACAACAAAAAAACTAGCAGACAAAAATGTAAAAAAAGACAAATGTTACAGTTTTGCACTCACTCTCAATTTTACATTAGGGCAGTTCACGATCTTGTTGCATCGTTGCAAATGCAAAATAAACAGCTTTTACAAAAACAAAAAGCATTGAAAAGCTTTTGCAACACATGCTTTTTGGTTTTGTAAAAGCTTATTATTTTGGGAGTCAGTTAGAAAAGTGGTAAAAGATTTCCAAATAAGCCACGCATAAGGGAAAAATATAGTGGAAAGTGTTCCTAAGAACAAAGGAGGTAGATCAAGAAAAATTAGCGACCATGAGGTCCGCCATTTTGCGAACTTGGTGACCAGCAACGATGCAGTCACTCCTAAAAATTCGGCGAAACATTACGAAATCGGGCGTTAAAACAGCAGAGAAGAAAAAAAAACCAATGCTGACCAAAAGACATGTGCTGTTAAGGCAGGATTTTGCTGCAGCGCTCGAACACTGGACAGTCGCAGATTGGGATATGGTGAGTCTTTTAACTGACATTGTGAAGCAGTATTTTTTATTCGTTGTTATTTTAATTTTTAGGTTACTTGGTCTGATGAGACTAAAATCAACCGTTTCCAATCAGATGGTCGTGAGTGGTATTGGACCAAAGACCCAAATACAGTTCAACCACATCATGTAAAGCAAACAATGAAACATGGTGGTGAGTCGATAATGGTTTGGGGTTGTATTTCGTAAAATGGTGTTGGTCCCTTAATACGCATCGATGCGATTATGCGTAAGGAACAGTACCTGTCCATCCTGCATAAAAATCTACCAGGAGTACTGAAAAATATGGGTCTTGCTGCTCAAAAAGTAATTTTTAGCAAGACAATGATCCAAAGCACACTGCATATGTTGTCAAAGACTGGATGCAAAAACAGAAATTTGTTAATTTGAAATGGCCTCCACAATCTTTGGACATGAGTCCAATCGAGAATTTGTGGACTTACGTAAATACTCCGCTCAAAGGAGTAAATGAGCTGTGGGAACGAACAAAGGATGTTTGGGAGGCTATACCACCAGAATTTGTGAGGAGGTATACATCCAGTATGCCCAATCGTATCCAGGAATTAAAATAAGCAAATGGATACTGAACATGTTATTAAAAATATTTTTTGTTACGAAAATTGTTAAAAAAAGAATAAATAAGAAATCAGTGCAAAACAGTAACATTTTCCATTTTTTACATTTTTGTCTGCTAGTTTTTTCGTTGTTGTTAGATTAACTTCAAACCGGTTAAGGAGAAAGAGTACAAGTGCCCCAATAACATTATAAAATAAAAATATGTAATTAGTTATAATTAAGAGAAGATAACGGTTGCTGAAATGAGAAGTGTTACATCATGTTACAGTTTTGCTCCTCATAGTATATATTTTGTTACTTTGTCAGTACTTATTATTATAATCCAGAACTCTTTATAAGGTTATTTGTTCGTCAAAAAGAAAAGGTTTCTATCGGTTTTATAATTAAAAATATATCGAGAAAAAAGTATTTTTATAAAAACAGTTTTTTTTTAATTTTATTTGGTACAAAGAAACAAATGTATAGGAAAACACACATACGCATTAAACTTTTTTTTGCGAATTCTTCAGATAAAGTGGTTCCACGTGGCATTTTTTTTTAAATGAAAAACCTCTTAAGGCCGGCGTGTCCTTTAGAAACAAGAAAAAATAGCAAAATTTGGACAAGGTTTTCGGATAGAAAAAAAAAATAATGAAACTTGATTCCCGCGAAAGACAATTTTTTCACTGCGTGCAATGTAGCGTCTGCCAAGATCATCTGAAACATACCAGATAGATTTTTATCGTAGTAAACGTACCATAATAATCATAATTATTTCGTATATTCCTCAAACCAGCCTGTGCTTTTTATAAACCTCCAGATGTCTAGCAGTGGTGTGTTCGCTAAATCTTCCACGTCCTTGAAAAATCTGTTCCCCATATATCAGAGTCGAGGATTCTGTAGACTTGGACATTCGCATAGAAGGTGAATTATTGTTTCTTTTTCTTCCGGTTCCTTGCAGCTCCGACAAAAGTCTGGGGCTGTTGTCCATTCTATTGGCTATTACCCCAATGAGGCAACGACCTGTTAGAACTCCCACAAGAATCCAGATTTCTCGTTTGGCCAAAAGCAGAAGGCTTTCGGTTTTCTTCTCATTTAGCTCCGGCCAGAGCCTTCGAGATATGTTGCAGTCACCTCTTTAAGGTCTATACTCCTTTTTACGACGCCTACTTTAATGTACACATCTGCATTAGCTCTGTTTGGACTTGCGGTTACTCCAAGCCTAGCCAGTTCATCCGCTGCGTCGTTCCCTTTGATATTGCTATGCCCGGGAACCCAGCAGAGAGTGACGTTGTGGGTATTGCAGATACTGTTCCGTGGGGTAAGATTTTTTCTATGAATGGCCGCTTTTTCATAAGCGTATATTTCTGCCTGAAAAATGCTTCAGTAGTCGGGGAGCTTGTAGGACTCTTTGATTTGTAGCGTTTCGCAATATTCACCTGATCCAGTTCCGTTTTCCATTTTGGAATCATCAGTATATATTTGGAGATTGCCATTGAATTCTACGGCCGTTTCTTCCCATTCTTGTCTGTTGGGGATGGATGTGGTGTATTCTGTGCCGAATCTCACACTGGGTATGATATAGTTGGTTGCTCTTTTTGATTCCTCAGTTCCAAAGAGATTCAGAATAGATGCATGTCTGAAAGTGTTGTTTCTCCAGGCTTGTGATTCGTTGAGGCGAATCGCGCTTTTGGTCGCCGAACACTTAAGAACCTCTTCTATGGGGAGAAGACTTAGCATCATTTCCAGACTCACCTCTGGCGTTGATCTCATGGCTCCAGTTATTCCAATGCATGCTAACCTTTGGACTCCTGTTAGGGAGCTAAGGTTGCTCTCTTTGTGCGCTATCGTCCAACATACAAGAGAGCCGTAGGTAAGAATAGGTCTCACGATTGCTGTATATATCCCGTGGATTATGTGTGGTCGCAGTCCCCATTTCCTGCCAAAGACTTTCTGACATGCGTAAAGAGTGCATAGTGATTTTTTCCTTCTTTCTTCTGTGTTGCGTTTCCAGCACAGCTTGTTATCAAGGATAATTCCAAGGTATTTAGCTTCCGTGGAAAGCTTCAGAGCTACTGCGTTAATTTCGGTAATGTGAAACTTTCTGTTTTCCTTCTTCTTGTGAACAGAACGAGTTCGGTCTTTGTTGGGTCTACACCCAGTCCATTCGATTCTGCCCACCACGATAGCTCACTCAATACCCCAGTCATTAGTTCGCTAACTGTTTGCAGTTGTTGTATTTCCCGCATATTAGGATGGCGACGTCATCGGCATAGGCTACCACTTTTGTTCCAGTTTTGAGTGTAGTGAGAATTTTGTCAACCACAATCAGCCACAGCAGGGGGGATATGACTCCTCCCTGCAGTGTGTCTCTTGTGACCTCTTTCTTCACCACGCTCATTCCCATTTGTGTGCTTAAATGTCTGCTGTTGAGCATTTTATAAATCCACTGGGTTATTTTACTGTTGACTCCTTTGTCTACTAGAATGCTCTGGAATGCTTTATGGAATCTGTACTCACATTGTTGAATGCGCCTTCGATATCTAAAAAAGTTGCTAAAGTATATTCTTTGTGATGAAGGGCTCCTTCTATGACTGAAACCACCTCATGCAGTGCCGTTTCCACTGATTTACCTTTAATGTAGGCATGTTGCACACTGCAAAGATTGGTATCGTTCAAGGATTCTCTTATATGGAGATCTATTATACTTTCTAGCGTTTTCATCATGAATGATGAGAGACTAATAGGCCTGTAATCCTTTGGCGCTGAGTGTATCGATTTCCCAGCTTTGGGAATGAAGACAACTCGCACTTATCTCCAAATTTTTGGAACATATCCTGTCTTGAGACAAGCGGTGAAGATTGCTATAAGTCAGGGCATGATTATAGGAAGGGCATGTTGCATCATGGCCGGCAGGATTCCATCAGGCCCTGCAGATTTGTAGGGCTTGAAGGACTCAATCGACCCTTCTACAGTTGACCTTGTAATAATGTTGGGGAGTTCCTGTAAGGGTTCTGGTATTGTCATTTCCAGGTTGCTGTTAGCTCCGTTTTGCTCCGGTTCCTTACAACCTGGGAAATGAGTTTTCATGAGTAGCAAAAGCGTTTTTTGACTGGATTCTGTCCAGGATATGTCAGCACTTGTAATGTATCCCTGTATTTAATGATTTATTCGATTCGAAAAAAAATGTTTGTTTTTTTTATTTATTTTGAAATAAAAAAAATTTGAGAGCTTATTTTAAAAAACCCTTGCCACCAAAGTGTAAATATTATTAAAAATATATATATAAAATTTCATCTTGATCAATTAAGTAGGTTTTGCGATATTCTGCACGCAAACTCGAAAAACGTTGTTTTGAGAAAATAACGTTTAAAAATTGTTTGAGACATGTCTTTGTAGACTCATCTGTTGATATTATTTGCGTCTCGGAAAAGTGGTTTCATGAAGATGTAAACGATTTCTATCTTGACTTGAAAAATTGCAATCTTTTCAGAAATGATAGAGTGGATAAAAAAGGTGGTGGAGTTGCAATTTATTGTAAGAAAAAGCTCAAAGTAAATGTTTTGGGTAAATCTAATAAATTGGAAGTAGAATTTTTGAATATTGAGATTTCAGGCAACGGAAATAAAATATTTGTTTCTTGTATCTACAATCCAAACTTTAGTTGCTATTTTGATCCCTTATTTATGTCTTTGTATAGTTGTGCTCTTGACTATGAACACTTTGTTTTAACTGGTGACTTTAATATAAACCTATTAGCCAATAGTAATCTTGCCAGTAGCTTTGTAGAAAGAATATTTGAAATTAGACTCACTGTTGTAATACCCTCATGCCGACTAGGCTTGCAAACAACTCTCCTCCGAGCTTGCTAGACATTTTTATTATCTCCGACACATCATCGGTTTTGATTTTTGATCAAATATCTTTTGTATCCGATCAAGATCTAATTTTTTGTACATTAAATATCAGAACTTCGACCGCTGGACCTGCAACTCTTTTTACGTATCGTGATTTTAAGTCTATTGGTAATAACTCTTTGCATCAGAATTTGGCTTTAATTAATTGGTCAGATAGCTGGTATTTACAATCAGTGGATGAAAAGTTAAATGTTTTCATTGACATTATTAATAATCTTTATAATATGCACGTTCCCTTGCGCACGCGTCACGTCATAAATAGTAGTTGTCCATGGTTTACGCTGTCTGTTAAAGCAGCTCTCAAAAATCGTGTAGCAAAACATATTGTAGCTGGAAGCGCAACCCCACTACCTTGAGCACAAAAAAGCCAGGAATGATACCACATTCGCTGTTAGGCGGTCCAAATCGGAATATTTTATGTCCAAACTTAATCCTACGCTACCTTCCAAGCAGTTGTGGGCAAACTTAAAAGGTATCGGTATATGCAGCAAAGACTCCGTAACTTGCGATCTAGACCCCAATCAGTTGAATGATTATTTTTTCACTAATTCTGCATCAACTGAAACTCAAAAAACTGTTGATAATAATAATAGTTTTGATCCTGAGTCTTGGAATGCATTTCGGTTTAATGCTGTAAGTGAAATGGATATAGCTAACTGTATAAAGAAAATAAAATCGAATGCATCTGGGGAAGATGGAATCTCCATTAGGTCTATGAAGCTTATTTTACCACATGTCCTTAGCCCGCTCGCCCATTTAATAAATCACTGCTTTACCACCTCGTGCTATCCTGAAATTTGGACAGTGGCGACTATTATTCCTATAGCAAAAAAGCCCAATGCTTGCAACCCATGCGAGTTCCGTCCAATAAGCCTCTTGTCCTCGGTGTCTAAAATATGTGAATCGCTCATGGCGCAACAGATATCCCATCATTTAAATCTTTTTAACCTCATGTTGCATCACCAGTCTGGTTTTCGGCCTGGGCACCACTGGGTTCCACTCTGCTGTGGTCAAAATACCGGATGATATAAGAAGACATTTCGATAATGCTGACTTGACATTGCTCTGCTTGCTGTATTTCTCCAAAGTATTCGACACCGTCAGCCACTCTATTCTCTGCAAAAAACTAGCTCAAAATTTTCGATTTTCAAAATCCGATTTTCAAAATAGTTTGCAAAAAAAAGAAACTATTTAGTAGGCAGGTCTCAAAGAGTGCGTGTGGGCCAAAATTTTTATTCTAATTCAAAATTATTCTAAAAAGCACTACTAGCGAAGTACCTCAAGGCTCTGTTCTTGGGCCATTACTATTTACAATGTTCATAAATGATATTTTCAGCAAGTGCCAACACGTCACTATGCATGCACATGCAGATGACCTCCAATTGTACTTATCTAGACCAATCGGCCTGGTTGAAGATCTATGCGCTAGAGTTAACGAGGACTTTGCTTTGGTGTCTAAATGGGCAGATGAGAATATGCTCACGTTGAACCTCACGAAATCATTTGTTTTGCCTATATCTAAAACTCCATATTACAATGATGATTTGCTTCCAATTTTACTTAATACCGTTAAACTGAAACTTGTAAGTAAGGCCACAAATATCGGTTTTCCAATAAATAAATTCCTTGCCTGCGATGATCACATCAACTCATGCGTAAGAACAGTATATTATCTTCTACGTAATCTGCGAATGACATCCGGTTTTGTGCCAGTTGAAACAAATAGAAATCTTGTATTGCAGTTGATTATGCCGATCATAACATACTCTGAGGTCGTGTACTGCAAACTTGACTCTCGGTCCCTACATAAGCTCCTGGTAGCTTTTAATAATGCAGCTCGCTATGTCTACGGTCTTAGAAAGTTTGATCATATCTCTGTCTATTGTAAAAAATTACTTGGTCGTGACTTACCTAGTTACCTTGAAGCTAGAAATTGCATTTTCCTACACCGAATTATCTATACACGTAGTCCTACATATCTTTTTGATAAGTTGAAGTTTTGCAGGTCAAGTAGAAATATGAACCTCATTATCCCTAGATACAATTTCCTTAACTCCAGTAGATTATTTTTCGTCAGTGTCATTAGGTCGTGGAATTCATTACTTAATAGTATTAAAAGCGTTTCTAATTTTCAAACACTTCACTTAACTTCAAATTTCTCTCCTTACTCTTTCTTGTTCTTCTCTTACTCTCTAATAACTTTTTAAGGAATAATTATTCATTATTTAAATTTTAGCCTTTTTAAGTAATATTACTATTGATAGCATTATGTAACATTAATTTGTATTTCGTGTCTTAAATGTTGTTATATCCAAGGTTAATTCGGCATGCAAAAGAACTATTCTTATATGTCAACAAGCTTAAAAAAAGAAGGTTTTTTTAAGTAAAAAAATTTTGAAAATTTAAACTTACCGGCTAGTCAGCTATTCCAGGACCATATTAAAAAATTATTATAATATAGTTTTGGAATGTTTCTCTACTCTAAAAAAGCGGTTTAAGTACCTGAATTAAATAATATATATAAATAAAGCAGCTGTTGTGAGTTGCGGGACTCCGTTTAAACTTCTATAACTTTTTTAATATTGCTGATATTGTTCAGAGATTTTTTTGACATATTTTTAACATATTTTTAAAACATTTAGAAAAAAAATTAGATTTTTGAACCCTCGAAAAGGACCCGCCGCACAGTGGCCGGAATACCCCATCTAGCGGCGCTTCAGCGAAATGTTAAAAGTCATAATATAGCAAACTTTATTATTTTTTTTGAAAACTTAAACCACAGCGGATTTTTTTGTGTTTTCTTTTTTGTTTTGTTCCCAATATTCGTACAGCTGTGAGCATTCAAACTTGACACATTTTTCAGCAAAGTTAACACATGTTTTTGAGCTTGTTTCAAGTGCAATTTTGTTGAGAGGAAAAAATTAAATATTTAATTTGTTAATAAGATTTGCGATTTTACTTTAATTAAAAGGTATGTATTAAATAAAAAAAAAATCTGTTTGTGATCTGTGATTGTATGTTTTAGTGCTTAACAGTTGAAAAATAAAATGTCCTTTGTGAAAGTGTTTTTAGATATGAAATCCAATTTTGTGTGGAATAAAAGTAAGGTGGATTGGACTGGATTGGGTTCACTGTTTGCTTAATTTGTTTAAATTGGTTGTTATCTATGTCAACTTTATATATAGGCTGCTAGTTTTTGCAAACTTTTTATTTTTTTCGGTTTTTAGTTACAATGGCAGAATCTAAACGCACTTTTTTTTAATATGGCATAGTGAACCAGTGCCAACAAACAAATTTTTAATGGTTGAAAATCATGTATTCGCTAATATCATTGATCGCTCGAAATGTAGCGAAGAGCAATACCGACAAATTCAAAAACAATTAAGAAATTTTATGAGCCAACTTGCACAAAAGTGGAAAGAAAGTCATAGAGTTTTGGCAGTGTTCGAAAAGCGAAATAATAAAAGCGAGAAACCTTTTTCAGAGTGCACAAGGAAGACTCAAATAAAAAAAATTGCATCAATTGTCAATGAAACACCGAATGAAGAGTTAATGGTAGCAACGAGCGTGAGTCTTTACAAGGCTGGAAAAAGAAGCGCTTCACAGGTTGTTTCAAAGTTACGTTCAGAATCTGGAATAGCTCCAAAAATGCTTAAATCTGTAGACTTTGAAGCAAAAACCAATATTCCGTATACACCTGAGGAAGCTTTAGCTCTTTATATTGATGGTGGATACTCAAAAATGTCATACAGAGATATGCAATCTGGTGCCAAAAAACGAAACGCCAATATTTATCCAAGCTACGATATTTTGGCTAAAACTAAAAGGGAGTGTTACCCCAGTGACATACACGTAACTGAACGTTCAGCTGAAGTTGGCTTGCAAAGTCTCGTAGACCATACTATTGCACGTATAATGCAAGGCTTTTCAACAGCTTTTGAGGATCTCATGACTGTAGGCAATAATAACGATTGCATAAAAGCAATATTTAAATGGGGCTGTGACGGTAGCAGTGGGCACTCTACTTACCGTCAACGTTTCAGTGTTTCTGATACTGGAACAATTGATGAGCATTTATTTGCTGTATGTATTGTTCCTTTACAAATTAAAAAAGGACCCGCAATACTATGGCAAAATAACAGGCCTTCTTCAACTCGGTTCTGCAGACCCATTAAAATAATTTTTGAAAAAGAGTCAGCGGATTTAGTAAGGGCTGAGATAGAAAATGTAAAAAGACAAATTGCACAAATTCTGCCGACAAAATTAAGTTCTTTTGACCATGATCGATGGAAAAGTGTTTAATACCATAGCGGAGTCATCATCACTGGCTTGTGGAATTTGTGGTGCGACACCAAAATTGATGAACAATCTAAATTTGGTTCAACTGAGGCAGCCACAAAACCACTTGTACGAATATGGATTGTCGACACTTCATGTTTGGATACGGTGCTTCGAGTGTATAATTCATATCGCCTACAGAATACCTATAAAAACTTGGCAAATACGTGGAGAAAATAAAGAAATTGCTGAACAAACCAAAAGAAAAATTCAACTTGAACTAAGAAAAGAATTGGGTATTTTGGTGGACATTCCAACGACGGGTTCGGGGAATACAAACACTGGGAATACAGCCAGAATGTTTTTCGAGCAGCTAACCATGGCCTCTATAGTAACTGGAGTAAAAATGGAACTTATAAAAAGGTTTGGTATAATATTGCGTACAATGGCATGTGGGTATGCAGTTAACGTAGAGGCTTTTCGCATATATGCCTGGGAAACAGCAAAAATATTTGTTTCCGAATACCCTTGGTTTTATATGCCTCAATCTGTTCATAAAATATTAATACATGGAGCAGATATTATTGACAAAGTTTCGCTACCAATAGGAATGATGTCAGAAGAGGCACTTGAGGCAAGAAATAAAGATTTTCGCACTTATAGGCTGAACCACACGCGAAAAGACACGAGATTGCACACAATGGAAGACTTACTGCACGCATTGGTTTCGTCGGATCCTTTTATTACATCTAAATCTAAAAGCACCTCGAAATACTCGAAAAAACACATCGAAATAGATGCTGGGGTCAAGCAGCTTCTTTTAAATATGAATGATATAACTGGCGACCTTAATTCTGAAAGCTCCGACTCTGAATAGTTTTTTTCATTTGCACCTTAGATTCATCTAGCAGTTCCGAAACGGAATAAAATACTTTTATTACTATTATTATTACTACATTTGTTTTTTTTTTTAATTATAATAAAATTTTTGTTATGAAAACAACTTAAATATATGAAGACTGTATATGGCCAAAAATAGTTATTTCAACAGAAAAAAAATAAAAACAAAATAAATAAATAAAAAAAAAAATGTTTTTAATATTAAAGTTTAATATATTTTCAGCCCAAAGGAATGTGAAACAATAAATATTTTAACTTTACGATGTTTTCCTGAATAAAATAAAAAAAGTATAAAATATGAAAAAAAGTTGCAACTTTCACAAAAAAAAAAATATAAATATATTTTTAAAAAATTTTTTTTTTTGCTTAGCATTGTAGCTTAATCTGTTTTCAACTAAAAAAAAGCATTACACAAACAAAGAAAATTTTTCCCTAAGCGCTATTAATTAAACGCCGCTAAATGAGCCTTTTCGGCCACTGTGCGCCGGCTTTAAATGTGCTCATATATTGCTCTTAAAATGCGTTTTTGTTATGTAAACGGCTTTTCTTACTTAGGTTATCAACAAAAATTCGTAGTCTTTACATTATCGTAGTCAAAACACAATTAAAAAATGTGCCAACATAAATATCTGCTATTGCACACGCGAAAATTGACACTTTTTTCGATTAACGGTACTACGAATATGAGGTAGTGAAGAATTTTCTATTCGACTAATGTACACTAAGCTACTTAACTGAGGTCTGTATGATTTTCGAAGGATTTTGTAGCAAAAATAAAGTGCACTTCCACCTTACCATTACGTTGTTCGTAACAGTTACCATTACAATTAACAAATAGACCAAATGGAATATATAACATATATCTTATAGATGAGAAAATTATTGTGAGTGCAATAATTAAGTATTGCAATTTTATTAAACATAACAATTTATTTTAAATAAATAGATTTAACAAATGACTCGTAAAAGAAAGTTCTTTACTAAAGTCATTACAATAGTTATGATTTTTGAATAAACTGTGTTAAAAAAAGTGGTGTGGTCAGGAGACTCCTGTCAGGAACGAAGCTCCTTACGCTTTTGCTTCAACTCTTTTCTTCAACTTCAACTACTTTTTTTTATTATTCTGTATTCATATAATTTTTTCAAGGCAAATAATGTAAATGAACACTAAAAAAAAAAGAGTTTAATTTGATATTTAAGGAAAATATGATTTAATTATTGAAAATCAAGATGTTATATTCTTATGAGAGATTAAAATAGTCGGTTACAGTGTCCAGCGATGCTTGCTTCATGACGCAACAAGTCGTTGAGCATTGAACATTTATCATGTTCGTCGTATGGAGCTTGTATTGATTGAAAAGTTGAATTGAAACCTGGACTTACTCAAGAGTATAAGACAAAAAACATATTTTGAGGGTCAACCCTAGTGTTAAAAACTTTTTGAAATTCTAACTTCAGATTCAAAATAAACAAAAGCACATTTTTAGGGTCCACCCTTGTGTCATAAATTGTTTTTGATATAAGAATCGAAATCAGTGACCCCTTAATACTGCCAGCACATACACAATGAGAATAAAGCAAAAAATACATTTTACGGGTCCGCCCTAGTGCCCAACAACTTTTTGAAATTCTAACATCAGATTCAAAATCAGCGACCAGCGCATCTACAAAGATAAAACAGTCACAAAACACATTTTTAGGGTCCACCCTAGTGTCAAAAAAGTTTTTGAAATTCTTACATCAGATTCGAAATCAGCAACCAGCGCATCTACAAGGAGTATAAAGCCAGAAAACACATTTTTAGGGTCCACCCTAGTGTCAAAAAATTTTTTGAAATTCTCACATCAGATTTCAAATCAGCGACCCCTTATTATGAGCACACATACATATTAAACTGACGTAAACTGACCCTAAAGCAAAAACACATATTTAGGGTTCACCCTAGTGATAAATTTTTTTTTTTAAATTCTAAGATTCGAAATCAGTGACCCCTTAATACTGCAAGCACATACACAGAAAGCATAAAATAAAAAAAACACTTTTTAGGGCCCACTCTAGCATAAAAAAACTTTTTGAAATTCTTACATCAGATTACACAGTATTACACACATTTGTTGCAGTTTTCATTTTTTAAACTTAATTACAATAAAGATTCTCTCGTATGATTTTATTTTATGATGATGATAAACAAACACACAGCTAAATAATTATTTAAGTATAAAAATTTTTGAAATATAACACGATTTTAAAACGAACTAAAAAGTATAAAATAATTTCTCCTAGAGTGGGGCTTTTAGTTCTCCTAAAAACGTGATTCGCATGCTAGAGAGAATATTAACGCTGCACCACTAACCTTAGGGTGGAATCCACCCAGATACTGATTCTATGCAAGATTTCTAATGCAATGCATGTGTGACGAACTAAAAATCAAATGTAACAAATTAATTATTTTAATAAAAAAAACATTTTAAATGCAGAGTTAGTATTCTCTAAAGCATGCGCTCCACATTTTTAACCCATTTTCTGCCAGTTTCCGATTAATCGAACGTATAATTTGTCCATTTTCAATAATTTTTTTAACTATGAACGTAAAATTAATCAGGAAGATCTTTCATATCATATATTTTTTTGTATCATTGGGTATTTGAAAAAAGTATACACAATCACCCCCCGTAATTTCAAGGGGGTGCGGGTGTGGTTGAAAAATATCTAGCCAATAAACTTTTCTTGTAAATAATAATTAGTATATATGTATAGTTAAAAAAAAAAGAAAGTAATGATGAGGTCTTTTAGCCAAAAGACAAAGCTATCTTATGCAATAAAAAAATCAAGACCTGGCAAAACCTGGATGACACAGGTATGAGTCAAAGATAGTGTTCGATTAATCAAACGTTTTCGCTTATCCCATACCATAAAATCCTATACAAATACGTTATGTCAAATTTTACCAGCTAAGGACAGCGTCTTACCCATTTCTATTGTGTTAACATGAAAATAGAAATGGGATAAGCGCCAACGTTCGATTAATCGAACATTTGATTTTTTGCCATAACGAAAAAACGGATGGATTTTTAAATTTTTTGATGACAGATTTGGAATCAGGGGACCTTAATTACTCTAGAAATATACTTTATATGAAAGAATTCAACAATTTTTGCAGCGCGGTAGAAAATGGGTTAAGAGAACTAAAAGCCCTACTCTAGGAGAAATTATTTTATACTTTTTAGTTCGTTTTAAAAACGTGTTATATTAAAAAATTTTTTTACTTAAATAATTATTTTCTGATTTTTAGTCTTTGTTAAACTTGTCTTTTCTTTTGAACTGCGATGCTTTTACTTGCTCTAGTTCTTTTTCATTTTTGGTAGGAACGTCTTCATCTACTTGTATCGATAAATGTCCTTCTCTAGGCGTCGCTTGCGTTGTGTGGTTGTCTCTTTGACTATTGCCATTTCTTTTTTAAAACATTGTTTTTTATTTTTTGTTTTTGTTTACTTTTTTTCACGCTTTTTTTAATATGCACAACATTTTATATACAAACACGCAGCTGTTTGCTGTTTGCTTAAAAACAACTCATTTATCAATCAAAATTTATAAAAAATTGTTTGAATTCCGTCAAAAACTTTCAGAATTCTAATTTTCAAAAATTCACGACTGAAGGTGACAACAGAATTTGTACAAGAAACCAAAATAGTTATATTAATATTAAAAATTAAACAAAAAAGAAAACCGGAAAAAATCCATTGACATTGTTGAAACTCGAACTCACAACTTCACGATTATGAAGCAAGTTCCCTGTGCTCTGATCTACAGAACTCACAAAGAAATATGTTATAAATAGCAATAGCTCAAACTACTTTCTTATAAAATAAATAAACAATTCTACTCGCATATATATTTCATATCAGAAACAGATATATATATATATATATACATATATCAGAAACAGAGACAAACAGAGAGAGATGCGCACTCGAATCAAAATTTTAAGGATGCTAGGTCAAGGCATGGTATAAGGATAGAGGCAGCTGCAGCGCTGACTATGCTCTCTTTCCATGCTGCCATGTCTGTCAAATTCAGCTGTGTGGCGAATGGAAACAAAAGAAAAGAAACAAAAAGTTTGCTTCGTTTTCACATTTCCGGCAGTATGCTCTCAGCTGGTGCATCTGCCTGTATTCTTCTACCATGGGTCAAGGTTAGTTTATAGTGTTGTGGCACTTGAGAGAAATGAGCTCTCTTCCGCCTTTGCTTGAACTGCCAACTGTGCTTTTTTGTTCTATGCCATGATTCAATTGTATATAAGGTTAAGTAACCATGAAATTGTTCTCATACAACAACAAAACTTGGATCGCAAAATGTCAAAGTAAAGCAAAAAAGACAAGTAAACAATCAAATTAAAATTTCTGACTAGAAGTCAAACTATTGAATTTTAATATTAAATTTGTGTTTAAAATAATTTCTAACAATTTCTTGGAACTTTTGTTACCGCTTCAAAATGCCGAAAAAGTACGCGATTCGCCAAAACTATTGGAACAAGGAAAACGTTTCCTTTTTAAAGTGCCCAGTGACCTTTTTAAACAAAAACGCTGGATGGATGGAATTTGGATCGGCGAATGTCAAAATAAAATATAACAACACCAAACAGCTGTTTTTGACATTCGCCGACAGATATGTGCTCTCAGCTTACTCAACCTTATATATAACTGAATCATGGTTCTATGCAGTGTTGCCATGAAAAAAAATTTTACAGCGTAACTTTTGCACTCTGCTCGTCGGATTTCTCATCGGATTTGTGAAGAGTAAAAATCAAATTTAATACATTTGCAACACAGTTTGGTTTAATGTAGATCTATTAAATCGGTAAAAATTAAATACATAGAGCTATAATAATACATAATTTTTCAATTTTAACTCTATAAATGTAAAGCTTTTGCTTCAAGTAAATTAACGAAAAATGTTGTTTTAAACAAGCAAAAACTAAAAAAAATTAGATATTAGTGAAAAAAATATGTATAAAAAAAAAATAATTTTTTTCGAAGTCATATATACATTGCTTTATTAAATTTGTTTATCAATTCTTTATCAATTCTCAAGACTAAAATAGTTAAGAGATTTCATACGCAGATAATCTTTTGTATGCAGAGTTCTTTCCATTTTATCTAACTCTAATCTATTGCGAACTTTAGTTCTATTAATATTTATTTGACTAAAAGTTCGCTCAACGTTAGCTGAGGAATTCGGTAAGCTCAACAATTCAAAAATAATTTGTTCCATTATTGGAAATGCAGAAGTACCATCGCATCTTTTTATTTTAAAGGTGCCATCAATTTTATTATAGGTACTAGTTTTTTTCTTTTCATATATATATGTATATAAAAATATATGCAAAATCGGACGCCGGATTTACTTTTTCTGAAATCGTAACATTTTGAAGAATTTTGGTCAAATATCGGAACGTCGGATTCAAGTATTAAAATCGTAACATATCCGATATTTCGGACCATATGGCAACGCTGGTTCTATGCATTAATTCTTGATTTCTTTTCATCGATTCTCATAGTTCGACCGAGCTCGCTCTAAAGTGCCACAACCTTATAAATAAGAATTGTGTAAGGTCACTTCAAAAGTAGTGGATGTCTGTTACACCGTGATTTTTTTCTCATGTTCTCAGAAAAATTGTTTCGATCATAATTAAGTTTTTGTTATAAAATGTTTTCACGCTGGTAGACAGCATTAACCGTTGGAGCATTAAAGTGCCTCAAACCACTTTTTCAACTCTTATCCTAATGGCTTTCAAAAATTGCATTTCGCGAAAGGATGTAACTAACACATTGGCAAGGCTTAACATGTCAGCATTACGTGGCATACTAATTTCGCTGCACGTCTTTCTTGCATACTAAAAAATCTCTTCAGAACTAAATATTTCCAAGTATTTATTTACGTCTTTTGACTGGTACTTTTATTCCGGAGTTTATTTCTTTTTGCCTACAAACAGTCAGCTCTGACGTCCTACACCTCAGCAGGTCCGATCCCGGTTCTCTATGATGACGATCAAATACAGATGGCATGGTTGCGAGGTGTGTTTGCGGTTATTCGTCGAGTGCATTGTTGTTGGGTAATTCGACACCTTCACTGACTGCTTTTTTTTTGTTCATGTTTTAACTATTGCCATCTTGCTCAAAATTGTTGTTCAAAAGGATGCGTACGCATGCTTCGCCCGAGGTCATTGAATCCTGTTCAAGTGCCTTTGACAGCAACACAAAAAGAAAACAAAAATAAAAGTTGGGAATCAGTGAAAAAAAATCATTAAAGTGGAATCAAAGAACCCAAAAAATGATCAGTGAAGGCATTTTATAAAAGAAAAAAAAACCTTTTAATTTATCGCTTGCGTCTAACTTAGTCAAGCATTCGTTTTTTTTTTTAATTTTTAGCCTCTTAGCTGTTCTCATCGTAGAACAGGTTCTCGATGAATTTTCGAATTTTTGGATATAAAAATTTTTTTAAGGCTGTTACAGCATGAAATTGGAAATCGAAGGAATTTAATGAGTTTTTAGATGCGACCTGTTGATAAGTGTGACACACTTACATATATTGTGTTTATTTACCGTTTCAGTTGCATCGTAGAGGTACAAATACAATTTATAGCCGTTCGCATCTATTTTGATGTTTGAAAAAAAAATCTTTTTGAATATTTTTATTAGTTTTAATTACTAACTTATCGATATTTAAAGATATGCCTGTTGTCAGTTAAGTTATTTATGTAAAGTGTTTAAAGCCGAAAAGCTTAATTATTTTGAAATTAGTTTATATTAAGTCAGGTTGTTTTTATATATTGGCATATTATCATTTCCAGGCCTAAACGGGACAAATATTGTTTATTAACCTAAGTTTTTTTTTTGAAGGCTTGAACTTGATTTGACAAAAGAGCTTATACAGATTTTGGGCGTAAATCGTTAAGTTTGCTTTTAATTAACCAAGATTATATAATGCCTTTTGAAGTGTGAATACGATACACTAAAGACGCATTATTTTCTGGAAAAAAAACTATTCATTGTTTTTGCCGTCTTCAAGAATTTTGCATTTTTTCTGTTCTTTTTTAGAAAAAAATGTTGACCGCAAAAGTAAAACAAATGCAAAATTGTTTTCTGAACTGTGAAATACGTCGGTTCTTCAATCTGCCCTCTAGTAATAACAACATGATTTTGGTTGGCTTTTTTCCATGTCGCTCAACGGCAACAAATCATGCTAGCTTTTCCGAATATTGTATTTCAGCTTTTCTCTCGGGTTGTCAAGTTGAAACAGCTTACACAGATTTCTCCAAAGCGTTTGACAAAGTCTTTCATACTTTATTGATTTAAATTAAATTAGCTAAACTCGGTCTCCATTCTAAAGTGCTTAAATGGTTTAGTTCTTATCTGATAAACAGAAAAAGTTTTGAGAAAATTTATAATTTCAACTCTCCTGAATTTATAGCGACATCAGTAGCTCGTTCCTGTAACAAAATCGGCAAGTTACCGATTTGTGTGACGTCAGACGTTATCGATCCCTAGTTACCGATTTCATGACAACTAATGTTTATGTACGCTTAAATCGGTAAAATCTTGGACCGTGATGAAAAAGAAGACAAATTGAGAAGAAAAATTGAGTCAAATGACAAGAAATTGAGTCAAATGACAAGCAGCTGTTTACTCGAATATACACGCAGAGAAAAAACATAGTTGCAACAATCATGTTTTAAGAGGATCATAGTGTGATTCAGATTATGATTGTTGCTAACATGTTCTTAAACATATAATATTTTCTTTGATCATGATAAAATGATTACAACAACCATATTTAGAAAAGGAACTTTTTTGTAGGAACAAAAATATTATTGAAACAATCATTATTCTCTTATTGGGTCAAAAATAGAATGATTGCAACAACTATATTATGAATTTATTTTTAGAATCCAGAATATTATTGAATATTATTTATTTTCATGCACTCCAATTTCCACAGCTATTAATTAAGATATCTCCAAAGGTTTGCCATTGACTAGGCTGAATAGAAATATTAATTCAATTGAAAAATCTTTTTGAAAAAATTTTCTGTCCGAGCTGGGGTTTGAACCGCGGCTTTTTCGCTTACGAGCCACGCACACTACCAGTAAGCCACAGCCGCTACTACCGCTCGCCTGACTAATGCCATTCATAAACATGGTACATTAAGTGCATTGTCACAAAAATAGCAATATTTGTGATAAACAAAATATGGTCAGAATTGCGAAATATGTTTACGGTAAAAAGAAACATGTTTGCTACAATTAAAGTCGAAAATGTCACTCTTCTGCGTGGTGTTTTTAGGATCAAGCGATTTAAAACAAAACACAATAATTGAACAGTTGACAAACGAAACGGCACATAGCCAGGAATCGATAAAACTTATTGTGTCTGAATGAAGTGAAATTTTTTCCTGCTAACTGTTCAGACACAATAAATCCTTTCGATTTTTGTTATGTTCTGCTTCGTTTGCCAACAGGCAAAGAATAATTTAGACAAACATTCAAAATTCTAATATGTTTGTCTCTATAATAATATTCACATTTATCATGGTTGACAGAACTACAACATTTTTGTTGCAACTAATAGTTGAGGCAATCATAGTATGTTGACGATTTCAACTATGTTATGATTTCCACTATAACGTTATTTTTGGTACCACCATTAGTAAATAATGACTTTATTAAGGCAAACATTTGTGTTTGCAGAAATAATACAATAATTCTTGTAAAAAAATTTTTATTCCAGTAATCATGTCTCCACCATGTCTTTTCTCTGCGTGTACTATTTTAGTTGCGCTATAACTTTATAATAAATAGGTGCTTGTCTTGTTAATAAAAAGTGAATATTTGCAGTTTAAGAAAATTAATTATGTTGCAATGATGTGTATTAATGGTTGCGGAAATAATCAACGATTATGAATGTAAATAATTTTACACTTAGTGCTGTGCTGCAAAAACTTAGCAAATATATGCAACCGCTTACTTTTTCATAGCTTAAACATATACTGTTTTGCTAAAATTTTAAACTTTTATGTAAATAGGCATTATTTATAAATTGCATTACCTCTAAAACTAAAACTTTTTTAAGAATAACAAAATATTTTAATCAGAAAAAATTCGAATTATATGAAAGTAACCATTTCTAAAGGTATATTTCGAGTACTTATAACTTAATAATAAACAACACTACTGACATTAGATAAATCGGTAGAATTCTCACTTGCCGCAAAGCCAGAGAGAAAAGTGACACATTGTTATCGATTCACTTTACGTACAGAAACACTTTTTTAAAATCCATTGAAATGAAATCGGAACATGTGATAGCTTATCGATTTGGAACGAGCGAATCGAACAGAAATCGATTCAGATACGTACAGAAACATTGCAGGTGAGAGTGACATCAGAGTGACATCAAATCGGTAATATGAGTCGGTAACTATGATCGCTACGAGATACAGGAGTCCTACAAGGAAGTATTCTGGGTCCGATCTTATTTATATTATTCATCAATTATATAACAAATGTTGTCTTGTACTCTAAATTTTTTACTTTTTGCAAATGATCTCAAAATTTTTTGAAAAATTAACAATATGTTGGATTCTTTTTTACTGCATTCTGACATAAATGCTGTTTATAATTGGTGTTAAAGAAACTGTCTTCGTCTGAATATTGATAAATGTGCTTATGCCACTTTCTCTAAGTCAAGTTGCCCTCGACTTAGCTCTTACGCATTGCCTAACCATCCGTTAATTTTTGTTAAGGAAGTTAAGGATCTAGGTGTAATATTCGATGCTTAATTTTTATTTGTAGGCCACTTGGACTACATTCTTCCCAAAGCCTAGGCTTTATTTTTCTTCGGCGAAAGAACACAAACTTTTTAAATGCCCACACTTTGAAAGCAATTAATACTTCTATAGTGCGGTCAAAGCTGGAATACGCTCCTCTCATTTGGAGTCCTTTATACGATACGAGCTCTTTATTTTGATGATCCTATGCCCTCTTATAATGCACGATGTTTACTGATTCATTTAAGATCTCTTCAAAATAGACGAACAATAGCGTCACTTTATTAATTTCTCATATCATGTCGGGGGCTATTGATTGTCCCTCTTTGCTTTAATTAATTAATTTTAATGTCCATCAAGAATTTTAAGAAAATCAGATATCAAGGGCTTATTGCAATAACGTGATAAGCCACATGATCTAAAAAACCAATTTTTTGGGCTGAATACATTACTCAATGCATTGCCAACAACCACAGAAGAGATATTAGCTATTTATTACTAATTTTATAACCTATTTTTAAAAGTTTAAAAGTTGCCTATCTTTTCATACAAAACTAAATTTTTTCAAAACTTTAGAGTCGATTATTTCAAAATATTTTTTATGTGGCTTATCATGTTTTTGCAATAATAATAATAATGGTAATGGTAATGGTAACGGTAACGGTAACGGTAATGGTAATGGTAATGGTAATGGTAATGGTAATGCTAATGCTAATGCTAATGGTAATGGTAATGGTAATGGTAATGGTAATGGTAATAGTAATGGTAATGGTAATGGTAATGGTAATGGTAATGGTAATGGTAATGGTAATGGTAATGGTAATGGTAATGGTAATGGTAATGGTAATGGTAATGGTAATGGTAATGGTAATGGTAATGGTAATGGTAATGGTAATGGTAATGGTAATGGTAATGGTAATGGTAATGGTAATGGTAATGGTAATGGTAATGGTAATGGTAATGGTAATGGTAATGGTAATGGTAATGGTAATGGTAATGGTAATGGTAATGGTAATGGTAATGGTAATGGTAATGGTAATGGTAATGGTAATGGTAATGGTAATGGTAATGGTAATGGTAATGGTAATGGTAATGGTTATGGTAATGGTAATGGTAATGGTAATGGTAATGGTAATGGTAATGGTAATGGTAATGGTAATGGTAATGGTAATGGTAATGGTAATGGTAATGGTTATGGTAATGGTAATGGTAATGGTAATGGTAATGGTAATGGTAATGGTAATGGTAATGGTAATGGTAATGGTAATGGTAATGGTAATGGTAATGGTAATGGTAATGGTAATGGTAATGGTAATGGTAATGGTAATGGTAATGGTAATGGTAATGGTAATGGTAATGGTAATGGTAATGGTAATGGTAATGGTAATGGTAATGGTAATGGTAATGGTAATGGTAATGGTAATGGTAATGGTAATGGTAATGGTAATGGTAATGGTAATGGTAATGGTAATGGTAATGGTAATGGTAATGGTAATGGTAATGGTAATGGTAATGGTAATGGTAATGGTAATGGTAATGGTAATGGTAATGGTAATGGTAATGGTAATGGTAATGGTAATGGTAATGGTAATGGTAATGGTAATGGTAATGGTAATGGTAATGGTAATGGTAATGGTAATGGTAATGGTAATGGTAATGGTAATGGTAATGGTAATGGTAATGGTAATGGTAATGGTAATGGTAATGGTAATGGTTATGGTTATGGTAATGGTAATGGTAATGGTAATGGTAATGGTAATGGTAATGGTAATGGTAATGGTAATGGTAATGGTAATGGTAATGGTAATGGTAATGGTAATGGTAATGGTAATGGTAATGGTAATGGTAATGGTAATGGTAATGGTAATGGTAATGGTAATGGTAATGGTAATGGTAATGGTAATGGTAATGGTAATGGTAATGGTAATGGTAATGGTAATGGTAATGGTAATGGTAATGGTAATGGTAATGGTAATGGTAATGGTAATGGTAATGGTAAAGGTAATGGTAATGGTAATGGTAATGGTAATGGTAATGGTAATGGTAATGGTAATGGTAATGGTAATGGTAATGGTAATGGTAATGGTAATGGTAATGGTAATGGTAATGGTAATGGTAATGGTAATGGTAATGGTAATGGTAATGGTAATGGTAATGGTAATGGTAATGGTAATGGTAATGGTAATGGTAATGGTAATGGTAATGGTAATGGTAATGGTAATGGTAATGGTAATGGTAATGGTAATGGTAATGGTAATGGTAATGGTAATGGTAATGGTAATGGTAATGGTAATGGTAATGGTAATGGTAATGGTAATGGTAATGGTAATGGTAATGGTAATGGTAATGGTAATGGTAATGGTAATGGTAATGGTAATGGTAATGGTAATGGTAATGGTAATGGTAATGGTAATGGTAATGGTAATGGTAATGGTAATGGTAATGGTAATGGTAATGGTAATGGTTATGGTAATGGTAATGGTAATGGTAATGGTAATGGTAATGGTAATGGTAATGGTAATGGTAATGGTAATGGTAATGGTAATGGTAATGGTAATGGTAATGGTAATGGTAATGGTAATGGTAATGGTAATGGTAATGGTAATGGTAATAGTAATAGTAATGGTAATGGTAATGGTAATGGTAATGGTAATGGTAATGGTAATGGTAATGGTAATGGTAATGGTAATGGTAATGGTAATGGTAATGGTAATGGGTAATGGTAATAGTAATGGTAATGGTAATGGTAATGGTAATGGTAATGGTAATGGTAATGGTAATGGTAATGGTAATGGTAATGGTAATGGTAATGATAATGATAATGGTAATGGTAATGGTAATGGTAATGGTAATGGTAATGGTAATGGTAATGGTAATGGTAATGGTAATGGTAATGGTAATGGTAATGGTAATGGTAATGGTAATGGTAATGGTAATGGTAATGGTAATGGTAATGGTAATGGTAATGGTAATGGTAATGGTAATGGTAATGGTAATGGTAATGGTAATGGTAATGGTAATGGTAATGGTAATGGTAATGGTAATGGTAATGGTAATGGTAATGGTAATGGTAATGGTAATGGTAATGGTAATGGTAATGATAATGGTAATGGTAATGGTAATGGTAATGGTAATGGTAATGGTAATGGTAATGGTAATGGTAATGGTAATGGTAATGGTAATGGTAATGGTAATGGTAATGGTAATGGTAATGGTAATGGTAATGGTAATGGTAATGGTAATGGTAATGGTTATGGTAATGGTAATGGTAATGGTAATGGTAATGGTAATGGTAATGGTAATGGTAATGGTAATGGTAATGGTAATGGTAATGGTAATGGTAATGGTAATGGTAATGGTAATGGTAATGGTAATGGTAATGGTAATGGTAATGCTAATGGTAATGGTAATAGTAATAGTTATGATAAATTAAATAGAAAAATTATTTTTATAACGCCTAGTCCTTGTTCTTTTCCCTGTCCTTTCTCTTGTCTTTATCATTGTCATAATCTTTTTCCGGATCTTTGTGCTTTTCTAAATATTATAAATTCTAAATATTAACACTTGTTATAATCTTTGTTCTAACTCTTGTCCTTACCTAAAATTTTTTCTGTTTCTTGTTTTTATCCTAAGTCTCCTTCTTATCCTTTCCTATTCTTGTCATAATTCTTACCCTTGCTCTTATACTAGTCTAAACTTTTGTTATTATCTTTGTCCTTATCTCAGTTTTAATCTTTGTTTCCGTCCTTTTCCTTCTCTTTATCCCTTACCTTGTAATTGTCTTTATATTTACTCTTTTCATCGTCCTAGTTCCATGTCCTATTCTTTGTCGATTATTTTTTTTTTGTAATTCTTAATTGTTTTCATAATCTTTATAGTTATCCTTAATCTTATCTGAATCTTAAACTTATCTTCTACCTCGTTCTGAACCTAGTCATAGTCCTTGCTTTAGCCCCTATCTTTATCCTTGTCTCAATCCTTGTAAGTACTATTAAATAGTTTCTCTTGTTGGGATCGGAGAACTTTAAATTTATATAAAATTCAGGAAAATATTTTGAAAATCAAGAAATTACGAACTAAACTTTATTTTAAGATTAATTTTTCATTAATCATTATTTTTTTCTAGCTTCAATAATTTTTTCGTATTTATTTTTTTATTTATTTATTTTATTCAGTCTATGAACATTTTTGAAGAATATTTTCAAATAAAATTAACTGTAACGATTTCTTATGCTCCTTTGATTAGGGATGGATAGTCAAATAAAAAATCAATTTTCTACTTTTAATTTTTTTTTAAATTTTTCAAGGAATGATTTTTTCGAAGTCGATTTTTTTGCCTAAATAATAGATTAAAATCGATTTTTCGACTATTTCCATTATCTCTTACATAATTTTTATACACTTAGATTAAAAGAGTTAAAAATGTGCTAACCTCAATTCAATGCATATTAGAAAATAAACATGTTTTTTAATAAAACTTTTTTAGTATTTATTGTAATTGTTGTTTTATTAAAGCTTATTAATTAAACAAAGGTAAAAACAAATTAAGAGAAAACAAACATAAAAATAAATAAATCCTTTTTGACTAGATTTCAAGGAACACTTCTTTAAAAAATTAAAAGTGAATTGGAACTGATTTCACTTATATTGAAATTATTAAAAATTTTAAATTATGTTACGATATTATTTTTGTCAAACCAGATGTCCTCACCAATTGAACGCAGAAAGACTAACATATTGACATGTTTTGGCGAAAGGCGGTTGCGTAATTTGACCTGTTCACACTCATCAAATCGTTTGTCAAAACCAATAGAACGATGTGGGAATTCCATGGAAATTTCACATTGTTCTATTGTATTTGACAAACGATTTGATGAGCGGTTTGAAATGTGAACACCCCTATGGTTGGCGATAATACCTGCATGCGAGAACAAGCGACAAATTTTTTTTGCAATATCCCACATGAAAGGTAACTGAACTCGTATTATACCCCACAGTAAAAATTGATTTTTTTTTTAATTTACGATTTGCTGATGGTTGTGCGTATTGGAGTAGTTGAATAGGAATTCCATCAACTTCTGTTGCAGTGTTGCTCTGTTCTGTTACTCTGCTAACGGATCGGTCAAAAAAGTCCCAAATGACGTCATTTGTATGTTCATCAGAAATGCACACAATATCGGTATCAACGATTGTTGTTTGCGTTGTAAAAATGTTAGATTTTAAAATGTGTCCTAATAAAATTAATAATAAAAATTATAATGAAAAAAATGACAACCTGCATACCAGTAGTTGAAATATGACAAATAGAAGCTTCAGTGTTTAGATTGCAAGTTCTCAAAAGGTATTGCAAAGTCCATAAAAGCAATGTTTTAAGTTTTCATACACATATTTAGTCTATACAAAGTCTACAAAAATTAAAAAATGTTGCCTATGAGGTTGCTGATAATAATTGTAGTACTGATTTTCATATTTGGGGAGTATAGTAGTACGCACTATCTAATAGGAGTAAAATAATACAATTGTAGTACTTTCGGCAGCGCTGGCACAAATTAGCAATTAACATTATATTGTTTTGTCAAAGTTGACTGCGTTGTTGGCGAACTGAATGCACCAGTGTTGCTCTTGTATAGCAATCTTTTTTCACTAAGGGAAAACTAAGTGCTATCGATACAAACCTAATTGTTATTGTAACAATATTAAATTAATTTTGAATAAAAAAAAATTTCACAAAGCCGATAATAGTTGACAAAAAAATCTTTTTTCGACTAATAACTGAAATTATTAATCAACTTTAAAAAGTCGAAAAATTTTATGAAAAAGTCGACTAGTTGACTTTTCGACTACTCGACTACGCGACTACTCGACTATCCATCCCTACCCTTGATCTGGTTCTTTTAATAGTCACAAAATTTTATACAATATTCACAAAACACAGATTTCTAACCCACATACTTAACATTGACTATATGTGAGATTTTTATTCACATTTCAATTATGTGGAGAAAAACTTAATGATAAGTAAATGAAGCCAAAGTCAAGCTCAAATACTGTTACATTTGTAAAAATTTCATCGTTCAAAAAATAGCGAAATCTCTCAAAGCAACTTCAAAAATAGTGAAGTTAGTTGTAAATACTTAAAATGTCACTTATCTCTAACAACGTCATATTATCCATTCCACTTAATTTTTATTTTATGAATGCAATTTGCCGTTTGTCCTGCAGACCAGCATCCTCATAAATCAAAAAGCGAACTCAGCTTTTAATTCTGTCGTCTATCCATTGTTGCAAAAAAAAAAAGAAACAAATTTGTCAACAAACAGAATTTGTGACACAGGTAAACAATTTCAAGCAAATCAATTTTTATAGCCTTGTCTTGTGGATTTTTACTTTAGTTTATTTATGAACCTGTTGCCGTTGTGGCGTCCTCATTTGCAATGCTCTTCAGTAAGTCGAGTTGTATTCCATAAATTATTTCCACTTTGCTCTTATTACACCGTATCTGGAGAATTTTGTTGTTGGCTCTTCCTATTCAAGTTCATAATAAATTCTTTGTTTTGTTCGATTCCTGATCTTCGGCTACTGTACTTTACGTCATTTGCCTAGTTTGGCTGAGGACCGGTCTTAGTCACTAGCTGGCTTGGTGGTTACTTGGAATAGCGCTTTCGTTGTGCTTCTCCTGTCTTGGGTCTTGTTAGAATTTCTACAAAGAAGACAGTTGCGTTCGATTGGGTTCGGTTTTGTGTTGGTTGGGTTGGTCTCCGCTGTGTCTCATGCCAGTTAGTTAATTTCGCTTCTTGTTGTTCGTGTGATTCTGTTTTTACCTTTTTTGGCAAAGTAGTTATGTGCTAGATATGTAATAAAAAAAAATCAATATGATGTCCATGTTTGATTAGGTATCGGTGAATAGGTATCGGATGCGGTGGATCTGGCAACGAAAACACAGTGGAGTCGATAATAGATTTATCAATCAAATGTTTGTTTGAGTTGACATTATATTGGTCCGAGAAATCAAAGTCTTTACCGTACTCTCCTTCAAAATCTTTCTAAAATTCCTTTGTTTGGTATAGTGTTAAAGTAAAATGTAAAAAAAAAGGAAAAATATAAAGGTAGTTGTAAAGGATAAAGTTTTCTTTAAAAAGATATGAAGAAAAATATGTTTGAGTTTATTGTTATTATGATGATGATGTTTTAATTGATGATTTAAATATTTTTTTTTAAATTTGACCTTAAAAACTGAGGAACACATTTGATAAATTAAATCATAGTAAGACATAGCATTTTATGTTGTGTGTCTGATTGGCAAAAAGCAGTAAGTAAAACTAAAGACTTTATATTGTATTAATGTAATAAAATTCAAAGCTTCTATTATAATTATAAACTTCATAAGAATTGTAATTTGCTAGTTATTATATTAATTATTTTCTGTAAAGATAAGTTAACTATATTCAAGACTATATAATATATATGTAAATGTATAAAAGTATATAAATTCTTCCGTTAAAAATATCATAAACTTCTTCGATTGAAAACATGCTCTTTCTAAGGATGGATTTCCATACTCTTTTTTTTTGCGAAGGGGTAACCTTCAAAAGGTCCTACTGTGCAGGTGGGAGTGTATTATTGTTACGCACTACACCTAAATAATATCTGATAGTACCAAAACCTCCGCATTGAATCTTCGACCCTGTAGAACCCCATGGAACTGCCGTAAAGTAAAGCATGACTTCGCGTTCTTGGGAACATCACTAAGCTGGAAACTGTTTAGATACTTCCGTGATCTGCTATCTTACGCGCGCTGAACTCTTCGCAGTTCATCCCCGACCGACCAGTTCCCTCGCTGGCCCACATAAGAAAAAAAACTAAGTTTTGTTGTGCTAATGTTTCGCCGAGACAGACATCGGCCTCAAGTCTGGCGTTCTGACACACAAAAAGAGCATGCGCTGCGTCTTGCAGTGTATTTCATTTGCAATAAGTAAAGTAATAATAAAATAAACACCATTGGCTGCGTGTTTATACTTGTGAAGGTATTCCTTGAAGCAACCATGTCCGCTAAGTATCTGTGTAAGTTAGAAGTTCAATGAGCCGTGCCTTTTACCATATCACTCGGTTAGGTAAGGGATGAGCTGGTACGTCCACTGACCCTTCACTGAACTATCCCAGCGGTCTTGCCGCTGTTGTGCTTTCGCTAATAGCTCCGAGTAGCGTTTCTTCCATGAGAAGGTCCATGGGGATATATATGGCTAGAACCAGTGCTGCATCTCCGTTTGTATTTCTAAAGCCGCAGCAGACCCTGAGAGCACCAAGTCTGTAAGCTGACTCAACTCTGTGTCGGTAGGACTTCGTTTTCATCGCTGTGGATCATACAGTTGAACCATACATCATAGTAGATCGCACTTTGCACTTAGTAGATTTTATTTCGTTATTTTTTTTTCCAAAAAGTGCAACACACCCACTTCTATTCTATTATAGTACATATTCTGTATCAAATTGATAAAACAAAAAAGTACAATTTGTACCAATTCAACAACAAAAAACATAACATAAAATTTGACAATCATATATCCTCAGTAATTTATACAAACTTTGTTATAAAGATCTGCATTCAAGAGTCTTTTTTAGAAAGTATTTTATTTTCAGGCTATCTGCAGACGCTGATGATGTGAAATTAACATGCATATTACATTTTTTGTGTATGTGTTAACATTTTTTAGAAAACATCTTCTAAAATATGCCTTAATTTTAACCGCTTTGGCCTAAAACCTCCCTTTAGTTGAGGACCAGTGCTCGTCGTACTTGTTTGGGGCCACTTGTCTTCGGCACTATTTTATACCATACATGCTTCGGCTGCTTTCCTGTGTACTTACTGCAGATGTCGCTTAAATGACAGTCTAGAGTCGACTATCACTCCGAGATATTTAATGTAGGGCTTCGATTTAATAACCATTCCACGAATATTGATAGTGGCGATTTCTAGTTTTTTCCGACTACTAATGAGTACCATCTCAGTCTTATGTTCAGCTAGAATAAGTCCCGCTCTACGCAGCCAATCGCAGATAGTAACGATAGTAACACTACTGAGAGGGCCTCAACTTCTTCACGGTGTTTTGTTGTCGCCACAACTGCTAGGTCGTCCGCAAAGCCAACAATCTTAACGCCTGCTGGTACCTCTAGGGGGCCCATGTCCGACCCCTGTGGGACTCCACCGAAGACTTTGTACGTCTTCGTGCCTTCTTTTGTGTCGTAGCGCTGAACACTTTCCCTGAAGTAGTTTGATACGATCTTCGGGAGGTATCGTGGTACTCCAAAGTTGCTGAAAGCTGTCATAATCTGACTCCTGTAAGCTGAGTTGAAGGCATTCATTACGTCGAGTGTTGCCACTAAACCGTACTACTGTGCTTCCCTTAATTCTTCAATTGCCTTCTGCTCGATGCTCGTAACTAGCCCAATAGCGTCAGTCGTTGACTGGGCCTTTCGAGAGAATGTTAGTCTGTGATAGTTGGAGAAAATAGGACACCTTCCTACTAGGTGCTGGGTGTTCTCTTCCTCATTCCAATTGCACAATGTTCAAACATTTATTCTTTTACTGAGAACAGCCCACATCTACACTCAAAAAATTTATTAGTAAAATTTCTACAAATGACATTAGTAAACAAAATATTCGTACATTCTACAAATATTCGTACAATATACAAAGTATTTTTATTGTAATATCTTTACGAATTCATTCGTAAAATTTTTCTAATACCTGATGGAGTATCAACAAATATATTTGTTTTATATACTAATGATATTCGTAAACAAAAATAAATCAATTCGTATTAGTGTATTGTATGAATGATTGTGTTAACATAAATAATAATATTCGTAAATTTCTCGTTCGAATAACTTCGTAATTTCTTTCATTACATTCGTAGTATTTACTAATGCTTTCGTAATATTTACGAATGAAAAATAATATTAGTAGAAACAGTTCATTCGTAGGCTGAACTTACGAATTATTAGTAAAATGTACGAATTATTAGTAGAGTCTAAAAAATTGAAAAACGAAATCGTTCAGTCTTGTTTTTCGAACATCTATTATATGTATTGAATTGTAAAGTGATTGTAGCCTACTGGTAGAGTGCGTGGCCCGTAAACTAAAGAGCCGAGGTTCAAACCCCAGTTCAGACAGAATTTTTTTTTAGAAGACGAATATAATATTCGTAATATGTACTAATATACGTTGATTCTACGAATCCTATTCGTGGCTGAAAACTACGAATAAAATTCGTAGAATGGACGCAGTTATTAGTAATATTTACACAAAAAATACTTTTGAGTGTAGCTTTCAAAATTAAACTGACTAAATAGGCCGAATCGCAATCGCGAAAGCAAGGCGAATCATATTGAAAAGACGGGTACAGACATGGGCGTCCACAGGGGGCACTTGCCCCCCTAGATATTTTTAAATATTTTCATATTAAATCAAAAAGCCGTACGCTACAGTTAAAAAATTTTACGGGAGAGTCAAAAAACTTTCTAAATTGTAATTGAAATTGTAAGTTGCGCTCAAACTTATTGATTTTAGAACTTTTTATTAAAAACGTCGTGTTTAGTTGTAGGAGTGTAAAATTCAGCAGGAACGTGTATTTTGATAAGGTGCATCAATAATCAATCAAAAAGTCAATTTTGAATTTATTGTAACTTATGGCTTATTTGATTTTATATGACAACATGTTCATTAAATGTATATGTTAATATATTTTGAAGAGAACTCAAAAACACTACAATCTTAATATAAAAAAGGCAAGCACGCTGCTCCGTGCCCAATATCTCTCAAACTGTTCAGCCTGAAAGTATCACATCTTAATACATTAAAGACAAGCATGCTGCTCCGCACACAGTATTTCTCAAACTGTAGTTATTTTTTGGCAGTAAAGTACTTTTTCAAGACATAATGTTCTCAAAAATGTTCAGCCTGAAAGTATGCATAGAAAATATATTTGATACTTATCAGTGACAATATTAGGTTTTTACAATAGTACGTTTGTGATCTAACTACCTCTTTTTGTCATTCTTATATAAAAAATTTATGACGAATTTAATGAATTTCTTTTGATACCAATGGAACAAAAAATATAATTGTATCAGACGCGAAACGACACCTGAGTTGCTACGTATATGATGGTTGCAAGGTCAGTTTCTTAAGTTGTGTATGAATATGATTGTTACCAAACTCGACTTTTTGCACTTTTGCACTTGAACTAATTTTGCACCACTGCTTCAATACGTAAAGTATTATTTAAAGTGGTACATTTGTATTTTTCAAAAATCAATGAATAAGAAATTAAGCTTTAAATAGAGAAAAAAGTGCTTTCGGCAAATGGCTCCAAAAAGGAAGTGTGCGGAGGACCTGTCGTAGGACAGGCTTTTATACTAGTTAAGTTATATTTATAAATAAAGCTGAACTAAGCCATGCATGCATTTTTAAATAGTATGTTGTACCCGTCGCAGTGATAAGTTACGATACCATTTCATTTACCCTTGTTTCACAGGCACTTTTCAATACGTATTCTTACACTCAAAAAATTTTGTGTGTAAACATTACTAATAATTGCGTCCATATTACGAATTTTATTCGTAGTTTTCAGTCACGAATAGGATTCGCAGATTGGACGAAGTTTGGTACATATTACAAATATTTTATTCGTATTCGTACAAAAACGTAAATTGTACGAATACATTTGTTATATTTACTAAAAACGAAAAAAAAATAAACATTCTATCTGAGCTGGGGTTTGAACCACGGTTTTTTAGCTTATGGGCCACGTACTCTTTCAGTAGACTACGGCAACCTTGCAATCATGCATTTCCCTATATTCGATAATTGTTCAAAAAACCAGGCTGAAAGATTTCGGTTGTAATTTTTTTAAACTCAACTAATACTAATACTAAATAGTACGAAGCCATTAGTAAATAATACGAATGCAATGGAAGAAATTACGATGTTATTCTTACGAGAAATTGAGGAATGATAAGGAATGATATCCCTATTAGTCGAAGATTATTCTTCGGAGCAACAGATGGTAAGGGGCATTTAAGCCAATAACGCATATAAACTTGGACGATAAGCGAACTTATGTTTTAAAGTAATTAAACACGAGAAGAAAACAAAGTAAAATTAATTTAAAAACTAAACGCTTTCCCAAAAGTCAGCTTAAAAAATCGTTTTTCTGTCATAAATATGATCCAATTCGGATAATTTTTTAGTTTTTCGTAAACTTAATAAAATTGCTAAGAATCTTGCAGCATTTAAATTTGAGAAAATTGCAGCGATCTAGGCGAGGAAAGAGCTTCTGATTCAAAAGCGAAAAAAATTTAGGAGATTTTGAATAAAGTAGGCTAATTTTAAATCATGCACTAATTTTTAAAAAAAAATCTGAAGGCAAATTCTTTTTAAGAAATCGCTTTTTTATTAGAATATCTTATGGTCAAAAAAGTTTTTTATGACTAAAATTTAAATAGGAAACTCGATTTGAAACATTTCTTTTATACTTCTTTAAATTCACGTTTTTGAACAGGCGTCCACCCATCTTGAGAATTTTCTGGATTTTTTCGCGTCACGTGCTTATATTACATCAAGGATTCCAGAATTAAGCCTTTCAGTAAGGTTCTGGAATACGTTTAGAAAATTAATGGAGACCAAAACACATAAAAAATACATATTTTAAATAATTCATATTATAGGCTTGTTTCCCATTTCGATTTTAGTAACTTGCATGCTGCTAGAACTGATGCATGTTGAAAAAAGATATAAGCCAGTTGATGTCCATGCGGGAAAATTTTCAAGAATAGCGACAAATCGAATTCTTAATCTTTGCGGATTATACGGATTTTTGCCTCCTAAATCCAAATCTAATCAATTTCAGGCCGCTCGCAATTGGCTTAGGAGTTTTACGCCTCCAACACTGGGAAAAATGGTCTAAAAATCTTGCTGGTTTCAATAATTTTTTTAAAAAAATATTGGGAAATTTTTGTATTTTTGTTTGAAAAGAGGAAAACTTGGGGAGACCTCACATTATTTAATCTACTAAATTACTTCAAATATTTGTTAGGAACATTTTTTTTGAAATTACATGAAAAAAAAAAATTAAATTTGAAAATGATTCGGGCATGATACGAGAAAGATTTGTACCCTTTATTTGAACTATATATAATTTTTTTATGTGTACAAGCGTGTGTGAACCAGCGTATCATAATAACAAAATTAGTACAAAAAATCTCTGAGAAGAGAATTATATAGGTTAAATTTTCTTTTTGTGCATTTTAGACTCCTTTATGCCTTTCTCCCCCCTCCCTAGAACAAATCCTGCGGACGCCCTTGTTTGCACCCGTAGGGCCTTTACGTCATTGGAGAAAGGAATGGCCACAGAGGGTTAGTTTAAAAATTATCAATTAATAAAATATAAAAAAATGGGTTAGGGACTCTATTGATATAGTGTTGCATCCATGTCGCTGGATGTCTTAATCCCTTGAACCCTACCTATAAAAATATATTACCACTCAATGTATTAATAGGTCTGTTTCTGTACAAACTTCAAGTAAGTGTAATAGAATTAAGAGTGACATTTTGCATGTTATTCTTCTTTCTCGAGCTTCGAAAATTTGTAAAATCACGCTTTCAAGCAACTGCAAGTTACTTGAATCGAGTACGGAAATAGACCTATTATTAACCCATTTTATACCCCTACCCGATCCCGCGAGCCGATTTTGTTGCCCTTTGCAGGGATAACTTCTATTGATCCCCTTATTGCAAAAACAAAATTTCAACCCCCCACCCCCTCAAAAGTTAGCAACTGTACGTTTTTTCGTACAGTGGTACAATCTATGTACTTTATAAAAAGTTCCTATTTGAAGTGGGACATTGAAGAGAAAAACATTTTCAACAAATACGCTGTTATTTTTATTGAATAATATGTTTTGGAAAGGTTTACAAAGAAATAAAATATCAAAACAAATCTATCTGTGAGCTACGTATTTTGTGAAACACTTAGCGTGGATGTGAACGTTGCATTTACAGCAGATGTAAATGGTAGTTTTGTGGCATACTTTACAACGTAAATGTTTACCAAGGGTATCTCGCTCAACCAAGTGCCTGCCAGTAATCTTGGGGACCGGATCACTACTATCGACAACCATATTTATATCGTCGTCGTCGTCATAATCTTCGTCGCTGGGAAGTGGGTCATCCATTTTTAGCAAGGCACTGGTTACGGCTACTTTAAAATCTTTTTGTGGCATTGCTTTAATTTTTTTCTGTTTGGCGATGACACATTGCATTTTCCATGCGTTTACCAATGAACTGTTCAGACCTGATGCAAACAGAGTCCACCACCACTTCTTGCCACGAATGGCCACCCGATAGTTGGAGACAGCATTATCGTGAAGGTCTACACCTCCCATATGGTGATTATACTGACCGATTACCAATGGCATGTCAACGTCAACTTTTTTCTTATGCTCTTTATTGTATCGCCTGGCCTTAGCTAAAGGCTCAATGCATTGGTGATTATTTGCAATCGTGACCTCCTTGTTATCGCTCCAGCGTGCAATGAGGATATCATTTGTTTTGTCGAATGTGTAATCGATTGCACCTCGAGGCAAATTTTTCGTACCAGTCTTCAGAGAAGCACCGGCCACCCGATTGACGCGAACCGTCCCAGTAGCGAAGAAATTCCTCTCCGACAACAGGCACATCAAATAGTAGGACGTAAAAAAATTGTCAAAATAAACGTCATGACGCTTTGGATAATCGACAACAGATAAAAGTAGCAAGACCGTGTGAGCTCCTAAGCCAATATCTTTGGGAAATCCGCCGGCACCACCATATGGAATGAACTGGTACAGGTATCCCTCGGACGAACAGAGGCACCACAATTTATATCCAAATCGGATCGGCTTGCCGCGTATATACATTTTTGACGAATGCTTTCCGTAATACGGCACCATTTGCTCGTCAATTGATAAATGTGCACTGAATACGCCAAATTGCATGAAATTTTTGTTGAGCAACTTGAAATATGGTGCAAGTTTCCCGAATTTATCAGTGGTGTCGAACGTATAGTTGTCTGCTAAATAGAAATATTGTTTGATTTTTTGGAACTTCTTCCGGCTCAAGGCATTTCGCACGATCGGTCTTCCCAAAGTGGGCTCACGGCTCCAATAGTCGGCAATGTGCGGCACCGTACTATAGCCCGACATCAACAAAATACCAATGAAGCGTTTCATTTCAGGTATTGTGCAAAGCTCTTGCGATCGATTATCCTGATTATAATACCTGCAATCATTACATTCATATAAATAACTATATACGTTTATCGATCTCGTTTGTTTACCTATTAGTTTCAGTCACCATTAAATCAAATACGGCGTCATAATAGAACAACCCGAATAATTGCAAAGGTGTGTAGGCGTCTAACTTCGCTACAATTTCGATAACCTCACGTTCAATCGGTGCATGATTCGGCTGTTTTTCGTATATTACGACTTCGGTTGATGACTGTCTACCTTTTTTCCATTTGGGAACACCGAAAGCAGCCAACGGCTTATAATTCGTGGCAACCGGCTCTAGTTCGGATGCGATGTGAAGTCTCTTTTCGCCTGTGCATTTTGGCTTTGACCATTCAGTGGATGTGCTGGGCTGCGGCTCAATAACATTTGATACGGGCATAGCACGCGTAACCAGCATTGATTGCTTACAAGGCGATGGTATATTGGGCACAGTTTGCGGCCCCGAAAAGTCCTCGGTCGTCTCAATCTCGATTTCTCCCGCCACTTCTGTGAAATCATTTTCATCTATATTTGGCATAACTTCATCATCGATGTCTTCATCATCGGTTAGTCCATCCACCTTGCTTGGTGGGCACACCACAATTTGGCTTATTTCTTCCTCATCCGACGATCATCCATCGATGATTGCTTCAAGCTCATGCGCTTTTAAATACTGATGCCGACTCATTTTGCCTAAAAATGCCACAACATTTACTTTATTCTTTATGAAAATAATAAAAATTACCTTACTGATAAAAAATTCACAACAAACCAAATATTTTGCAAGCAAAAACATGAACAGACAACTTTGAAGTGGCGTCACAACGAACTCTCATGCACAAAAATACCGCGAAATATCAAAAACATAGAATGTGCGTCGGCGACCACTGTACGATTTTTCGTACACCATTTTTTACCACAACTGGTGGCATCAGGAACACCAGGAAAAACCAGGTGACATGTATTTCGAGTATTTTAGTCTATCCTGTACTTGGCCCTGATGTTTTTTAAGATAAATTTAATTATTTGCTATTTTTAAAAAATTTTTCAAAAATGGTCTGCCAGTAAGGGTTATTTGGCACGCCCCTAAAAATAAAGGGGAGGGTGGGGGGCTTGGTTCCAACTTTTATTTTACACACAAAAGAACAACGTTTTTATTTGTGCCTATGAAAATTTGACTGTATATTACTAAATATTTTTAATTCGATATCAAAGTTGGTGTACGAAAAATCGTACGAGGGTATAAAATGGGTTAAGCTATACTAGAATTGTATTATTGGAAAAAAATTTTGTCCGGTGCGTTCCTCATTACCGTGGAATTCGCCCGAGGTATTTAGATTTATTTTACGATTTCGATTGCACTGTTGCCATATGATTAAGCGAGATTCTGACTGCTTCTAGTGCCTTGCCTAAATGCATCTATTGTATACTTGTTAAGATTTATGTGTTTCTTACAGAAGTGTACTTCTTTTGCTCTTACAGAATTTTGATTTTTACTTCTATGGACTAGTATCTTTATATGCAATTTTTATTTGGATATTGATTTTTTTTTTGTATTGATGTTTATTTAGACTTTGTGTTCGAGTCTTATTGTAATTTTTAATATCTATATTGATATTAATATTGACATTGATATTGATATTGCAATTGATATTACCATTGATACTGATTCGAATTTGAATTTTCATTTGTATTTGTATTTGGTTTTGGTTGTTATTTTAATTTTGATTTGATTTAAATTTTGATTTTGAATTTGTTTCTGATTTGTTTTTGATTTGGATCATGGTTATGACATTGGTTCTAGTTTTTGGTTATGGTTCTTATTTTAATATAAATTTGATTTTAATTATGTTTTAGATTTTGAGATTGGGTTTAATTATTGATTTGATAATATTATTAATACTAATAGATAGATAATGTTTGAGGAAATGTGATTTCTTTTTGTTGTTCTGACTTTGATTTTATTAATTTTTTCTTTCTTCTTTATTTTGTAAATAAATTGGATTTTTATTGCGATTTGGATATGGTTTGGGTTTTGATTTTGGTGTTGATTTTGTTTTTGATTTTGAGTTTTGCTTTCATTTTGACTTAGAGTTGAAGCCAGTAGCGTAACTATATTTTATGCGCCCGCCCGCAGTTTTCTAAAAGCGCCCTGCTATTTACTTTTAGAGTAAAACTAGTAGAAGACGAACAAGTAGAGACTTTTTTAATTCAATAGTCACCATTAGAGAGTATAAAAATATGCACGACAAAAAATTGATTTATGCGCATTAAAAAGCACGAAAAATCAAAAATATGCTCGATGAATTTAAAAATATGCTCGATAAAAATATTTTAAGACAAAAATTAAACAAAATTGTACATATTTTTGAACGGAATATATATTTCCTATCTTATAAATGTTTTGAAAAGCATTTGCTTTAAGCGTTTTAATATGTTGAATTTCTTACGTATACAGTAAATAGTATATAGTAAAAAACCCCTTTTTTAAATAAACGTAAAAACTTAAAAATAATATAAACTTGTACTGAGCAACTTCGTTTTCAGTCTTTTTGTTACTATTGAATTAACTTAAGAAAAAACAATATAAAATGCAGTTAAACATTTATCAAATTTTAGAATGGTATTAAACTACCAAGTGTTGCTTTAAATTCTAAATTGAAAAATTTCTCCGTTTTTCAGTTAAAAACGATGAATATGCAGAAAATCTACTTTCAACATCGCAAGATGTTGCCGGGCAATATCTTAGGTTTGATAATTCTTCGGGTGAAAGTTTGCTCGCATACTCACTAAAAACTCGTTTGTTTTTAAACAAAATTTTTCGAAGACTTTATGACCTTAAATCCTTCATTACGATGCAATATGCAAATGCATATTTTAATCCTCTCTAGTCATCAATTATTACAGGAGTTATATATTATAGAAATCTTATTTTATACATAAATTTATATATTATTTTAAAATTCTATTTAAAAATTCATTCTGTTAAAAAAAAGCAATAACGTAAAAAAAATTTTTTATTATATCAAATATGATACAATTTAAAATAAATATTATAAGATTTGATCACAAATTAGGTAAAAAGAAAACATATATCAATTATTAAAAAATGTTAAACTAACTTAAAGTTTGAAAAATGAGATCAATAATTTTCTTATTGGTGAAATGATAATTTTAAGATGTTAAGTTTAAGGTACTATTATAGTACCTTTTTCACCTAGTATTATTAACTTTAATGATTCAAATTTTTTACATGATGAAGAATAATTCATGAGGAAATAAAAAATAAAATTTTGTCTTTATAGTTGTTGTCACGTCGGTTATTGCAACCTGAGAAATCGTCTGCACATGACTTATATTTTATTTAAGTACATGTTGTTAATTTTAAACAATAATAACTTGCAAAGGAAATAAGTATTTTGGTATATCTTAATTTTTTTGGAAACAAACGTCGCACAGTCTAACGTCCCCATTCTTGGCCAAAAAGAGAAGGAGTGATCGTAGAGCTATGAGAATTGGCACGAATATCTTTCTTGGCAAAACTAAGTAATGTTGAAAAAGTTATACAAATCCGCCCTCTGCCACATCCACCTCCCATATAAACGAAACCCATTTTTGCCTGAAACTTCATTAAGTCTTCTTTCAAAACAGCGAAATTTGCTACATCAATTTCTTTTGTGATTATAGATAAACGGAAAATTTTATAGGCGAATGCCACTCCCATTAATCATATTTTAGTAACTCAGCCTTGAAAAATACTACCAACACAAGTAAACTACGTTTTTGTTTAAATTTGTAAGCTTTTTTGATTACAGCAAGGAAATTTTAAAAATTGAGTTGTTTTGTGTTTGTATATCTTCCGTTTTAGTAAGTATTAGCTAGAAATTTGGGTGTAAGACTTGGTGTAACGTAGTTCTAATAATTTTTTCGTGAAAAACTATAGTCAATCTTTCTCAAAATTATTTTTTAAACATTTTTAAAAATTTGTGTCCCGCTTTTAGTGTTTACTTTTATGATAAGATTCAAACCATATGTTAAAAATGTAAACATATACTAAATTACACAACACAGTAATTTGCCAGATATAAGAAATTTAAACTTTATTTTGATCTACAAAAAAAAAAATAGGTTAAATAATATGTGAATAACAAGAAAAAATTAATTTTTAAAAAATGTAACTTTGATGGCTTGTCATAACGAAACGGTTGCAACTATTAAAAAAATTCATTTTGATTTTTTTACCCAGGATATTTTCTATTGAAAGCTAAAAAAAGTGGAAAAAATTAAAACATCGATATTCCATATTTTCGGCCGCATATTTTACACTGTGTGTCGTTCTCCACTTCATTTATAATTTTCATCAAGGGACTTGAGGGCGCCCCTGGCTTAGTTGCGCCCGCCCGCAATGCGGGCTCTGCGGGCCCGCGTTTTACGCCACTGGTTGAAGCATAGTTTTGTTTTTGTTATGGATTTGTTGTTGACGTAGAGTTGAAGCATAGTTTTGTTTTTGTTATGGATTGGTTTTTGACTTCGACGTATTCCTAATTTTGTGGGTTTGGCTTTGGTTTGGCTTTTGAGTTTGAGCTTGAGGTTGAATTTTTTTATGCTTTTATTTTTCTTATGATTATTGAATTTTGACTTTGATATCGATTTTGATCTTAGCTTTAATTTTGTTTTAGGCATGAATTTGAAATTTGGATTTAGGCCTGGACTTTAATTTTAAATTTGACTTAGATGAATTGAATTTGGTGTGGTTTTAATTTTGTTATTTATTTGTTTCTACTTTGATTTTGATTTTGATAAGGACTTTATTTTTGATTTTTATATTGTTTTTTGAATAAGAGTTTTATTTTCATTGGTTTTTGATTTTGATTTTGTTGTAATTTTAATATAGTTTTAATTTTAATTATGTGGGTGTGGCTTTGCTTAAGATTTTGGTTTGGGTCTAACGTTTGAGCTTGAGTTTGATTTTGTTTTTTAGATATTTGTTTTCAGTTGTGATTATGATTAAAAGTTTTTACTCCAATATCGATTTTGCTTTTGATGTTAAATTTTATTATAGTAGTGGATTTGAAATTGGGATTTCAAGTTTTGGATTGAAGTTTTGACTTAGATAGAATTTTTGTTTTTATTTCCATTTCTGTTTTGACTCCGAAGAATTTGATGGTGTGATTATACTTTGATTTTTATTTACTTTTATTTTGGTTTTGCTAAGTAACTTCTTCTTTGATTGTAACTTCGGCCTAAATAAAGCTTAGACCTGTCTGTGACAGAAAATTGACTTAACATTAATTTGGTTTCGGTTTGATTTGGATGTGGTTCCACTTGACTTTGGCCTGACTTCGAATTACGATCGACTTGACTTTGACAAGACTTTGACTTGGTTTTAATTTAACGCCGACTTAACTTTGACGAGACTCAACTTGATTTCGATTTGTTTTTGACTTGACTTGGACGAGACATCAACTTGATATCGATTTGACTTTGACAGGACTTCAACTTCTTATCGAAATTTGATTTCGGCTTGACTTTTACATGACTTCAACTAAGGTTCGAATTGGCTTCAACTTGGCATGAAGTTAAACTCGACATGACTGTAATTAATCATTTAATTGACTTAATTTAATTTTGACTTTGACTAGATATCGTTTTGAGATCGAATTGATTCAGTTTGGTCTCGACTTTTTTTGGCTCGACTTGCAACTATGTTTGACTTTACTTTAATTTTCTTAAGGATTGACTCTTCTACTAGCTACCACGAGACTTTAATTTGACTTGTAGTTTACTTGTAATTAGCTTGAACTTGTCTTTGATTTTTAGTTGACTTGACGTTGACTTGTATTTGGCTTGTAATAAACTTGTAACTGAATTCTGCAATTGACATATGATTGACTTGTAATGTATTTGTAATGAACTTGCAATTGATTTTTTATCAGCTTGTAATTGGCTTGTAATGACATATGATTGACTTGTAACTGACTTGTAACTGACTAGAAATAAACTGTGCAATTTTTTTACTTTGGCTTGTAATTGACTTGAAAATTACTTGTAATTGACTTGGTGTTGACATATAATGACATATGACATATATGTAATTGACAAACATGTTATTGACTTATAGTTGACTTGTAGTTGACTTGAAAATGACGCAATGGGTTTGCAATTAAAGTGTAGTAACATAAAATTTCCTTGTAATCGTTTTGTTGTTGACATGTAATTGAAATGTAAGGTTTTTGTAGTTGATATGCAAGTGTCTTGTAATTAATTTGTAATTGCAATAAAATTGACTCGTTAATTACTCGTAATTGACTTGTAATTGACTAGAAATTTAATTGTAATTAATTTATTTTTTGCGATTTAACATACAATTGACTAGAAATTTAATTATAATTAATTTATTTTTTTCGATTTAACATACAATTGACTTGTAATTTACTTATAATTGAGTTGACATTGACTTGTGTGGATTTGTAATTGCTATGCAATGGACTTGTAATCTACTTAAGTCAAAGTTTTTGTCTCTTTATCTAATCGCTTTAAAAGAAAAGATATGAGAAAAGATATTTACTTAAAGATATCTACAATATTTTGGCATTTGAAGTTTTAGCCGATTTGTTTTTTTTTTGGTTTATAAAAATTCCGCCGTTCCCTGTGCTATTTTGCCCACCGTGCCTGGGTGTGTCCAGTGCATTCTTTGACCAGCAGCTAACTTTAGTGACCATATCGATGCCATGCTAAACTCGTATCGTATTAATTTATATATGCAACCGCCAACACATATTTTCTCTGCGCTACGCATCTTCACGTTTGTTTGTTGTTTTTCCTTTTTTAATTTTTTTTTTATTGTATTTTTTCTTTTGTAACTTGCAGAAAATAAAAAGTTAAATAAATGATTTAAAACTCTAATACTAAAAGTTTATGTTCGGCTTGTGTTTGTTGGAGAATCTAACCAATATATCTTGGTTCCGCATTGAGTTGGGAAAAAACATTTTATAGCAAATTTTATTGAACATCAACAAAATTTTATGAACGCTAAACCTGAATTGCTGCAATTGGATACTGAGATAAAAATACAGATACAGCTATAGATACTCAGATACAGGTGTTTATTGCTGCAACATTCTTGCTAACAATATGTTTGGGCAGAAGACTTTGAGTAGGCAGATAGGACAAGCCCGCTGTTTGAGTGGCAATGCGAATTCTCAGTTGTTGTTTTAGTGCTTTTAGGTCTATATAATTTGCTTCTATGCTAAGCTTAGCCTATCTTTAATAATAACTGCTTCTGCAGTGCCATAAAGCTATTTATTTTGCTCCTTACACACACATACATACGCACGCACACTCATTCGCTTCAGCTCCCTTCTCTGTTTGACCGCTTCGAGTCTCCTAAAAATATGCCTGCATTTTTGTTCTTACAATTGCTTTTTTACTTAGTTTTTATCTTGCGCATGCGCAGCACTTGGCACGCAGCAATAAATTCTTCACACCTAATGATTATCGCATCTCAAAGCATTTATGTTTGAACTTCAATGCACCAGCACTCAGTTACCACACCCCGCTTTTTACCAGTGCTTCAAGCATCCTGCTGCCACTTATTGTTGTGCTTCCCTTCCATTAGCTTTTTGTCGTTGTTAAATACTTAATTATTATCATTCATACATAATAGTAGTAGTTAGTTGTCTTCAAGATAGACGGGAACGCTGCAGCTTTCGTGTGGTTCCTCTGGCTTTTGCTTGACTACGAATACCAACAACGGCAGCACTTCAACCTGTTGCACTTGTCTTAGCTTTCCGTTTATCTCTTGCTTGGCTGATGGCGTTAATTTCTACGTTACGCCATAAGTGGGGTATCCAGCGGTATCTGCGTGCGTCTATTATTATCCCCATATCGTTGAACTATGTTCTCTTTGTTGAATTAACTTCAGCGTGGAGTGGATTATTATTTGCAATGCTATTTTTGACTGCAGTTTTGTTTTTAATTATATTATAAATATTTTCTTTGGTTAAGAGTTGAATTATTTATAGAAATCAGTGAGGCCCATAAGTTCTTGTAGTTTCTAAGGTCGTAGCATTTTTTCTTGAATAATAATATTTCTTACAGCTATCTGGAATCCATGCAGTGTGAGGTTATTGTAAAGGCGAGCATTTGTCAGCCTTTGAGTCTAGTGAAGAGTGCGTTTGACTATCAACTAAGAGGTCTGCGGTTCGAGTCCGGGCTTGGGCATGGTTCTTTTTGCTTTTTTTGTTCTTTACTACATTTAAGAATTATTGAAACAAAAAATCCTCAGCTAAATTGTGGAACATGTGGAATTATAGGACAGGAACAGGAATTATGGGACAGGACAGGAAGGCATAACACTAGCCTCAGTTATAAGTAATGCAAATTGTCTTTCACGTTTGTTCCGCCTAATCGATAATTCACGTATGGTTCCAATCAATTATTTCTCTAATAGTCTTTCCCTTTTCTTTCAGGTCAAAGACCAAACTTTGCGCATGCTTTGGTTCTTTGATATTTAAAAAAAGCCCGTATCCAAAGGAGGATTTTTAGGCTTCAAATCGTCCCATAACGTATCCCAAAACGTATCCAATAAATTCTATTGAGCCGTTTTGTTGCCACTACCAGTGTTGCAGGAGAACATTTTTTTTTGTAACCAGAATGGAAAATAAAAATAGACAAAATGTAAAAAAATAGCCAAAATATTTATACATCGTATTATAAAAATGAAAAAAAAACTGACATATCTATTTGTACTTACTAGTTGCGAATAGATTAACAAACTAGTTGCGAATAAATTCTTACTTTTTTATGCTGATTTTCTTAACTTTGCGTTTTTAACCCTCATCGGTCCCTCGAGAAATACATCTAATCGGTCCCATTGTATGCGCGCGCATAGACATATATTTTTAATTAATTTTAATTAAAAAAGCTAAAAAAAATAACAACCATTTATTTTTTGTAATTTTTTATGTTTATTACATTGTTTACTATCATATTAATACATTTGAACTTCATAAAGATAGATCTAGAATGAAGTTAATTAGAATATTACAATACATATATTAGAAAAAAAAAATTTAATTTTTAACTTTCGTCAATTATTTCTCGTCTAATGATAGTCCCAGTCTTCTTGATTATTTTGTTGTGTCTGATGTGTCAAATGTCTTACTGTTTGATCAAATATACTTTTTATCCGATCGTGATTTAATTTTTTGTACATTTAATATAAACTTGTCTCGATCTGCTACTTCTGAAGTCTTGTCTTTCTATGATTTCAAGTCTATTGATTCCCAAGGCCTTCTTCGTGATCTATTAATAACACCCTGGAATGATCTGTGGTTCTGTGCAAGTGTTGAAGAGAAATTATCTTTATTTAATAATCAAATAAATACAGTTTTTATGAAATATATCCCTCTGAAGACAGTCACAATTAAGAATACATCTTGTCCTTCGTTCACAAGTAGCGTTGATAGTGCATTAAAAAAAAGAAATAAACTAAGGAATATCTGGAAAAAGAACCCTACACCGGAAAAATGGGAAAATTATAGGTGTGCCAGGAATGCTTCTATTCTTAAAATAAGGCAATCCAAAAAAAATATTGTTTTAATAAATTAGAAACATCTCTTCCGTCGAAGACTTTGTGGAAAAATCTACAAAAATTTAGCATCGGTGGTAAGCAAACTGCTAATTGTCAGATAGATCCTGAAGTTCTTAATGATTTTTTCCTGTCTAACTCTCTCTTTTCTCAAAATAGTTTGCTCAGGTCCTTTGAATCTTCAGACCTACATTTTCAGCCAACGTTTCAGTTTTCAACGGTCACTGAAGATCAGGTGGCAAAGAAAGTAATGAGCATTAAGTCCGATTCTGTTGATGAAGACGGTATAAATATAAAATTCATAACAATCATATTAGCACATATCCTTAGTTCTTTAACACACATAATTAACCACTGCATTACAACATCTTCATTTCCTGCATCATGAAAAAATGTCTTAGTAATACCAATTGCTAAAAAAACTACAGCTAGTGAGACCAAGGACTTTAGGCCTGTAAGCATTCTATCGTGTTTTTCTAAGGTTTGTGAAGCCCTTATGACTGATCAAATTACTACCTACATATTTAACATATAAGCAGCTTTTGTACCCGCTCCTGTACAACTGCTACTTTAAAGGTATTAGATGATATAAGAGGATTTTATGACGAAGGAAAAATAACGCTGCTTTGCTTACTTGATTTGACACTGACAGTCATACTCTACTCTGTCATAAACTTAAATACTTTTACGGTTTTTGTCAAAACGCAATAAATCTTATTAATAGTTACCTTAAAGATAGAGTGCAAAGGGTAAAAGTTGGAAATAATTTTTCGCAGCGTAAGATTATAAGTAGTGGTGTACCCACGGGTTCGGTTATGGGTCCACTGCTATTTTCTATATTTGTTAATGACATTTTTGGTTGCTGCAATTACTCGTCAGTGCATGCTTATGCCGATGACGTTCAAGTTTATTTAACGGGTAGAGAAAATTTATTGGAAGATTTAGTGTTCAAATTGAATGAAGATTTAAACTCTATGTGCCAATGGGCCAATAAAAACAAACTCCAGTTAAATGCTCAGAAGACTTTAATATTGCCGGTATCCAAAAATAGAATTCTTTTTGAGGATATTCCAGACTTATGTCTTAATGGCACGAGGCTTCCTCTTGTTACCAATGTGAAAAGTTTAGGTTTCAGCATCAATTGTTATTTGACGTGTACTGACCATATTAATGCTGTAATCCGAAAAATATATTTCATCTTACGTAATCTACGAGTGTCGGCTCAGTTTATACCAATTTCTACAAGACGTAAATTTAGTAATTCAACTTATTCTATCGATGATCACATACTCTGAAGTTGTATACAGTAAGCTTGATTCGAGCTCTCAACTCAAATTGCAAATTGCATTTAATCATGCGACAAGATATGTATATGGCTTACGCAAGTTTGATCACTTGGCAGAGCTTAAAAACAGTATACTTGGCTGCGATGTATCTTTATGAAAACATATCTTTATGAAAAATTGCATTTTTGCCAGACGCAAAGAAGTCAAATGCTTATAGTACCTAATTTCAACTTTCTGAACTCAACACGATTATTTTTTATTAAAGCCATCAGATTATGGAATGCATTACCAACCAATCTTAAATCAATAGTCGGAGAGGCAAGCTTCAAACAGGCCATTTCTTAACATTACTCCTAATGAAAATTTTCATAGTCGATTAAAGTAATCAGTTCTTTTTTATTTTATCTAGTCTATACCTTTCTTTCTTTACTTTCGCTCAATTATTTTTTAAGCTCAACTCATTCCTAATAGCTTTAAATAATGTGATTTTTTTATCTTCTTTTTTATTTTGGTTTCTTTAATTTAATATAACATTTGTTAAATAATGATATCTCTTGAAATCTTGAAATCAAAAGTTTTAAACAATATGATTTTGTATCTGCGTTTGAATTTTCGTTATTTGATTATTAATATTTATAGTTTATGTATTCAATATGCAAAATTTATCCTACTTTATACCTTAAAAGAACTTAGTTCTTAGTGTACTTACATACATTAATAAATAAATAAATTTGTACATTTTTCGCATAAATTGAAATTATGTTCAGCACAAATAAAATTTCTACACTTTTCACAGCGTGTAGCAAAAAGATTTTTGTTATTTTTATATGTGCAGATGAAGCATCGGCCTCGTTTTAATGTACTTGGTAAATGGCGAATCTCCCGAATTCTTTGAAATACACTGGAAGCATCATTACTTTGAGGTTGTTTTTTACGTTTAGTGATCTGTTTTTCAACGAGATTCAATCCAAGCTCCTCGATAAAAAGGCGACGACGAATATTATGGTTCGTTTTAGAATTTTTCCAATTCGGGAACAATGCAATGAACGTCACGAATGCATTCAACGCACAAACATCAAGCATGTTACAAAATACTGCCATTGGCCACCGATTGACTTTTCGTTTGCATGTGTACGTAGCCACCATTTCATCCATACCCACCAGGAAATGTGAGCATTACCGGATGTTACCAGGAAACATTCCATGGAATGTAAGAAGCATTCCCCTTTGTTGCACACTCCATTGCTTTTTTAACATAGCATGTCATTAGAGGGAAACATTCCTCCCCGCTGTGTTAAAAAGTCATGTGGAAACATTTCTCTCCGCTGTCCATAAAGTGAATTGGAAGCAGTCCTCTTCCCTGTTTTAATAATTAATGTGAAACCATTCCTCTCCCTTGTTATGAAAATGGATCCGGCCAGGATTCGAACCCGGGACCCCTGAGTGAGAGTCGAGCGCGCTACCACTAGACTATCGAATCCTACAATAAGTGGCTAGAAAACAATGATATTAATATTTTCTATTGTCATTGCTTGACAATAAATAAAAGTTTCCACATGCATTCTTAAAGAAGCGGTTTGGAAACAATATAAATACAAAACTACCCTTAAGCTTCCAAAAGAAGTGGTGGGGAAACAATATAAATACAAAACTACCCTTAAGCTTTCAAAAGATACGGTGGGGAATGTTTATTTATCACTTTAGGATGAAAGCCTTCCGATTTTTCCTGGAGGGTAGTATCATCTCCACTCTTGGTTTTGTTGTAGTCTTCAAACCCTCCAGGAAAAATCGGAAGGCTTTCATCTTAAAGTGATAAATAAACATTCCCCACCGTATCTTTTGAAAGCTTAAGGGTAGTTTTGTATTTATATTGTTTCCCCACCGCTTCTTTTGGAAGCTTAAGGGTAGTTTTGTATTTATATTGTTTCCAAACCGCTTCTTTAAGAATGCATGTGGAAACTTTTATTTATTGTCAAGCAATGACAATAGCAAATATTAATATCATTGTTTTCTAGCCACTTATTGTAGAATTCGATAGTCTAGTGGTAGCGCGCTCGACTCTCGCTCAGGGGTCCCGGGTTCGAATCCTGGCCGAATCCATTTTCATAACAAGGGAGAGGAATGTTTCCACATTAATTCTTAAAACAGGGGAGAGGACTGCTTCCAATTCACTTTATGGACAGCGGAGAGAAATGTTTCCACATAACTTTTTAACACAGCAGGGAGGAATGTTTCCCTCTAATGACATGCTATGTTAAAAAAGCAATGGAGTGTGCAACAAAGGGGAATGCTTCTTACATTCCATGGAATGTTTCCTGGTAGCATCCGGGAATGCTCACATTTCCTGGTGGGATGATGCTAGGTTTCTTCTTTTCACTATTCTCATTTATGCTGACAACATTGTGGTATGAACTGAGCAATGTCACAAATCGGTACCGGTGAGGAACATATGACAACATAAATGCTTGCAATTTATGTTCATATACAACTTCTGTATGATGAATTGGCTTTTGACGCATGTCGAGCAGAACTGAAGGAATTTCAGTCCTATTTTTCCTTATTGTTCCCAAAATAGTCATGCGATTCTTATGTAAATCTTCTGCCAATTCATACGAAGTGAAAAAGTTGTCACACGTTACATTTCTGTCAGAAAGTCCTTCCACCAAATCCAAAACAACACGCCGTCCGAGATTACGTTCAGGAGTGGCATTACGATTCCGACCAACATAAATTTGTGTGTTGTATGCATACCAGCTTTTTGAGTCGCATAGCACCTAAATTTTTATGCCATATTTCGCCGGCTTGGATGGAATATACTGACGAAACGGACATCGCCCACGATATGGAACTAACTGTTCATCTACGGTAATGTTTTTTCCTGGTGTGTATACACTTTCAAGTTATGATTCCATTTATCGTATACATTTTGAATCGGTGGCAATTTGTCACGTACAGAAGTACTTGTAGTTGCAGTGTTGGCCATACGTTTTCGCGGTCATCAAACCGAATGCAACCATGGATACGCTTGAACATATTCAAAGACATTGTTTCTCTAAATATTGGCCGACCAGTTTCGTCATTCCACAGTTTAGTGACACATTCACCGTGTGACCGATACACACCAGAAAGCAGCAACAATCCAAAGCATGCGTGCAGAGTGTCCAAAATCAATGTTTTCCCAATCGTCTTTGTACTTTCGCACACCATATAAATTCGTCTTGTTCAAAATAATATATTCTCAACCGGTTCAAGGAACATGTGAAATGCAGACGAAACATCAACTATAGTAGCAGCTGCCAATGCTTTTGGACCTGAATTATAACAAAAATTAATCATATAATGAACATGAACCCATAACAAAGAGGATAGGTTTTTTACCTGAAGTAAAATTTTCTGCACGTCAAAATGAATTTCTTCGATTTATTTCAAATGGTTGCGATGAATATTCAATTTTCTTAATTTTTGAAAAATATTTATTTTCAGGATTTGCTGCATTTTCTTCTGCTAAATTTTGCTCAAGTGGCTCAATGTCGTCTTCATCCAAATGCACGCTTACTTCACTTTCATCATTCTCCTCGTCTGATAATGCAAAATCATCCTCACTATTGCACGGATATTCGCCCGCTCCGCTTTCCAAATCAAAATCCATTTCTAGTTCATCTCGCTGCCTTCTTTCACGTAAAACTCTATCCATTTTTTATCAAATACTTCGAAACCCAACCAAAATTCAAATAAATGCGCAAACAAACTTCACTTATGTGTGTTCCAGAACAAACTGAATTTCATAAAACTAAAAAATAAGAGCGTGCTATAAATCCACACACAGAAATAAGCGGCAATTCCAGGTACCTGCTTATGTGTATGCGCGCACATACAGGCCCCGATTCGTAACTATAACTGCACAGGCAAATACAGTAAGGGCACAAATTAAGGGCAAAATAATTCTACTTTGCAAAATACAAGGTCATTCCACTGAACCGTTTTTATTTTATTCAAGGTTAAAGATAAAATTTGTATGCGTGCGTAAACAGGGGACCCTTGAGGGTTAAACAAATTTCTCACAATTTACTTTTCATGACCTTAGTTATCTACACTGTTGCGTACTCTTTAGAGACACATGATTTGAGTTGCCACCAACGTCGTATATAGGTGTTTCATAAGGAGAGAGTTTAGGTTAGGTTAAAGTGGCTGTCACTTCTAGAGACACATTTAAGCCAATGAGGCCCATTGTGATACCATGGGGTTAATTTCCCCACTCAATTTCTATTTGAACTACTGTGAGCTGTTTACAAAACTGTAGATTCTGATGGATGATGGGGAGAAGTGGGGCGGGGGTTGCTGAAGCAAAAAATATAAAAAATAGCTTAATTTGTATTTACTTCGACAAGTATTTATTTAAGTAATATAACGAAAACGGACATTTTAAAAAGAAAAACATACGTAAACATTAAGGCGCCTCACGAAAAAAAGTTTTCTGGGCAGCTCCTCAAAATAGTCCTTGGCTTATGTTATGATGATTCCCCAAATATTTCGACTCTAGCGATAGCCATACTTGAGCTGCAATGGTTTGAAATAACCTCAAAAAAAAATCGAGTTTTTTGTAAAAATATTGGCTGGTGTGTTAGATACAAAAGGTAAAATGGTCTAAAATAATATTTTTGAAAAAATTCTCCCAATCTGCATCAAAAAATTTTTAATTTTTGCATTCGAATTAAAAATAATGAGGTTTCTCGTGCACTTTTATGATTTTTTTTAAAAATTATTTTCACTAAAGTTCAAAAAACTTAATAATTACTTATGATATCCTCACTGGTCAGAATTGCTGGCCAGAATTGCTTAAACTGAAAAAAATAAAACTAAAATATTAATTATAAAATAAACAACTTCTGAAAAGCTATTGTAAGAAATTAAAAAAAAAGTTATGAAGTTATTAAAATTTTTAAAGTTTTGGTATGGAAAAAATAAGAGATATCAAAAATTTTTTGATGCAGATTAGAAGAGATTTTTCCAGCCTATAATTTCCGGCCCTTATTATGAGCTGCGTTCGATCTTCGACTGTAGTCGAATGGCCTGATCGAACGAATTTGCATTTGGTATTATAACGTGCTTTCGACAAAGAGTAGTGCTATTGTGAATTTCGTTCACTTTGTTCCTTCACGGTAGTATATATCTATCAGGTGATTGTTGTTTTATTTCAACTAAATACGATTGGTTTGGAAAGTTGATTGCAAAAAATAAGACAAAAGAGTTATAACCTTATGACGAAAATAATTTTCATAAGATTCGACGCTTCGTCAGAAGAGGATGAAAGCTTGACGGAACTGGCTAGAAGTAGAAAAGGGTTGAGCAACGATTTTTTTAGCTTATCTTAAGCCACTTTGCTGTTCTAACTGGTGGTCCTAAGCAATTTAATTTCAGCGTGAGTTCTTCCCATGTCTTTGTCGCCTGAACTTTTGAACAAATATCCTTTGCAGTCAAAGTTTGCCTCCATCAATAAGACCAGTTTTTCAAACTGTGATTTGTTGCTCACCACCTTAGACCTGCATAAAAATTACAAAAACAGTTTAATATTAGTTTTGAATTTTAGTATTTCACAAAATACTTAAATTTTTAACAATTATTGCTAAGCACGCATCGCATCGAAAGCAAAATCCTAGTCGACTGAAATTTCGATGAGCAACGAACATTTCGATAGGGTTGCACTGCTCATAATAAGAATTTAACTTTCGATACTCGTTGTTCGATAACCAGCGAAGATCAAACGTCGAAAGCAACTCATAATAAGGGCCTCTGATAGTTTGTTTTTTTAAACTATTACGCCAGCCAATATTTTTACACAAAAATCGATTTTTAGATGTTATTTCAAACCATTTCAACTCACGGATGGCTATTGCTAGAGCTGAAATATTTGGGGAACTATCATAACATAAACCAAAGATTATCTTGAGCAACTGTGTCAAACAACTTTTTTCGTGAGGCTTCTTAATGTACCTACATACATATTCTATAGCCTCCGGAAAGTAAATATTTATGCTTTTTTATATTTATCCTATATTTTGTTGTCTCTTTTTCTCAACCATTTGTCGTTTTTAGAATAAATGATATTTTTCAAATTAGAAAAGAGTTAATTCATTAACTCTCGAACAAAGGAAACGAATGAATTGGAGAGAAATGGCTGGGCTTGTGCAAGTAATTTTCAATTAATTTGTGGAATCTTAGCCCTTCCTTTATTAATTTATGAATTGCCTTTGATTGAGAGGGTGATTCAGGCACAAACATGAACAGAATATGTACTCATTACATTAAATTATGTACTTAAAATATTTAATGAGTAAATTATGCTAAAATTATTTAAAAATTTTTACTACAAATATGTAATGAGTAAATAATATATGTACTGAGTATATAAAAATATTTCTCAGATACTGTAATCATCACAAATATGCTGTACACAAAGCTTTGTAAAGGCTCAATAACACTGTGCAACACATTTTTCTAACGGAAAAGCGGACAACACAATGATAGTACTGGTTTATAGTAAGTAAGCCCTAAAAGGGTTTGGAAAAGTTAGCTCGCTTTTAAAAGATATAGACATTGCAAGTTTGCCTCTTGCAGAGTATTTTTTAAAAATGAAGTGCTCATTAGGGCGTATCAAATTACAATTTTTTTGAGAAAAACTGTAAAAAATAAAGACCTAAGCTTTGATTTTTGTAAAAAAATTACATATGTTTAAACGAAAGTAAATATAGACTTAAACTAACAATATCTCGCAAAACAAGATGCCACTCTCGATTTCTACCCTCAGTGTCCTGTATGAAGGATATGCAAACCTAAAGGAACACTCGAAATAACACAGAACTTTTTATTGTTATCTGATTGTCCAAATTTTGGTGGTATGGAAGTGTTAACGTTTTCCTTGATTTTGGCCATTAAAAATCTGCTTAATTTTAGCCAATGAATTTTCTTGTTTTTGAGAAAAGTATACGTAAATGCAATTTTATAACTTTTACAAATTAATTAAAATAAGATATTTTATCTCGGGCATCAGAAGTGGTACCGATGATAATTTTCTGAATTTGGATTCTTCAAATATTTCTGAGGTATATTTTTAATGGGGTAAGCCTTCTTAATATCGCATATAAGGTCCTGTCGAGCGTTTTATGTGAAAGATTGAAGCCCATTGTAAACAAACTGATCGGACCTTATCAGTGTGGCTTCAGACCTGGAAAGTCCACCATCGACCAGATTTTCACGCTACGACAAATCTTGGAGAAGACTCAAGAAAAACAAGTCGACACCCACCATCTTTTTGTCGACTACAAAGCCGCCTTCGACAGCCCAATAAGGAAGCACCTGTACTCCCCCATGTCTGAATTTGGTATTCCTGCAAAACTAATACGACTTTGCAGGATGACACTGAGCAACACCAGCAGCGCAGTTAAAATCGGGAAGGACCTCTCCCCACCATTTATTACCAAACGAGGTTTCAGACAAGGTGATTCCTTATCGTGCGACTTTTTCAACCTAATGATGGAAAAGATCTTCCGAGACGCTGATCTGAGACGTATTCTACGGGGCACAATATTCTACAAGAGTGTTATGCTGCTTGCGTATGCTGATGACATAGATATCATTGGCCATAATACGCGCGAAGTCATTGCAGCATTATCCAGATTAGAAAGAGAGTCAAGTCGAATGGGTCTGTCAGTGAATGCAGATAAGACGAAATACTTAGTGTCAACAAACAAACAGTCACAGCGTCTTGGAACCCACGTTACCGTTGACAATACCTCCTTCGATGTTGTGAAGAACTTCGTTTATCTGGGATCCAGCATTAATTCAACCAACGACATCAGCATTGAGATCAAACGAAGAATAACTCTTGTTACTTTGGGCTCAGTAGGCAATTGAGAAGCAGAGCCCTCTCTCGACGAACGAAAATCACGCTCTATAAATCGCTCATCATACCCGTCCTACTTTATGCATCACAAACCTGGACGCTGAGCAGCTCAGATGAAAGGACTTTAGGAACATTCGAGAGAAAGATTCTCCGTAAGATCTACGGACCAATCTGAGTCAATGGCGAGTACCGAATACGTTGGAATGATGAACTGTATGAGCTATACGCTGACATCGACATAGTCAAGCGCATTAAAATCGAGCGGCTTCGCTGGCTTGGTTATGTTCAGCGCATGAAAGACGATGCTCCAGTGAAGAAAACATTCGATTCGGTACCCAGCGGCGGTCAACGCAGAAGAGGACGACTGCATCTTCGTTGGAAAGACCAAGTAGAGGACAACCTGACGAAGCTTGGAATTTCCAACTGGCGCCAGCAAGCGAAAGACAGAAATGGCTGGCGCAAATTCTTAGATGAGGCCAAGACCGACATACGGTTGTAGCGCCAACTAAGTAAGTAAGTAAGTATATTTTTAAAACACCAGGTTAATACCACGATTCCTTTTCGTATTTCAATTTTTAAAACAAGCTGTTCTTCATGCATGAAATTTACATATTATTTCGTCAAAACAACTTACTTGAGCATTGACAAAAATGTTAAACTAAATTTTGAGTATTTGAGCTTCCCGTTCGATTGGTCTTAATTGATTTAACAATTGTTGTTTAGATGTGTTTTAAAGAAATAATAACCATAAAGGAGATATGAACAAAATTGTAAAATGTCATGATTTCAAGTATTTCTTTTATATATTATAACAGGAAAAAAAATCTCGGTCTTTTCCTGGTGTTTTAAATAGATATTTTTAGACATCGTTTTGTTCAGAAATATTTCAAGAATCAAAGTAGTAGCGAAAATTAACTTCGTTATGTAGTAAAAAACAAAAAAAAAAACAAAAAATATATTTTCAATTATAAACAAAACATTTAATAAAAAATATGCTTAATTAGCTCATCTTTCAAAGGCTATAACATTAAAAAGCGAGCTAACTTTGCAAAACCTTCTTAGAGTTTTGTTGGTCTAGATCAGTACTATCGACCTGTGTTGATCTCTTTTTCGTTAGATTCCATGACCCTTAATTTGTGGCACAGTGTAATCTATGTACTAGGTACATTGGAACAGTACTCATTACATACAATTATTTATTATTTTATGTCAAGAGTCAATAATCTATGTACTATGAACCTCAAAACTGTACTCATTACATACAATTATTTATAGTTATGCAATTATAGTTATACACACAATTATTTATAGTGAGAAATCTTCTATGTGTTTAACGTAGACCCCATCCGTGAAGGCTTAATTCTACGGTGCTCCAAGGCTTGGAACCAATATTTAGCGTCGGCCAACGCCCCCTCGGAATTAAAAAGATCCATCAGAAAGGTTCCCCTAATTTCATAGCACAGACCAACATTAAAAAGTTCCATTCAACTATATACATGACCTTGACTATAAAATTGCCAGTAAAATTGCACATGACTAGGCTATTAAATAACCTTGGGTCATATCGGTATAAATACTGATCATCATGATCAAATAGTGAACTTTGACATGAAAAACTAGGAAACGATGCTTACTATGGTGCTGTCGCGTATGTCATCAGCTTCCCCAACAGACCACCCATATGTGCAAAAGTGTTATTTTCTTCGCTCCCCGCGCATTTTCGTAGAAAACGAGACTAAAAAATAAGATCTGCAAAAAAAACAGGGTGCTTGTAGTGGTAAAATGCCAGTCGCATTTGACTTAAAGCCTAAAAACACACTTTAAAATAGTTCAAAATTGTTTTGATCTGTAACTCTTTTAAAAAGTGTTTAAAGTAGTTCATGATTGGGACTTTAAATTTAAGAATAACCTAGCCAATAACAACAGTGTATAAACTTTTGACCAACTTGTATTACTTGTGGTAAAATTAACGTTTAAAGACAAAATTGTTGAAATTTTTTGAGCACCTTTTTTGCAAAAAAGGTTGCTATTATGGTTTTCGTACGGATAAAATGATGTGCTTTATTTCATAATAGAGATAATTAAGTGAACTTCAAATGAAATTTTTTTTTATAAAAAATATTTGTTTTTAGCGCCGATAACGCGGTTCAAAGTAAGAATATATAAAACAATAATTAAAAACATTAATACAAAAAATTATATAATTCAGTTATAGTTAATAATATAATTCAAACAGAAATAATATTTATTATGTTTTAAGTTAAATCATTGGTAACACATTTAAGAACAAAGAACATTAAACAAATATCTTAAAGTTAATTTTTAATTTTAACGACTGGAATTTTGTTTTGGGTAATTTTTATGAAAATATTGTAAAAATATTGTATTAGAAAAATTGTTGGATGGCAAATTTTTATAATATTTCTCTATTGCATGCAGAATAAACTCTTTCTGCTCTTCTTGGTGAGTTAAAATGGCATTAAAACGTGAAATTAATGCTACGCCACGTTCTGCAATATCATTAACGACTAATAATTTTTTTAATAATTAATTTTGCAGCAAGATAATCTTCATTTTCCTTCCAAGTGGTTGTTTTCCATTTTTACAATTTATTTGATATAGCTGCGAACACCAAACACTAGCACTACATGAAACAAAGAACTACAGATAATGTATCCCGGCGGAACGAAAAAAATTTACTGCGCACCTCGTCATTGGTGCTCGTCAAATGTGACACTTGATGAATACATTCAAAAGAAAATGTCAAAAAGAGACGAAGATAGCAAAATGAAAATGAACAAACAGTCAAAATTCTGTCGAGCACATCAAGCAACATAGCACTTTTTGTGTAAAGCGGTAAAAAGGTGAAAAAACACCCCTACAAAATATTCAAAATTTTTTCACAAACAGTACTAAAAAATATATTTACTTTATTTTGGACATGTGCTTTATTTAACAATATATATTTCATTTCAGTAAAACAAGTTTTCTTAAGAAAATTTTGACATTTTAAAATCTTTACACCCTAAATGAATTACATGAATAAATTGTGGCTACGTTGCTACCAATGAGCACCTTCTACATCACAACAAAGGTGGCAGACATGTGCAATACTTCATCTGCGGTTCTCTGTATCATGCCATGCCATCACTATATAAATTATTAAAATGTCAACAAAAATGACAAGTGGATTTTACGTTAGCAACGAAGCATATTTAGCTTCAAAATGTTTTAGAAAAACTGTACGACTAGACATACTGAAGGTCTTTGAATAAGCTGAGCATGCAGTTATTCTTTACTTGGCTTCAGAATGAATTTATTTAGATTTTCACATAATTTCAAAACTTTTGCGCAAATTTTTTTAATTAATGTTTTATATATTCTTAATTTGAACCACGTTATCGGCGCTAAAAATAAATATTTTTTAAAAAAAAAATTTGATTTAAACTTTACTTAATTATCTCTGTTATGAAATAAAGCACATAATTTTATCCGTTCGAAAACCATAATGGCAACCGTTTTTGCAGAAAAAGTGCTTAAAAAATTTCAAAAATCTTGTCTTTAAACGTTGATTTTATCACAAATAATACAAGTTGGTCAAAAGTTTATACACTCTTGTTATTGGCTAGGTTATTCTTAAATTTAAAGTCTCAATCATGAACTACTTTAAACACTTTTTAAAAGAGTTACAGATCAAAACAATTTTTTTTAAAGTGTGTTTTTGAGGCTTTAAGTCAAATGCGACTGGCATTTTACCACTACACGCACCCTGTTTTTTTTTGCAGATCTTATTTTTTAGTCTAGTTCTCTACAAAATGCGCGGGGAGCGAAGAAAATAACACTTTTGCACATTCCATATATTTCATGGGTGCTCTATTCCCCAATCATTTGTGGACACCACTCAGACTGCTTAGGTTTCCCCGTCGCCTATTCTCGAATTCCAAAGGTAACAGTATATTGATCCGGTAGTTGCTTACCTAACATTTACTGTTTGAAATAAACGAGAGTTTATCTACCACCTTTCTCTTAGTAATTTAATTGAATTACCAACCCGAGTTCAACTAAAGTGTAACTCACACCGACCTTCCTGGTCTAACCACAACCAGAGCGTATGATCCCCGAAGGACCAGCCCACGACAATCAATATCCGGGCTCAGGGTTCCACCAGACTAGGCTCTTCAACGTCCCGTCTACAGACCAAAAGTTCTTAGAATAATTATATTTGACTGTGACACCTTTAGTCACTAGAATTGTACATTAGGGCTTATTGAATTACAATTTATTTATTTATTTATTTATTTATTTATTACTTTCATCTACTGGGCTTCGCCCTTACAGATTACTTAAAATAAAACTTATAAACTAGGTTGATATGGCATCTAAATTAATAATTTCTTTATTTATTTACGTATTCAATCTTACAGACTAATGCATTTAATTGAATACAGTAAATAAACTTAATCTGAATCTATACTCATTAACATTGAAGTTTATTAATTGAGAAAGACTGTTGCACAAATCAACGCACCTAGCAATTGGTTCATTGGCAGCGTAAATTGTCCTATGAAAGAAATCAATGATTAATCTATTATTTCTTAAAACTCTAGGTGGGTTGTAAACACGAAATAAACTAGACAGTTCTGAACACAAAATTTTACCAGTAACAATATTATATGCAAACATTAAAGAAAAAACCTTACGCTTATCCTGAAGGGAGGTTAGACCCTTTAAGAATTTTACGCCTAGCTATATATGATGGGAGACCATCTTGCCAGCAAATTTTACTTATAGCATATTTAGTAAAACGTTTCTGAACACTCTCAATTTTATTAGAGTGAACATCAAAATATGGATTCCAAATCAGGCAGCAGTAATCTAAACGACTTCTAACTAGAGCTACATACAGAGCCTTTACCGTCAAAGGATCTTTGAAGTCTTGTGTATTTCTTTTTATAAAACCAATCATAGAATATGCTTTGGCTACAATAAGGTCTATATGTCTGGTAAATTTAAGTTTAGAGTCAAACAATACACCCAAGTCTTTGACTTCGTTTTTACGAGAAATATGACAATTATTGACTGAATAATCGCACATTATTTGTTCGGAACATTTAGAAAAAAGAGACTACACTGCATTTATTTATATTTAATAGAAGTTTATTTGAAACGCACCAATTGTTTAAAATATCTTAATCAGACTGCAGATTATGACTGCCTGAAAGCTTCGAAATTTTTAAATATAATTTAACATCATCCGCAAACATAAGACACTTTGAGTGTTGAAAGTGCTGCGGTAAATCATTAATAAACACCAAGAATAGAAGCGGTCCGCAATGAGTTCCTTGAGGTATACCGGAAAAAGCATCCACCAATATATCGGATTTTAAAGATCCAATTTTCACAAAAAGTTTTCTATTAGTTAAGAAACTTTTAAATAACTTTATAAGATGGTCAGAGACTCTAAACTGCTTCAACTTATTTAAAAGAATAAGGTGGTCTACTTTATCGAACGCTTTTGAAAAGTCAGTGTAGATAACATCTAACTTGATTATCTGATTCGTAATCAACGCTAAATTAGTACATGTTGACCTTCCTGGTAGGAACCCATGTTGTAATGCACTTATATGGTTTTTTATACAAGATAAAAGCTTTGTTTTTAGGATATCATCAAAAAGTTTAGCAAACGTGCCTTGTTTAATGATCGCTCTGTAATTATTAACATTGCATCGATCGCCGGATTTAAAAATAGGAGCTATCGAACAAGTTTTCCAACTCTCTAAAAATGTGCATTCATTTAAACATGACTGAAATAGCATTACAAGCGGTGCAGTTATATGTACCACGCAAAGTTTAATTAGCATGGGTGGAAAACCGTCATGATCAGATTTATAACTTGGTTTTAGGTTCGAGATGGCATTTATCACATCTTCATCTTTTATTAAAAAATTTTGCAATGGATTTTAAATTTGATGATCAAAGGAGAGACTCTGATCAAAAGAGAGATTTCAGTTTAGACTCGATGTTAAACATATATTGTTTGTATAAAAAGCTGTGGAGAAAATCGAACTCCTTCCGAACGCGAACAAAGTACAAATGATCCGAATCACTATTAGTTTGCTTGAACTTTTTCAAAGCTTTATTTTTAATATTTTTTAGATTTAATAGCCTGGCGTTAAACCATGGAGGCTTACTATTTATATAATTTTGTATATAATTTTTTTTAGAATTTAACATTCTAAGAGGTCTTAAAAGTTGCATAGGGTGGTGAAGATCTCACAAAAAATTTTTATATAAAAATAAGGATTTCTTCCCCTCCCGTAAGGACAAAGTTGTTTTTTGAGAAAAACAGTTAAAATCTCGATCTCAAAATGATTTAATTTTTTTAAGAAAAACTACATATCTCTTAAAGCAAAAGTAGATAAATACTTTAACTAACAATATTTTGGTAAACACTATGCCACTCTAGGTTTCTACCCAGTGTCCTGTGCGAAGGATATCCGAATCTAAAAGCACACTCGAGATAGCATAGAACTTTTAATTGTTATCTGATTGTCTAAATTTTGGTGATATTGATTAGAGTATTAACGTTTTCTTTAAATCTGGCGATTTAATAAGTTGCATATGTTTTGCATATGCATTTTCCTGTTTTGAAGAAATATATACTTTAATGTTATTTTTTAACTTAAAAAAAACAAATACACGGTATTATATCTTGGGCACCAGAAGTGGTACCGAAGACAATTTTCTCAAATCGGAGTCTGCAAATATTTTTGAACGAAACCCTGTCTAAAAATATCTATTTTAAAACAGTATGAAAAGGACACGATTTTTTTTCCTATTATGATATTTAAAAAAAATTACTTCAAGCATGAAATGTAACAATTTTGTTCATATCTCCTTTATGGTTATTATTTCACTAAAACACTTCTTAACAACAATTGTTAAGCCAATTGATACCCATAAAACTCAAAATATTAGCATAACATTTTTGTGAATGCTGAGTTGAGGTGTTTTAACGAAATAATAAAATTCATAAGGAATTAAAATTTTTTAAAAAATCGAAATAGGAAAAAAAATCGTGGTCATAAATAACCTGGTGTTTTTAATTGATACTCTTGGAGAGGGTGTTATTCAGAAATTTAAAGAATCTTAATTAAGGAAATTATCTTCGGTACCACTTCTGGTGCCCGAGATATAAAACCTTATATTAATTTTTTTGAAAAAGTTAAAAAATTGCATTCAAGTTTACATTTCTCAAAAACAAGAAAATGCATTTGCAAAAATTATGCAAACTATTAATTCGCCAAATTTAAGGAAAACCACAACACTATAATCAAAGTCGCCAAAATTTAGACAGTCAAAAGTTCTGTGCTACCTCGAGTGTAAGTTTAGATTCGAGTATCCTTCACACCGGAGCTTGTGAGTAGAAATCGAGAGTGGCATAGTTTTTGCCAGGATATTTTTAGTTAAAGTCTTTGTTTACTTTTACTTTTAGAGAAATATAGTGTTTCTTACAAAAATCAAAGCATTTTGAGATCATAATTTTTTACTGTTTTTCTTAAAAAAAAACTTTGTCCTTGCGGGAGAGGAAGACATCCTTATTTTCACCTAAAACTTTTTTTGTGAGATCTTGACCATACTATGCAATATATGAGACCTCTAAGAATACGATCTAAATTTTTCGATACGTCCTTTTGTACATGACTAGGTTAAAACAACCATTGGTTTCCCGGTAATTTAATACCGAGAGAACCACAATCCTAATCACGCAACTTCGTTAGCTTAATTAAGGCTTCTTAAAAGCCTCTTTCGGAAAACTATACCAATTGGCTTATACTCAGTTCAAAGATTCTATGCCTCTTACATAGAACCCTAATTCTAAAACAAAGGTCTGGTCAGGTCTCCTCATCATTGATGGATGACTGCCCCCGCTCTTCAAGTTATATTGGATTGATCGTCCATCGAAAGCAAAACCTTAATACCAAAACCATGCTTTCTCCAAAATTTGGCACCAACAACCAAAGTTCAAGGTAAACCTTTTTGTTTTACGAAAATTAGATAAACATTCAAGAGTCGTGCCTCAAGAATAAACTTATTTTGAGATCAATTCATGGGCCGTCCACCCAATAACCAACCATAACCCTTTATTCCTGGCTTTGGACAGAAAGCCACTGTTTTTAACGTTGACCCCTGCCGCGAAGGCTTAATTCAACGGTGCTCCAAAGTTTGGGACAAATATGAAGCGTCGGCCAACGCCCCTTCGGAATTCAAGAAAGACCACTTTTGAAAGGTTGCCCTAATAATATACAACAGCACCTTTGTCGTCAGATTGACGCAATTCATGACCGTGGCACCTTCAGCAACTTGAATTTATACATGACTTGGTTATTTAAATAACCTTGGGCTATCTCAGTATCAATACCAGTAATTAACCCATTATTTTTGTCCCGCAATAATCATCTACATCATATCAGAGGTCATCACTCTCTGACATGAAAGACTAACAGCCCTATTCTGGCAAATTAACAAATTGTTAACCAGTATTTTGAATATTTCTATGTGTTTGTTGTAATTTTTTTATTTCAAAACAAAATTTGAAGCTCAAAAATAAAAAATTTTGATAAAAATTGTCAACTGCTTTTCAGATATTGACAATTTCATTAACAAATTTTGTTTTTTGAGCTTTAAAATTTGTATTGAAAACAACAAACACATAGAAATATTCAAAATACTGGTTAACAATTTGTTAATTTGCCAGAATAGGGCTGTAAGACAGAAACACCATAGGCCCGTTGTCTTCATATCATCAGGTTCCTCAATCTCAGTGGACACAACTCAGACTATTTAAGTTTCCCCGCCGCCTGTACTCAAACTCCAAAGGTAACAGTATATTGATCGGGTAGTTGCTTACCTTCCTAACATTTACTGTTTGAAATTAGCGAGATTCAATCTACCATCATTCTCTTAGTAATTTATGGGAATCACTAGCCCGAGTTCAACTAAAGTGTAACTCACACCGGTCTTTCTGGCCTAACCACAGCCAGAGCGCATTGAATACCCCACGTGGGTCAAACCCAAACGACAGTCAATACCTGGGCTCAAGGCTCCCCCCGACAAGGCTCTTCAACATCCCGTCTTACAGACCAAAAGTTCTTAGAACATTTGTATTTGACTGTGACACCTTCAGCCACTAGAATTGTACATAAAAAAAAATATATAAACTGGCCATTTCAGCCCTTGGAAGGACTTCGACCTAGCTTCTATTGATCAATTGTGTTGTGCGTGTTATTAAATGTTTGATCACAAATGACCGAGAACTGGACCTACGTGTTTTATGCCGACTCCGAACGGCTTATGTTCTCAAGAAGCTTTACATGGCAATTTTTACTCTCTGAGGTTTGCCATTGTCTGCAGAGAGGTGACGACCGAACAGAAAAATTAATTCAATTGAAAAAACTTTCTGTCTGAGCTGGAATTGAACCCGGGCTACCGCGGTTCTTAAGCTTAGAGGCCACGCACTCTACCCACTAGGCTACGCCCGCCACAGAATTGTACATGACTAGGTTAAAAATAACCATTGGTTTCTCGGTAAAACCGGGTAAACCACAATTCTACTTATGCAACTTCGTTAACCTAATTAAGACTTAATAAAAAGCCTCTTTCGGAAAACTATGAAGCATGAGCCGCTGTATACCAATTGGCTTATACAACGGTCCAATGATTAAATGTTTCCTACATAAAACCTTTATTCTAAGATAAGGTCTGCAGAACAACGATAGATCAGGTCTCCTCATCATTGGTGGATGACTGTCCCCGCTCTTCAAGTTATGTTGGATTGATCGTCCATCGAAAGCATATTACAATGACAGTGTTATGATAACTTAATATCAAAACCATGCTTTCTCCAAGAATTTGGCAACCAACAACCAAGGCTCAAGGTAAACCTTTTTCTTTTACAGTTATCAGATGAAAATTCAAGAGCCGTGCCTCAAGAATGAACTCATTATGAGATCAGTTCATGGGCCGTGCCCCATGAACTGTGCTGTAAGACGTAATTCTACGTCAAAAGTCGTGTTTAAATTTTACGAAAAACATGAGAGATTGGTGTTGGCGAGACGTATGTAGTCTTCCACGCTCACCGTTACATAACGCCGTGGCCAGCTTAGACAAGAGAAATGCGTTGCGTGAGTTGTGGTGCGTTTAATGCGGGAAGATTAAAAAATCAAACATATGTTGGTAAATGTAGATGTCCATTTTGCGATAAATGCGTCCCCGCATCGCACGCATTGTTTCAAAATCAAACAAGTCTGATTTGGCCCGCAAAATCGTGCGGATAATATTTGAAAGAAGATTTCCAGAATAGCGACAACTCCAATTTTCTGTTTGCGGATTATATCGATTTTTATCTCTTAAATCCAAATTTCAAAAAAATGTCAGACCGCTCGCAATTGGTTTAGGAGCTATAGGCCTTCAAATGTGGAAAATATGGCTTAAAAATATAGTTGGTTTTTTCAGATTTCTAAACTGAAATCTAAGCTTTATTGGTGCTAAAAGAAAGATAATACGAGTATCTATTCAACGAGGTATCAAATAAATGAAAGAAATATATTAAAAAAGAGAGTTGTGGCTATTCTTGAATTAATCCAAAGATGGAAATCTTTTTTGAAGCGAAGCTTTTTACGCCTTGTTCTGTTATTTGCTTAAGTGAAATCTGAAAAACGACACTTTTTTCCATACACCTTTCCTTTTTCTTAGAATTTTTGTTGTTTTTTCTACTTTCGTCTATTACAACAAGAGGATATAAAATTAAAAATATTTCCTTGCAAGCGTGAGGATCGAACTCGCGCCTTCCGATCGAGAGTTCTACACACTAACCACTACTTCAAGCCAACCATTGCTAACATTATGTGATTCATTCAATATTAATGGAAGCTTTGTTGCAGTAGATGACAGGAATTTATTAAAGGGATTGTTCATTAGCTGCCCTACATATCCTATTGTGAATGCGTGAAGCTATAATGCAGCAGATAAGGTTGCCAGTAATGCGGGAAAAAATCCCATTCGTGGCAATTTTTAATTGGTCTTTGGAATTTTTTTTTGGAAATTCCTATGGTATTTTTTAATCCAGCGTGGTATTTTTTAATTGGCGTGGGAATTCGGCGTGGTATTTTTTAATTGCATGGGAATTCGGGAATCTTCTTCTTAAAAAATTCTTTTTCACGCTTATTAAAATTAAATAATGGTATTGGATGATTGACGTAAGCGTAAAGCTACAAGTTTACGCTGTACATTTCCTCGAACCTATCTTTAAGAAAAACGATTAAATTACTTATTTGTTTTAATAACAAGTTTCCATCACAAAATTTCATGAAAACTTAATAGACATTTTTTGACTATCCTGATTATTATTTTTTTGTAAGCGTAACGTTTACAAAAGTTATTTTAAAATGCCTCAAACAAGTGAAAAATAAAATCACTAAAAAAACGATAATAAATAATAAAAAATGTTTGCAAGTTTGCTTATCGAATCCATTGGTTTCCAATTATCTTTTAAAATTAAAGTTAAATCACATACTCATTATACGCTCTGCTTATTATGTTATGTTATGTTATGTTATGTTATGTTATGTTATGTTATGCTATGTTATGTTATGTTATGTTATGTTATGTTATGTATGTTATGTTATGTTATGTTATGTTATGTTATGTTATGTTATGATATGTTATGTTATGTAATGTTATGTTATGTTATGTTATATTATGTTATGTTATGTTATGTTATGTTATGTTATGTTATGTTATGTTATGTTATGTTATGTTATGTTATGTTATGTTATGTTATGTTATGTTATGTTATGTTATGTTATGTTATGTTATGTTATGTTATGTTATGTTATGTTATGTTATGTTATGTTATGTTATGTTATGTTATGTTATGTTATGTTATGTTATGTTATGTTATGTTATTTTATGTTATGTTATGTTATGTTATGTTATGTTATGTTATGTTATGTTATGTTATGTTATGTTATGTTATGTTATGTTATGTTATGTTATGTTATGTTATGTTATGTTATGTTATGTTATGTTATGTTATGTTATGTTATGTTATGTTATGTTATGTTATGTTATGTTATGTTATGTTATGTTATGTTATGTTATGTTATGTTATGTTATGTTATGTTATGTTATGTTATGTTATGTTATGTTATGTTATGTTATGTTATGTTATGTTATGTTATGTTATGTTATGTTATGTTATGTTATGTTATGTTATGTTATGTTATGTTATGTTATGTTATGTTATGTTATGTTATGTTATGTTATGTTATGTTATGTTATGTTATGTTATGTTATGTTATGTTATGTTATGTTATGTTATGTTATGTTATGTTATGTTATGTTATGTTATGTTATGTTATGTTATGTTATGTTATGTTATGTTATGTTATGTTATGTTATGTTATGTTATGTTATGTTATGTTATGTTATGTTATGTTATGTTATGTTATGTTATGTTATGTTATGTTATGTTATGTTATGTTATGTTATGTTATGTTATGTTATGTTATGTTATGTTATGTTATGTTATGTTATGTTATGTTATGTTATGTTATGTTATGTTATGTTATGTTATGTTATGTTATGTTATGTTATGTTATGTTATGTTATGTTATGTTATGTTATGTTATGTTATGTTATGTTATGTTATGTTATGTTATGTTATGCTATTTCTATTTTTTTTTAAAAGTTTTTATTTATATTTTAATTCGTATGGGATTTTTGAATGCATATGGGATTTTTGGTGGTATTTTTAGAAAGAGTGGTATTTTCATGGTAATTTTTAATGGTCATGGTATTTTTTGGCATTTTTTATTTGCGGTGGGAATTTTTTTGTTTACCTTTACCATGGGAATTTTGGTGGTATTTAATATATGTTACTGTGGGAAAAAGGTAATTTTCGTGGGAATTGTTCCGAATTTTGGCTGGCAGCCTTGGCAGCAGATCACAATTATCGATCAAATACTACGTTTCCATGGCGAGTTAAGTCGGGGTTGACTCGGGATTAACTTACCATGGAAACGCTAGTTGAGTTGAATTTCGTTAAATCCAAGAAACTCCGCGAAACTTATTAGATTTAACTGAGTTAGATTGGATGCGTTCGGAATATGAAACAGTTGCTCAACTGTTGAGTGAGGTTTTCTTGATTATTTGTTATTTTATTTTATTTCTGGAACTTGGTTGACATAAAATGTAACAAACCGTTCAGCTGATCAAAGTAATACTGATCAAAGACTCAATATGTTTAGTACATTTTGCACCTTCTGAACGCACACAGTTATACTAAGAAAAAATGGCGAATAGAATGGCAGAAGTCCAACTCTACTCAATGTTGTGCATGAAAGCACTATCGAGCTAGAAACGCCATTATGTTAACTTGAAGAAAACCCAACCTAGGATCAACTTGCCATGGAATGGTAGTAAAAAGCATTTTGCATTAGCTATCTAAACAACAAAAGCAACAAGGTTCCATTGAACGGGTAGATTTTAATTGCGAATTAAGACAGACTGTTCATAAGCACTTAAGGCTAGGATAGTGGTTTAGCGCTCGAAAATTTAAGGTATTTTTAGGATTTTTTTAAAAAGTTAAAATATTGAACAACGATATTTAAACTTTTAAGGTGTATTGCAACTCTCATTCATCATAAAAAAAATATTTTTTTAATTTAAAAATTGTTGATCTTGTTCAAAATGGCGGTCAATGAGACGCTCTCAAGGAAAGGGGCATGGGCAGTGTTGTAGATTTTGACTGTTCTATTTATCTGAAAAATAAAAACCTACAACATTAATAATCACTACGAGTGCAGCTATGGCTGGCACCAGGAAAAAAAGATATGAAAAATTGACAGAATGACGCGCTTTTGAAAATTAAGTTATTTAAACAGCTTGTTTTCTACCGGTTATTAAGTGTAAAAAATACGAATTTTTTTTAAATAAAACTTTGATTCTAGTTTCAGCGATAGCCACCGTTGTTATGAATAGCATTTTTAAATTTCAGATGATTCGGCTAAATAGTTTTTGTTTTTTCTACAACACAAAAAAATTTCTGCAAAAAGTAGTTTCGAGATAAATGCGTATAAAGAGAATGAATGTAGACGAAACATTGTGGCTCGACACCTAATAAAAGGGCTGTAGAAGTGAAAATGCAATGTTCAGTAGCTTTTTGACGAGACGTAATGTTAAGTAACGTAGAAATCTAAAATCCACAGATTTATACGTCCCGTCACGTTACGTAACGTTTATTAAAACCACTTGTATAAGAAAGCATTGTTTCAAACAATAAGTGAAAGAACGCACTGCTCAACTGACATTAGATCACATTACGTTACTTCTATTATAATTGGACATTAACGTCAGAAAGACTATATTTTTGAAATATATAAAAATTAGTTTCATAAAAATTCTAAGTCTTAAACAATGCTGTTTTGATAAATATAATCTGGGAATTACAAGCGATCCAAATATTTGCACAACAAGATTAGGACAACTATTGGTGTAATATTTGCTAGAAATATCGATGACATTACATCTATATAATATACGTTTGATATTTTAGATATTAAAACCCAATTATTTCATTAACATTTACAAAAATAATTAAAAATTAATGTAAAATAATAATGTAAGGTGATAAAATTTACTAGTGGGAAATTATTTTTTAGTTACCATTAGGTATTTAAAATTTTTCAATGTAAAAATTTTTTTATTAAGGGAAGGTTCTCCTGGATTTTTTTGAAAAAATCCATTTTTTTTTACATAAAATGAAAGTTACATATACGTAGAATGTTTGTGCCAAGGGATATTTCAATACGACGCGTATTTCTCGAGCTAGAGCGTGTCAAACGTACCCATGTCACGCGCGCGTACCAACTTTCTAAAAACTTTAAACGCGTTTTTCTCGGAACCATGTTTTCTAATCTAACGGACAGCACAGGGCTTGTTCTATTGATCCGATTTCCTTCATTCAAAGAATGTTTGAAAGTATATACTTTTTTGTACGCCTGGAACCTAACATTGGCATAAAAAATTGTTTACTTATAATTTTTAAACGAGATCTAAGTAAAAAAAAGCAAAAAATTTCAATTTTTTTTTAAAAGTCCATAAAATTGGTTTTTTTTACCAAACTTAATTGAAGTTAGGTTCCAGGCATATGAAATGCTATCAATTTTAATAAATTTTATACATTTCTCATTTCAGTTCACTACCTGAGGCCCCACACTGTCCGCGGGAGGTCGATGTTTTGCGCGCAGAGGTCGACGAGATCCGCCATTTTCAAGCCGCCATTTTGAATTTTTCAAATATCTTTTTTTTTTTTACTCGTCAATAAACCACGAATCAAAGTTCAAAAGCATAAGTTCGTATGTCTTTTCATTTTCCCACAAACCATTCTCAAATTTTGCTTGTTTTTCGGCCAAATCCAAAAAAATCCAGGAGAACCCTCCCTTAAAAAAACCATTAAATTATGAAACATATAAAACTGCGAAAAAGCTGCTCTTCTCTCGTGTGTCCAGCGACGCATCTGCTTTTTTCAATATTTTTTTTTAAATTCAATAAATTTTTTTTTTCTTTTTTTAAGTTCTTTAAGTTTTAGTCTCAATCAACTGTTTTCTAATAAAAAAAATTTTACATGCCGAAACCAAAGCCATTTCACACCGGATCACAAGCTTTTTTATAGCCACCTGCATTAAATAATTATCGTATTTAAATTGGACACTTTCCGCATTTTTCGCAAATAATTGCGGTGCGTGCGAGAAACGCACCACACGCAAAATCGTACCCGTGTCTACGCTGGACACGGTGTTACTCATTAATTTGTTAAGTGCTTTATAACAAATTCCATTGAAATTAAAACAAGATTTAAAACACTCAAAACTAACATAATTTACGCAACTAAAGTGTCGCTAATACGTTATACTCACTAAAAAAAAATCATATAAAAAATTTACCAATAGTTAGTACTCCTAAAATTATTGTAAAATTATAGATGTATAAAAAAAAAATAAATTCAAGTTCTAAGAAGATTCGCTATACTTGTATTTCTTGAATACTAATTTTCAATTCCAAGTAAGTCATGCAAATATTAATTGACCACTTAACTTAAAACGTCATTATGAGCTGTTCGACCATTAGCTAATGTTGTTGCAGATAATGATCATGGTGATGATGATGACGATGATTAACAAGATCAGCAGCAAAGTTGTTGTCGTCGTCGTCGTCATCATTAAAGTGATCATCAGCCTTAAAGCACTAATAACACATTCAACAATGATTGTTACGATCTTCAACAACAGCAGCAACAGCAGCAGCAGCAGCTGTTGCAGCAACAACGTTACGACCTAAACTGTACTTAGGCTAATAGGTAACCTCATCGGCTTGGTAGCCGCTTGCTGCTCACTAGCTTTTCTAGTAGCCACTAACTAAATTAGCAGCAACAAAATGTGCTGTTGTTGATTTTTTCCCTTTTTTTGTCGAGGGCTCTTAACTGTGCATTAATATTGTTTATGTTGTTGTTGTTCCTTTGTTGATGTTGTTGGTTTTTGGTTGATGGTGCATTTTAACCAGTCTAGGTTAATTTGTTGTTTAAGCCAAGGAGCGCGATAAAAACTATTATTGGTTAGAATGAGATAGCCAAGAAAGCAATTAACCAGAAGCGTTTGCGTGCGCAACATTTTGACAGGGTTTGTTTTTATTTTAAAATATCTTATGTTAGCAACAAATATTCATTCAAAATTTTCAAACAGGTTAACGTTGGTTTGGTTTGTGTAAATTCTTGGTGTGTTTGTGTGAGTGTCTGTATGTGATTCTAGCTGGTTTTAACATATTGCTTTGCATAACTTAGTTTGCAAGAAACTGCAAAATGATCATCGTTCGGAAGTGATGGCAGCGTTTGCGACATGGAGTAGCAGGGGGGGGGGAATGGGGAGGAGCATTAAAGGATTATAAATTAATATACAATGATTTGAAAAATTGCTAGCTTACAACAGTTTTTCATAGAGAGGAGAACACGGTAAAGATCGAGATTTTTATCGGAACCAAGTTTAAGTACACCATTTGACTAGAATTTGTATTTATATTTATTTAGTTACAATATGTTGACATTTAAGACTTAGTCTTTTACATGCCTCATTTATAGCATTCATAACAACTTATAAGTTAAAATATTTTGTGAATTAATTTTACATTAGAGAGACAAAATATAGAATTATAAAAATACAGAATTATTTAAACAAATATTAATATCAAATTAAAATTAAATTTTAACATACATTAGTTTTTGAACAAGAAACATATTAATTATAAATATATACTGAGATATTAAATGTAAATATATTAAATTGCTTTCTCAGTTCATAAAATAAAATTTGAGAAAAAGAATTAGTTGAGAAACAGAGTTAAGATTTCAGAACTGAAAGGAAAATTTAAAGAAAACAGATAGAAAAAGAGAGTTAAGAGAAGTGCTCGAAAATTAAATGCTTAAAGTACCTACTATTGGAAACATTTTTAATGCTGTTTGGCAGTGAGTTCCATAGTCGTATTGCACTAACGAAAAACAATCTACTTGAGTTAAAAAAATTAAACTAGGGAATAAAAAGATTCATGCTTCGACTTGATCTACAAAATTTTAAATGCAGAAAATGCAGTTTCTTGCCTCAAGATAGTTGGTTAAGCTACGGCCTAATAACTTATAAGTAAAGCGTGAAATGTGATCAGACCTTTTAATTCTGTAAACGTAGCGTGCAGTGTTATTAAAAGCAACTTGTAGTTTTTGCAAAGATCTCGAGTCCATTTTGCTATAGACAACTTCCGCGTATGTAATAATTGGCAGTAATAGCGTTAATACTAGTTTTTTTCTGATGTCAACAGGTACAAAATCTGCAGTCACTCGAAGATTTCTTAAGACATAGTAAATTTTATTGACGCAGGAGTTAACATGGTCATCGCAAGACAGAGAAGAATTTATTTTATACCCAAGATTTGAGGCCTTACATACGAATTTTAGCTGCACGTTACTAAAGAGACACGAAAATTTTACCAACAGGTTAAGCGTCTAACCCAAGGTTTCAAGCCCGGAGCATCCACTTGTAGAGATGGGAATGGATATCTGGTTACAGATACGCAGTGCGCACTGAGATTGTGGAGACAGCATTTTTCCAATCTGCTTACGGGCGATGATCCCACCAACTCCGCCCATGGAGAATGCAGTTCGCCACAACAAATCGACGATGACGAAGTAGAAGTTCTACCACCTAGCCATGACGAGGTTCGAGTTGCTATCCAGCGGCTCAAAAACAACAAAGCAGCGCGTGCTGACGGCCTGCCAGCTGAACTGTTTAAAGCCGGCGGCGATGAATTGATAGGGTGCATGCATCAACTCATCAGCAAAATATGGCTAGCGGAATGCATGCCCGACGATTGGAATCTCAGCGTGCTTTGTCCCTTACTTAAGAAAGGAGACCCGACAATTTGCGCCAACTACCGAGGTATCAGTCTTATTTCCATCGCATATAAGGTCCTCTCGAGCGTACTATGTGAAAGACTTAAGCCGTATACAAAAACACTGATTGGACCTTATCAGTGTGGCTTTCGACCTGGTAAATCCACCATAGACCAGATTTTTACACTGCGCCAAATCCTGGAGAAAACCAACGAAAAGCAAATCGACACGCATCATCTCTTTGTCGATTATAAAGCTGCGTTCGATAGCCCGAGGCGGGATTGCCTATACGCAACAATGTCTGAGTTCGGTATACCTGCAAAGTTGATAAGACTCTGCAGGATGACGTTGAGCAATACTTGCAGCTCCGTCAAGGTAGGAAATGACCTCTCCGAAACCTTCCATACTGAACGAGGTTTCAGACAAGGCGACCCGCTATCTTGCGATCTCTTCAACATCATCATGGAGGGGATCCTACGAAAGGCCGGTGTGCATCGCAATGGCACCATTTTTTACAAAGGTGTTCAGCTCCTTGCGTATGCTGATGATATTGATATCATCGGTAGAACCAAGAGAGATGTCACTGCTGCTTTCACCGCTATCGAAAAAGAATCAGCCAAGGTGGGTTTGACGGTAAACGAGGGTAAAACGAAGTATATGCTGCCTGCTGGCAGGGGAGCGGGGCGGCTAGGCTCTCACGTTTCAACAGGCAACTATAACTTTGAAGTGGTCAAGGAATTTACCTACCTTGGCACCGCCATTAACAGCAATAATGATGTCAGCCTGGAGATAAAGCGAAGAATAACAATTGCTAATAGGTGCTACTACGGGCTTAGTAAGCAATTACGTTGCAGAGCCCTCTCTCGATCGACAAAACTGACACTCTACAAGACGCTCATTATACCTGTGCTTCTTTATGGCGCTGAGGCATGGGTTGTCTCGCAAGCAGACGCAGCCGCTCTTGGGGTGTTTGAGAGAAAAGTTCTTCGCAAAATCTTCGGTCCTATTCGAGTTGGCGACGACTATCGCATACGAATGAACCACGAGCTGTATGAGCTATACGACGACATTGAAGTAGTTCAGCGTATCGCAATCCAGCGATTACGCTGGCTAGGTCATGTCCATCGTATGAATGACGATGCTCCAGCGAAAAAGGTGTTCGAGGCGAAGGCCGAAGGCCGACGACGAAGAGGGAGACCATGCCTCCGATGGATTGACCAGGTCGAGGAAGCCCTAACCGCGCTTGGTGAAACCAATTGGAGAAGGCGCGCGCGAAGCAGAGGCGCCTGGCGAGAGCTGATGAGATCGGCCGAAACCCGACGACGGGTTGCAATGGCCACCTAAGTAAGTAAGTAAGTTACTAAAGAGAATCGGTGAAATATATCTAGATTTTCAAATGCAGTCTTTGAAACCGGTAGGAAATACGATTTGAGAGGGCTTAGCATCAGTTTATTAAGATTTGCCCATTCTGCCACTATTTTTAATTTTTTCACTATTTTTTTCATTAAGTTTTTTAATTAAACCTTCAACTAGTCCAAGTGGCCTGGACAGATACAGTTGTAAGTCGTCAGCATACGCATGCATGGTTACATGATTGCATTTACTGAAGATATCATTTATAAACATGGTGAAAAGAAGTGGGCCAAAAACAGAGCCTTGTGGGACTCCACTTGTGGTTCTTTTGTAAAGCGAGAAATTGTTCCCTACCCTGACTCTTTGAGACCTGCCAGCCAAGTAGCTATGCAAAAACCGAACCGAAGCATTGGAAAATTCGAAGTAAATATTAAGTTTTTTACAGAGTAAAGTGTGGTCTACAGTATCAAACGCTTTAGAAAAGTCTAATAGACAAAGCAAACTCAGATGACCCCTATCATATGGCAATCTTATATCATCTAGAATTTTTACTAAAGCAGAGGAGCAGCTATGTCCGGGCCGAAAGCCTGACTGCAGCTTAGACATCAGGCCAAAAGTAGTTTTATGACGAGAAATTTGTTCAGCCATGAGAGATTCACATACTTTAGAAACTGAAGACAATAGGCTAATCGGTCGAAAATCAGATGGTTCCGAAGCATTTGATTTTTTTGCAATAGGAATGACTGTCGCCACTTTCCATATCTCAGGGTATCTCGAAGTTGTAAAGCAGTGGTTTATTACGTGTACAAGTGGACTTAGTACATAAGGCAATATGCATTTCAGAAATTTTACTGAGATACCGTCAACACCAGTAGCATTTGATTTAATATTTTTTATGCAGCACGCTACATACAACTCGCTAACTGTATTAAACTGAAATTCAAATGGCAAGTTATGAGAAACTTGCTCGCCATAATCAGGCGTGTCTATAGATGTAGAGTTAGCAACAAAAAAGTCGTTTAATATGTTATAATCATATCAATGTTTAATTATTATGTTTAATTAATAATTAGTTATATATGTTTAATATCAGTGTGGCACGCTTCAGATTCCTTGTTGCATATTACTAAGCCCTTTAAATTGCTCCAGAGCTGTTTTGAGGGTAGTTTAGGCTTTAATTTTGATGAAAAAAACAATTTTCATCAAAACTTTTTTCAAACTTTTCCTTTACTACAGACTTTGTTCACCGTAGTTTGGTAGTGGAGAAAAAAATTATAAATGTATCGGCTTGTCTTTTTAAATCGATTTTTAAGTTACTCTAAATTTAGCTATTTATTTACATATAGAAAATTTTGAAAACTACTCAATATTGTGCTGATTGAACTGAAATTTTTTGAAATTTTTTGAGATATATTTTTATAGAATACTAGCTTAAACCCGGCACGTTGCTGCCGCGGCCCCGTTGCCAAACGCGAATAAATTGTTATCAGTGAAACTGTATATGTAAATTGTGGTCGAATACTCAATTCCATAGCTGTGCGACCTATAACTCAAAAGCTGTAGAATTTCTCAAATTTTGGTTGCATGGGAGGTGACACGCCCCCTTGTCCAACGCCATACAAAGTTATCAGTAAAACTGCATGTGTAAATTGAGTTCGAATGCTGAATTCCGAGGCTTTGTTTGCTTTGTTTGATTGACTCAAAAGCTATTCGATATCGCAAATTTGGGTTGTATAAGAGGTGCCACGCCCCTTTGTCCAACTCCCATAAAATTTTATCAGTAAAACGCTACGTGTAAATTGTGGTCGAATTTCGAATTCCAAGGATGTGCGGCCTATAACTCCAAAGCTATTCGATATCGCAAATTTGGGTTGTATGGGAGGTGCCACGCCCCCTTGTCCAACTCTCACAAAATGTTATCTGCGAAGCGGCACGTGTAAATTGTCGAATACCGAATTCCGAGGCTAAGCGGCTTATAACTCCAAAGATATTCGATATCGCAAATTTGGGTTGTATGGGAGGTGCCACGCCCACTGTTATTAGGAGGTTGAAATATACTTTACGACCTATTCTCATACCTACAAAATATACATACAAAATTTCATGAAAATCGGTCGAGCCGTTTCGGAGGAGTTCGATTACGCACCCCGTGACAGAAGAATTTTATATATTAGACTAGCTGATATACCCGGTGCCATGATTCAATTATTATAAGGTTATTCGTATTTTTTGACGTATGCTTATTTTTTTGTAAACAAACATATTTTGACAATCTGCCAACAGTGTTTTGTGCTGTTAGAAAAAAAAGGCATGTTTCAGTGTTTCGTTGTGTAGTTTTCTAGTGTAGTAGTTTTTCAATGATTTCTTGCCAAGTTAGTAAGAAAAAGGAACTATGTAGCTGTTGCGTCGTAAGTGTATGCTATGCTGTAAGTATATTCTAGGAATTTAAAAAGCTCCTTTGCAAATTTGAAAAAAAAAGTTATTTTTGCCATTGCTCAAAACCTAATTAGTGAATTTTATTAATTGAAAGTGTAATTTAGAAGAAAGTTAGTTATGGCAAAAAACAAATTATAAAGAAATACTAGTGGTATTCAATCAACGCCGTGTTGTTGATGTAAACAGCGTATGTTCGGTAAGTTTACAGCAGCGTAATTTGCAATAATAAAATTGTAAGGGATTAAACATACGCAGCTTGCGGCACAAAAACGTGGTGTATACATAATGTCACCAACATTTTCAAAGCAAAAAGGAGTACACGCACATACTTTAAAAAGAGACACAAAAGAAGTACATAGAATAAATATAGAATTACAAAATAGAAGTACATCCACAAAAAATAATGAAGATATTAAAAGATGCATAAATAAATCCATTAAACAAACAGTTTAATTTATATGAAATTCAAAATTAGATCCAGCTTACAATTCATTGCTTATTAAAGTAGTAGTACACCAGTTTGACGAATTCAAAAAATTAATTTTTTTAATTTTTCGCAATAGAATATAAAAATTAAATATTAAAAATATACTCTAAAAGTCTTAGACCTAAATTGAAAATATTTTTAAAGTTACAGCCAAAAGAAGACAAAGCGTCGTAACGTGTATTAAAGTGCTGTAAAAACTTTAAACACGTTTTTTTCGAAACTACGTTTTCGAAACTTCGGAGAAGCACTAACTAAAAACTATTCAACCGATTTGGCTAAAAATTTCACCTGTCACTTAAGCTAGTTCCTATATAGCTAGTTCCGGAATTTTAAAACAATCAATTTTTCAATCATTTAATTTTTTTAAACAAATTAAAAAAAGTTAGATTAACAAATTTTTTTTTCACATGTTCGCCATTTTTTATTCGTTTTTTTAAATATACATACATATTATAGTGTAGTATACTACAATAAAGCCTGCAGAACGATATTCTGTTTGATTTTTTTATTTCAGATGAACACGTTAGGCTGGGTGCTTTCCCCAAAAAACACACCTTCTTTCGAGTACTCTTCTTTGATATAGACAACTATAAGCAAATTAATGTACTAATGTAATCAAGTCAAAGAAAATTTTCTTTCCTAATAATTTTGTGATAGCAATTTCTTTTTAATACAATTACGCAATTAACTCGGTTAATTAACTTATTTAGAACGCGCCACTAAACGCTCTTGTTTAGGTTTCATAGTTGGTTTAATGTGTTTATTAAAAGTAACTAACAAAATTATATTTATTTTTGTATTTATGTTACTTATATATTTATTAACATAATTTTCATTGAAGTTAGTAAATAAAAATAATTTAAAAAGTTATTAATGCACTTAGAAATCGGAGCAATAAAAGTACTAGAACAAAATTAATAGTAGTCAATATAGTACCAATTAGTATGATATTTGGGCAACCGTTTAGCTCTAATGACATTGCTCTCATGATATTTTTCTGCTCTCATTTTCAAATAAGCATGCCATTTTGAGAAAACGTCAAAAATACGAATAACCTTATAATAATTGAAACATGCCCGGTGCTACTCGAGAGTCATTTCTATAAACATTTTAACATACACTTCTTGATTAAATGTTTTTTAAATTCTGGAATAATGAAAAACATGTTGAATTTTATTTTTAAGCTACCGTTAGAAAGATAATTAAACGAACTTTAATGCAAAAAAGTTTTGGAAAATTTTTTTGTTGGTGGTTCCATCTCTTGCGGTGAGATAATTGAATTCAAAGAAGGGGTACGAAAAACATATTTTAAAAATTAAAAATAATTTTTATATTTACTTAATCTTAAAGCAAGCACAATTACCTTTTCAACAAAATAAAAATTATGGTGGGACTCAAGCGGAGTTATTGGTATTAAAAGTAAAATCTTTGATTTTCATATAATTTTTTTCTCATTATAAGCTATCAATGTTTTATGAAAATTCGTTGTACTAAAAATGATTGTACCTACTAAAATTTCTATTAGCTGCGTTTTTTCAATGGAGATCAGGATCATATAATCGCATTTGCAAGCAAAGCAAAAACAACAAAAAGTCCAGCAAGTGAGCTGGACATTTAAATTGATCCAATTCTATGTTTTTAAGTATTGATGACGCTAGATGACGCTGCGACAGAAAAAAACTGGCAGTACTGCATTATTTGACTTTTTAAAAGTTTGGTAGTGATATCATTTTCGCAAAATATTTCGCAAAACTTATCTGCTAACTACATAAGAACATCAGATATTCTTCTGCACGCAGAAAATAGCGCCACCTGTCTGCAATCCCAAACGTGTGGGGTTAAATTTGAAGAAACTTTTGGTAGACATCATTCTGCTATTCACCGCAAGGTGTATAGTTTGTACCCACAGTACTTACAAATGCGGCGCCATCTATCTGTGAATTTAACGCACAGATCAAAACTAATGAAATAATTGTGTAAGGACCTATTTATCCGGCCGAGGATGCGCTCGCCGGATCCAGGGTCCGCACAATTATTTATTGTCTGTCGAACACCGAACCAAAACCAGTTGTCTCCGATTTCAATAGTACTTTTATTTATTTCTTTTCGTGTGATCTTAACCAGTACCTTAAACTAACAATGATTATTTATCCTATTCTAATGCTTAGCTTAACTCTACTATCGCTCTTACATACGTTTCGTATGGCTATATTTTACCTTATCCTATCTTTATTATTATTTTTCTATTTATCTTATCCTAATCACTTACACTCTTATTTTTATAAAGTTCTTACTTTCAGCTATGATGCCCACCTATCGCTATTCGAGTCGGTTGGGTCCCGTGGTCGTGATTAGGGTGTACGCCTTCTAGTACGAACCCTCTGGTCGGCTGGATTGTGGTTTGATGTTTTCGGATAGCTACATTTTCGGGTTTTAAATCGAGGAATTCGGCGAAGCAAAGAGCTGGCCACCCCAGGCCCTAGGCTTCACTGAACCCCTCCCTTCGGTGGACGAAACTCACGGCGACACATGGCCTAGCAGGTCTTAGGTCGGTACCGAATGGGGCTGGCCACCCCTGGCCTCCACTCACCCGCCACTGAGACCGAAACGAAGCAGTGTGTGACGTGAGGTTCTCTTTGGTTGAGCAAGGGGCTGGCCTTCCCGGGCCTCCAAGCTCACCACCTGTATCCTCCTGAATCCTATACTACTTGCACTTGTCTCACGTACTAACCTGTGTTCTTCTCTCCCTGCTCGTCATCGTGTCTGTCGTGTCCGGTTTTCTCGACGCCCTGGTTTGACAGAGGCTGGTCACCCCTGACCTCCGTTTCCCCAGTCGTCCCTACCCTACTCCTGTCTTCCTACCACTGAGTGTTCCGTCCGTCGTCCGCTGCATAAGTCCGCCCTAACGTCCGTGAATTCCGAGCGTGTAGCCCAGAGGTCTGATGAAAACGAGACTGGTCACCCCTGGCCTCGAGTTCACCAGACAACCGTCCACTAATTTTGGGTCGCTTCATACTTGGAACCTGACTAGACTGTGGCTTGGAACCTAGTGTTGTCTGTCCTCCGCATCACGGGTCCACGGAACCCAACGTTCGTTTTATTTTAGTGGGTAGGCATCGTCTTCTACCGACTCCTGGTTACGTAAATAAGAGTGAAAGTCCTATCCTGCTCTATTTACTTAGAATTAGTTGATGAACCTAAGATATTCTTACGCTTCTAAGGTGGAGAAGAATGATTTTAATAGTAAAAAGAAAAAAAAAGTTTAAGTTTAAATAAAGATTCCCGTAAGGGGAGTTACTAGACACTATAGTTACTGAAATGCGGTTCCGCTGGCTGTCGTCCACGACAGGCTCTTTATCCTTCACTTTTCTTTTCTCCGATACCGCCGCTGCTGCGCGCTGTCGGCGCTCGCTGCTATCGTCGCTGCTGTGGTGCGGTTGACGTCTCTGCTGCTGCTGCCGTCGCTTCGCTGTCGACGTCTCTGCTCCTGCTGTCGTCGCTTTGCTGCCGGCGCTCTCTGCTACCGTCGCGGTTACTGTGCGGCCGGTGTCGCTGTCGCCGTTCCGCTCGCTGTACTGTCGGCGTTACTGTCGCCGATTATGTTCCGCTGTCGACGTTCTCAGTCGAAATTATTTTACTTTTACTGCGCCAGACGTCTGGTCGCTATCACTCGAGGTTCACAAAAAACTCAAGATTGTTCGTTGTTGGCCCTTTTATAACCTCGCCTGTATGCCACGCCATGCTTCTTCTTCTTAGTACTCGTGTTTGTTTTCTCCGCAAGATCGCCTGTTTGTCCCGTTGGTAGCGGGTACCGACTGGCCTTTCCTCAGAGTGTGTATGTTTGTCCATGAGTTCATGCAAAGAAAAGAATATATGTATGTAACTATTTTACGTCTCCCAGTTGGCAATACATTTGAGGCGGGGCCTAGATAACTACCTAAAGAAGGAGATGCGTGTTTTATCCTATGCCTAACCTGACAGTGACCCCAGCCAGGCCATGGTAACTACCCTTATCCGCGGCGCCAAGCGGGTTTCTTTGCATTAACAACTCTGAAGTGTTTTAGTTTGTAAATTCATGTTTATTTCTTATTAACTTATAATAACTATATAATAACTTATCTTTAAGCATTGACAATATTCTTTGGACTAAATCCATCTTATTGCGTTTATCGTGAGTGTAGTTACTATATATTTATATTAGTATTACCTCACATTATTCATTTGGTTGAAATTAAAAATTACTCCATTTCGATATTAAATCTTATATTAATATTAAATATGAATCAAAATATTAAATCTTATTATGAATACGTTATTCGTGATATTATCACCTGCTGCCTCGACGCGCTACTAGGCGCGCGGCCGTCGAGGTCCCTTATGGGTACTCGTCTCGATATGGCGCGGCTGAAGTGGACGTTTCAACAGGGCCTTTTGTCCCGCATTTCGTGGGATATCCTGACCCAGTTGTAAACTAAAAATAAAGAAATCTTAGTAAGGCATGTGGGAATAGAATTTGTGAAAAATTGTGTTCCTTACATCTCCTCCTCACTTTCGGGGGTGTAGAGTGGCGTGTCCGGTGCCTTGACGATTGACAACGATGCGGTATCTCGCATTGCCTATATCAGCCAGGAACCTCAGGTGTCCGCCTCGTACCTGGTTACGTCGACGCTCCTGAATTAGCGCCTCTATTTGTTCGGCGCTTAGGGCTGATGGCGTATCGAAATCGTTTGGTGGAACGACTATTGCTGCGGTTTGGACGGGTGGCTCTTGGGGCACGGCCCTGCTGTCCGACGACTGTTGCAGGCTGTCATCCTGTCGCTGCATCAGTGGTGTAACCGTACTGGTTGCTGTCGATGGCTGACCTCGTTGAATTACGCTTTCTCGCTGTTGTGTGGTAGCCGTAGTATCCGGTTCCGGAGCTGGCTGTGTGGTCTTGTTGGTTGTCGACGTGGCGCTGGTGCTGTTAGTGCTACCCGATGAGCTGCCGCTCGAGGCACTGCTGCTGGAAGTGCTGCCGCTGGAGGTGCTGTCGGACGAACTGCTGTCACTGTCAGACTCATCGTCGCGTCGTAATCGGCGTGGTGTCGTTTGGGCCTTATGTGGCCGGCCGCAGGACTTTATCACCGACGATCTCGCTTGAATTGGCGCCATAGGTTCGCGCGCTGGCACGTATAGCCGGGGCAAGATGGCTCGCACGTTCGCTGGGGCCTGTTCGATGATGGTGAGTGCCACCTCGGTGCGCTTGTAGGATGCGCTCTGATGCGAAAACCAAGTATTTAGGTTGGCCTCGCTCAGGTCTCGGGTGGGATCTCGCAGAAACAGGTCGATCATCTGCAGCACGAACGCGCCGCAGTCACTGCTGTTGGTCTGTTGCGGCACGCTGACCTCGTAGAACGGAAGTGTCTCTTCGGTCCATGGTGTCGACGTGTCCTCGGGATAGGCCTCCTGCCATTCGTCTTGGACGTAGCTCCGCAGAATAGGGCTGACGTGCGCTCGAGAAGTGTGAGCGTACGAATCTAGTAGCCAAATATGGCCACGCTGTCTCGACTGGCTGGGCTTATGCTTCAGGCACACAATGGCGACGTACCAATGATAATTTTCATTGATGGGTACAATGATGTACGTCTTGTGGACCAACCGTATCCTCCGTGTCCACCGTCGAATGCGCTGTCGCCGCTCTTGTACGCTGGTGTGCTCCAGTGGTCGGGCCAACAGGCTATAAAAATGCGTACTAAATATGTGTACACTCTCGCGTACCTGGGTCGTCTGTTGGTCGTAGAGCCATTTCAAATAGAAATCGATGACGATATCATTTAAAAATATTCCCATTTCCAAACACATAAAATCACATATGCGAATGGTGATACCGCCAGGGCCATCTGGATAAGTGGCTACGACCAAATTCGGCGAGGTTAGAGCGATGTGTTGCTCCTGCGCTGTTTTCGTTGCTCGATTGATGTTCGCCGCTGCCGGCTGGGCTCCTTGTCCGTAGACACTTTGACGTCGTAGTATCGCTGCGGAGGTGGTTGGGAACTGGTCCTCGACGCGGCGGACTTCTTCGCTGTTGCCTGTGGATTCGTCGTTTCTCTGCATCTTCCTGGTCGTTGTCTCTCAAATACTTCTTGACTCGCTGGAATCGTCACTTTATTTTTCACTGTCGAAAACACGTTGTTGTTCAGTTCGCTTAAAGTTTAACGATGTTATTTAAAATGAGAAGTTGCCATATCCGTACAAAATTTGCATACATTTGTATGATGGACCTGTTCACACTAACCTTTCACGTGTATGTTGACTGTTGCGTTTGGCAATCGTTAAAGCCTGGGATGACGTTCGCGGCGTATCTCGCTGTGAAAAGATGGTTGATGAGATTTATTTCAAAATATTTTATTAGAGAAAGCTACGATACTCTGGGCTACGCATGATGTTGACACGTCTCACTACAACGAGTATGAATGAAACCAATTCTACTCCCGGTGGTTGAATATATTTTTATTCAATTTATGTTTTACATTTTAGCTTTAACTAAGGGTAAAAGGTACCTTCTTGTCCACTGTTGATTGGATTTGTCGATTGTTGGCGTGGTGATTGCGCAGTAAGCGAATTCTCGCTATGGCGTGGTACTCACGCTGGATGGGCTGGCGTATGGCTTGTAAGTTTTACAGCTGCCAGTTGATTATTTTTGTCTTGGGGTACTCCTCTCTCGGCGGTAATTCTTCGTGTGCCCGATGGTTTCCACTCCTGACGTATTTTATTTCAGTTGGTTTGGCGGATGTTGCCGCCTGCTGTTGTTCACGCGGTTGCCGCCGCGAATTTTCAGTTGATATGGCGGATGCTGCCGCCTGCTGTTGTTCACGCGGTTGCCGCCGCGGGTTGCAGTGTTTCCTGCTATTACCAATCTCTCTCGCAGTTCAAATTAATGCGGATGCTGCCGCTTCTCGCAGTTCTAATTTTCGCGGATGCTGCCGCCCTTCGCAGTCTTTTTAGCGTGGTTGCTGCCACGATGGCAGTATTTTAACGTGGTTGCTGCCACAATGGCAGTATTTTAACGTGGTTGCTGCCACAATGCGCAGTATTTTACCGTGGTTGCTGCCACAATACGCAGTATTTTACCGTGGTTGCTGCCACAACGGTCTAAAAAATGAGATTTGTAAATATTAAGTAGTTGGGTCGGCCTCAGAATAAAAGCGTTTTAATTCACTTACGTGGGCAGTGCGTATGCGAGTTTCTCCCTTCTTGCGAACTTGTATGATGACTGGTGATGTGTAGCCCACGACGATATAGGGTCCTTCGAACTTCGGGGCCAGTTTCGCTGCGAAGCTGTTTACCGCACTGGACAATTGGTGTTGTCGAACCAAAACGTTATCGCCTACGTTAGGTTTCCAATCACGACGTCGTAAATTATAGTGACGCGCCTGGTCGCGCGTGGCTTGACTTAACTTGTGACGGACGAGAGTGAAAATTTCTTGTAGTTGAGTGGCTCGTGTTGACGGTGTTGCAGCTTCTCTGCCAGTGCCGGTCGTCAGTTCATCATACAGGGTGCCGGGTAGTCTGGGTTCGCGGCCTTGGACCAGAAACGCAGGGCTGTATCCCGTGACATCGGATTTGCTGGTATTGATGGCCAGCGTCAGTTCGGGTAGCTGTTCATCCCAGGTTTTGTGCTGCTCTTGACAAAATTGCGCTATCATGGTTTTAAGCGTTTTGTTGGCTCTTTCCGTAGGGTTCTCCTGTGGAGTATATGGAGCCGTGAATTGCTGCTTAACGCCCATCTCAAGCATAAACCTTTTGAAAGAGCGGCTGGTGAACTGCGTGCCGTTGTCCGATATGAAAACCTTCGGTGCGCCGAAACGAGCTAGTATGCGCTCTCGAAAACCCTTTTTCAGTGTGTCGCTGGTGGCTCTGCGCAACGGTACGACTTCGGTCCACTTACTGAACTTGTCATGGAACACTAAAATGGTGGTGTTTCCATGTTTCGAGCGTGGTAGTGGGCCGATGAAATCTGCGCAGACGACGGACCAGGGCTCTTCAGCAATTTTTGACAACATCTTACCTGCTGGCGCTTGCTGGCTTGTTTTATAACGCTGACAGTTTTCGCATTGCCGCACGTATCGGCTAACATCTCGAAACAGGCCAGGCCAGTAGTACCGTTTGGTGACGCGTGCGATGGTTTTTCTTACGCCCAGATGTCCGGCGCTAGGCTGGTCGTGATTCTCGTTTAGAACACGCTGTCGCAGGTAGGATGGGACACACAGCTTCCACGGGGCGGCGTCTTCGTCGCCAATCTGGTTTGGGATGTGTCGGTAGAGTTGCCCATCCTCTTCCATATAATCTGCAAACTTTTCAGGATTTTTGCGTACCTCGGTCTTTCGTCTCTCTAGCCATGTACAGCGTGGTGGTTCCTCGGTGGTATTAGTAGTTCGTAGTACGTCTTCGAGTGGGCGGCGTGATAGTGCGTCGGCCACCACATTTAGCTTCCCTTTTCGGTACTGCACCTCGAAGTTGTACTGTTGGAGCTCTAATGCCCATCGTGCGATGCGGCCTGACGGACTCTGAATGGAGTTCAACCACTTTAACGATAAGTGGTCCGTAATGACTATGAATTTATAGCCTTCGAGGTAGCACCGCATTTTTCGAATGCCCCAAACAATCGCGAGACACTCCTTTTCTGTGGGGCTGTAGTTTTTCTCGGCTTGAACCAGATGCCGGCTCGCATATGCTATTACACGCTCCACACCATCAAATGTTTGTGTCAGGACCGCTCCTAATCCGTAGTCGCTGGCGTCAGTCTGCAAGACGAAAGTTTTGCTGAAGTCCGGGCACGCTAAAACTGGGGCTTCTGTGAGTTTCGTCTTTAGAGCCTCGAACGCTGCTTGTTGCTCAGGGCCCCAACGCCAGTGTTTGCCCTTTTTTAGCAGCAATGTCATAGGGTGAGTAATCGTGGCGAAATCCGGCACAAAACGCCGATACCAGGATGCAACTCCTAAATAGCTTCTGAGTTCTTTCAGGCTAGTCGGTGGGTTGAGCATCTTGATGGCCGCTACCTTGTCGGGGTCGGTGTGAATACCCTCGCCGCTCACGACGTGTCCTAGATATTTTGTCTCGGCCTTGAAGAACTCGCACTTTTCTACATTGAGCTTGAGGTTGGCTGCCCGTAGTCTGCGGAAAACTTCCTTTAGGTTGCGTAAATGTTCTTCTTTGGTGCTTCCTGTGACAATAATGTCATCGAGGTAGGCGAACGCGTATGGTTCCATCTCTGGCCCGATAACTCCGTCTAGTGCGCGCTGAAAAGTGGCTGGTGCAGAGTGCAGGCCAAACGGCATCACGCGCCACTGGAAAAGCCCACGTCCGGGCACGGTAAAAGCTGTGAGTGGTTTGCTGCTGGGGTCCATCGGTATCTGCCAGTAGCCATTTTTAAGGTCGAGGCTACTTATAAATCGGGCATTTCGCAGCCGATCGAGAATGTGATGTATCCGGGGCAGCGGGTAAGCGTCAGGTACAGACTTGGCGTTCAGCTGTCTATAGTCTACACAGAGCCGCCACGTACCCGTCTTCTTCCGAACCAACACGATTGGTGCGCTATGCGGGCTGTTTGAGGGCTCTATGCAGCCTTTCGCCAGTAGTTCATCCACTTCCTTATTTATGATCTCCTGCATTGCGGGATTCCGTGGAAAATATCGTTGTTTCAACGGTCGTTCGTCTAACATGACGATTTTGTGGGGCGTCACTCTAGCCGTACCCTGCAGGTTTTCAAATTGTTTAAGTTCTTCATGGAGGAAATCATCCACTGTTGTGATTGAAGGCGTAGGTTCGTCGCTTATGTTGGTGCAAGCGTACTCTGCCAGCAGGTGTGGCGCCGGTGAGCGCAGCGTAAGGGTTTGTCCGCCACAGCTCAGTTCGGCACCCATTTGTGTGAGGAAATCCATTCCCAGGAGTAAATCGTCTGCCACACCTGGTAGGATCCACAGTGCCATTTCGCAGGTCTTTATGCCCAGGGTGATTTGAACAGTCAGGCTCTCAGACACCGCCCTCACCGATCCGTCGGCTAGCCGCACGTTGGATGCAATCGACCGCCGGTTCATCGGCGTTTGTAGCTTAGCTCCAAGCATCTGGCTCACGAAGCTTCGGGTGGCTCCGGTGTCAATTGTCGCATTTTGTAGATAAGGTCCGATCTTGACGCGCGCGTGAATGTGCCGTCCATCGGACTGTAGGTCATGGTTTAGTTTTGTGGAGGATGCAGTGGGTTGGCCACACTCTCGCCTCCTGCTGGAGCGGGCCCGTTGGCGTTTCCCGGCTTACAACATCGGTCGCATTCGGTAGACAGCCTCTCCTGCTGTTCGCGGTCGCTGCCGAAAATCACTTGTTTGTTCCAACAGTGTTTGGAAAGGTGACCCACTTGGCCACATATGGTACAAGTTGTTCTTAAATATTGAGCTTCTGTACGTTCTCGATAAGTTCGTACCGACCTCTCGTGGGTTCCTTCCGAGGGTAAGGTCAGCATACCTCGTTGTTGTGCTTCTTGGATGGCTGGTAGGGAGGGGCCATCTCTTATTGTTGGTGACGCTCTGGTCGGGCTTTCTTCTCCACGGATGGTCTCGTAATCCTCTGCCATGGCCAACAAGTCATCAAAAGTGGTAAAATCTCGCCGTCTGATATACAATTTGTATTCATGGCGGCAGTTACGGAAAACTCGCTCTAATTTTTGTAGCGGTGGGTAATTGGCGTGTCGCATCAGGTTCAGCAGGTCCAGGCTGTAATCCTTAAACCGTTCATTTCTCCTCTGGATCCGGCCACGAATCTGGTCTTCGAGGCGTTCAAAGAATCGCGTTGGTAGAAAATACTGCAAAAACTTTTCCTTGAATTCATTCCAAGAGTCGAGTGTGGTTTTATTATTTCGCCACCAGATCAGCGCGCTTTCGGTTAACAACTCCGGCATAGTTCGTGGTAAGTGTTCAGCGTTGAGACCATATACCTCGGTCAACTCTTCGATCCGTTCAATAAAGCCTAAGGGATCTTGCCTGCCGTCGAATCTGACTGACCATCGTCGGACCTGGTCGATGACACCCCCATATGCGGTATCTCGGTGACGATCCTTGGTAAAATTTGGTACATGTATCAGCTTCTGAGTGGTGGTGTTGTCTACAGCTGTAACATCTTTGCTCACTGCTCCCGTCGGTCTGAGTGACGTCTCACGTTTAGAATCAGGCTGGACCAGTTGAATTTTCTCCGATGCCGCTGGTGTGTCACCGATCGGAATAGCCGGTGGCCGTGGTGACGTGGACCGCTTCTCGAAATGCTTTATTTCCAACTCAGTCAGTCGTTGCTGTAGCTTGGGGTCTTCTTCCATGTCTGTGGTAACAGCCGCAAATCTTTTCCGCAGCTCGTCGACAGTTCCTTCTGGATTAAAACCAAATTCATCGGCATATACGAGCAGGTCGTCCTTACGTAAGGAGTAGATCCATGATGTCTTAACCATGGTGGTGAAGTGTTGATTTTAAATATTTTCTTCTTTATATTTTTTTTTTCCTTTTGTTGTTGTTTGTTTTTTTTTTTTTTCTCTTCTCTTTTTTTTTTTCTAATTTTTTTTTTCTTTTGTATATATTTTTTTTTTTTCTTTTCTTTTTATTTTGGATGTGTCTATGTTGTAGCCGGTTGTGGACTGCTCACTTCCTCTATATTCGGAGGAAAATGTAAGGGCAGCTGATTTCACAAATTCCACCCCTTGCACAGGTCCTATTAAGATTTAAATATAAGTTAAAGTTAGTGGTTGGCTCGCGTCTAGTGAGCCGTTATTGTGTTTTTTTTTTTTTCTAAATGATACTAAGCAATAATGTGGATTTTCTCCCGAATATGGCTAACCAATTGTAGCCGGCGTTTTCTTAGTTTACGCCAAAAAAAAAATTGCAAGTGGGTAAGACCTCCCTTAGGATTCAGCCTTTAATAACTTTGTATGGCTGGTTCTCTTAGCGAACCAGCGTTCACCTTTTAGGTGTAAAAAAAATTAATTATGATAATATTTCGATTTTTTTTTTTAGAATGACACTAAATCTGCGCCTTTCTGTGTGCTTTGTATCAGTTGGCTAGTTAAGTTTACCAGCCCTGCTGAATTTCCCTGAGTGTATCAGTCTTGCTCACTTAAAGAACGTGATTGAGAAATAGCGTCCACCTTCAATAGACGACTAACCGAGCTTATGGCTTGGGTGTAGATGCCAGTGACGCGGAGTTATGTGATCGTGTTTCTTTTGGCCCACCTTGGATCAAAATCTGCGTGCTTGACTGGTAGTCTGACCTTGCTGAGATAGTTACTGTCTATCTTTAGCCCAGTCGTTCATTCTTTACTTGCTTTAATACAGCTTCTTGCTGTTATATACGCAATTATTTGTACTGTGTTGTTTTTTTTTTCAAAACAAACCCGACGTCGCGCATAAGGATAGCTACGCGGTCCTTCAAAATTTTCAAAATAAATCAATTTAAATAAAATATTCCTAAATATAAAATCGAGCAATCAGACTCATGCCCCCAATTTGAAATTCATGTAAATTTTATCAACTAAGTTTGAGTTATTTCTATTGCTATATATATTTTCTCTTTTCTGACTTTCTAATTGCCTACTTCTGGCAAAACAGAACTTTTCGAACCCTTTTTTGGTTCCAGTTCAAAATTTAGAAAACTTAAAACAATAAAAAGAAAAATTTTTTTTTCAAAATGGCAACGAAATCCTAACGTCGTTGTAATATATTAGAGCGTTATTACTATAATATTACTCGGTTTTAATTAATGCACAAAACACGCCATTGGCTTCGGCCTCCCGTTGTACCAGTAGACTCTTTTGCTACAGTGGCACAAAGAAATGGAGGCGAGTTAAAGCTCGGCGTAAATGCACTTGCTAAAATTAAATGTTAACTAATATTAAGAACCTTATAAATATTTTAAACCTGTCTGCTTTAGCAGGGCAAACCTCACCGAATCTACTCCTTAGTTTTCGGTTAACGAAAATAAGAGCACACGAAGTTCAAAATACTATTGCATCAACTGACCAAGTCTTTAATTTGGTTACCGCATGGTGTTGATTCGGTGTCCCTGCTCGGGCGCCATTGTAAGGACCTATTTATCCGGCCGAGGATGCGCTCGCCGGATCCAGGGTCCGCACAATTATTTATTGTCTGTCGAACACCGAACCAAAACCAGTTGTCTCCGATTTCAATAGTACTTTTATTTATTTCTTTTCGTGTGATCTTAACCAGTACCTTAAACTAACAATGATTATTTATCCTATTCTAATGCTTAGCTTAACTCTACTATCGCTCTTACATACGTTTCGTATGGCTATATTTTACCTTATCCTATCTTTATTATTATTTTTCTATTTATCTTATCCTAATCACTTACACTCTTATTTTTATAAAGTTCTTACTTTCAGCTATGATGCCCACCTATCGCTATTCGAGTCGGTTGGGTCCCGTGGTCGTGATTAGGGTGTACGCCTTCTAGTACGAACCCTCTGGTCGGCTGGATTGTGGTTTGATGTTTTCGGATAGCTACATTTTCGGGTTTTAAATCGAGGAATTCGGCGAAGCAAAGAGCTGGCCACCCCAGGCCCTAGGCTTCACTGAACCCCTCCCTTCGGTGGACGAAACTCACGGCGACACATGGCCTAGCAGGTCTTAGGTCGGTACCGAATGGGGCTGGCCACCCCTGGCCTCCACTCACCCGCCACTGAGACCGAAACGAAGCAGTGTGTGACGTGAGGTTCTCTTTGGTTGAGCAAGGGGCTGGCCTTCCCGGGCCTCCAAGCTCACCACCTGTATCCTCCTGAATCCTATACTACTTGCACTTGTCTCACGTACTAACCTGTGTTCTTCTCTCCCTGCTCGTCATCGTGTCTGTCGTGTCCGGTTTTCTCGACGCCCTGGTTTGACAGAGGCTGGTCACCCCTGACCTCCGTTTCCCCAGTCGTCCCTACCCTACTCCTGTCTTCCTACCACTGAGTGTTCCGTCCGTCGTCCGCTGCATAAGTCCGCCCTAACGTCCGTGAATTCCGAGCGTGTAGCCCAGAGGTCTGATGAAAACGAGACTGGTCACCCCTGGCCTCGAGTTCACCAGACAACCGTCCACTAATTTTGGGTCGCTTCATACTTGGAACCTGACTAGACTGTGGCTTGGAACCTAGTGTTGTCTGTCCTCCGCATCACGGGTCCACGGAACCCAACGTTCGTTTTATTTTAGTGGGTAGGCATCGTCTTCTACCGACTCCTGGTTACGTAAATAAGAGTGAAAGTCCTATCCTGCTCTATTTACTTAGAATTAGTTGATGAACCTAAGATATTCTTACGCTTCTAAGGTGGAGAAGAATGATTTTAATAGTAAAAAGAAAAAAAAAAGTTTAAGTTTAAATAAAGATTCCCGTAAGGGGAGTTACTAGACACTATAGTTACTGAAATGCGGTTCCGCTGGCTGTCGTCCACGACAGGCTCTTTATCCTTCACTTTTCTTTTCTCCGATACCGCCGCTGCTGCGCGCTGTCGGCGCTCGCTGCTATCGTCGCTGCTGTGGTGCGGTTGACGTCTCTGCTGCTGCTGCCGTCGCTTCGCTGTCGACGTCTCTGCTCCTGCTGTCGTCGCTTTGCTGCCGGCGCTCTCTGCTACCGTCGCGGTTACTGTGCGGCCGGTGTCGCTGTCGCCGTTCCGCTCGCTGTACTGTCGGCGTTACTGTCGCCGATTATGTTCCGCTGTCGACGTTCTCAGTCGAAATTATTTTACTTTTACTGCGCCAGACGTCTGGTCGCTATCACTCGAGGTTCACAAAAAACTCAAGATTGTTCGTTGTTGGCCCTTTTATAACCTCGCCTGTATGCCACGCCATGCTTCTTCTTCTTAGTACTCGTGTTTGTTTTCTCCGCAAGATCGCCTGTTTGTCCCGTTGGTAGCGGGTACCGACTGGCCTTTCCTCAGAGTGTGTATGTTTGTCCATGAGTTCATGCAAAGAAAAGAATATATGTATGTAACTATTTTACGTCTCCCAGTTGGCAATACATTTGAGGCGGGGCCTAGATAACTACCTAAAGAAGGAGATGCGTGTTTTATCCTATGCCTAACCTGACAGTGACCCCAGCCAGGCCATGGTAACTACCCTTATCCGCGGCGCCAAGCGGGTTTCTTTGCATTAACAACTCTGAAGTGTTTTAGTTTGTAAATTCATGTTTATTTCTTATTAACTTATAATAACTATATAATAACTTATCTTTAAGCATTGACAATATTCTTTGGACTAAATCCATCTTATTGCGTTTATCGTGAGTGTAGTTACTATATATTTATATTAGTATTACCTCACATTATTCATTTGGTTGAAATTAAAAATTACTCCATTTCGATATTAAATCTTATATTAATATTAAATATGAATCAAAATATTAAATCTTATTATGAATACGTTATTCGTGATATTATCACCTGCTGCCTCGACGCGCTACTAGGCGCGCGGCCGTCGAGGTCCCTTATGGGTACTCGTCTCGATATGGCGCGGCTGAAGTGGACGTTTCAACAGGGCCTTTTGTCCCGCATTTCGTGGGATATCCTGACCCAGTTGTAAACTAAAAATAAAGAAATCTTAGTAAGGCATGTGGGAATAGAATTTGTGAAAAATTGTGTTCCTTACAATTGTGCTGACCAGATGCGCATATGTTTTATTATATCGCCAGAAAGCTGAAACTGATTACATGAAAATATTATTCCTTTTACAGCATTCTTATTCACAGTCATCAATTCTTATTCATACAACATTTAAAGTACCATTGATAAAGAACTGCGTGACAACGGTGACACAATAGTGAGAAAAATAGAGCCACACAACAAAACAAGTTTAACAGGAGGGGGGCGGGGGGTGGGGAGGCAAACAACTAAGTAGATAACTATAAGGAAGATTTTATATAATCCAAAATTTTCGTAATTACTCTGGACACACAACTGCATTATTAGAGATAAATGGGGACGTTAAATCTATAGAGTGAATTTTAAAACAAAACTCAGTTTTATTTATAGTCTGGTATGAAAAAATAGATTTTTAGCCATAACTTTTGATTGGAAAGAGATATGGGGTAATTTTTTCACATAAATTATTTTTGAGACTTGAATTTTTTGTAAAAACTATAAAATCAACATTTTGGAAAAACTAAATTTTGCGAAAAAAATCACAAACCCTTGTTGTTTTGATGACAGTTAAATAATTATTTAAATAATTAATTAGTTAAATAATTTTTGCGCTTGGCTGGAAGAATTTTTGCAAATAAATGCTATGTCATATGAAAGGTAGCCAGATGTGCAATTTTGAATTGATTTCATTTTTACAACAACAACAATTTTTGAGTCATTTTTTGAGTAAAAAGTCAATATTTCGGACCTTTTTTGACATAATCATAAAACATATATACACTGACTTAACGGTAAAGTTCAACCAGTTCACAATTTTTGTGAAGTGATTTTATTGAACTTTTGAACAAAAAAAAATTGAATGAAATATATTAATGGACAGCGGAGATATTTGCATCGAAAGACCAAACTTTGATTTTCATGTCGTTTTTTCTCATTCTTAAGCAACGATGTTTTATGTAAAAAGCATTGTACTGAAAATTTCTCCAATTTTGAATATATGTGAATGTTTTTGATGTCAAAATAACAGAAATTTTTTAAAATTAAATACACAAAAATCTTCGATACTAAAAAGTTTTATAATAACAAAATTACCGTTAGTTGAAAAATTTTGGAGGGGTGTGGCAAAAACTAAGTATGTTAAATTTTAATTTAGAATGCATTTAATATGCATATCTAGTTTGAGCGAAATCCGTTGAGCCGTTTAGATTTGTATAAAGGCCAAACAAAGAAACAAACAAACAGAAAAAAAGTTTTATTACTATAGATTTTAACCCTCTAGTGCCCGTTTTTATGGGTCTTTTTTGAAACTTCTCCAAATAAGGTTTACTTCTCCACCCTTAAACATAGTCTGAGATGGTTAAATGTTCTGCGAAAATGTTCCTTGCAAAATTTAATTAAAAGTCTTTTTGAACAAGATGTGTCCAAGACGTATTTTTATGAAGAGAAATTGTCAGTTTTTAATTACTTCATGTACAGAGTTTATTACCTGCAGAAATGTTCACTATGAATCATTTGAATAAATTTTTATTGCATAGTCTTAGAAAGTTTTTTAATTAACCACTTTATTTGGTAATACAAAAAGGCACACCTACGACAATCAGGACACGAGAAGCAACCGAATTTTGTATAGAAGAAAATATTGCTTCTCTTGTCTTGTTTGTCGTTGGTGTGCTTTTTCGTGATACAAAATTAAAAGGTGTTTATTTTTTCTCTCCATAGATACAGTGATGGAAAATGTTATAGAAACGGCAAGCAATTTGCCATTGCAAACAATATCATCAATAAATTTAGTAAATAAATTACACATATAAGTGCAGTGTAGAGTTTATTAATATATGTGTTTATGACAATTGCACCAAATTGTTCGTTTCGTGTGTCTACAACCCTAATAAATACAATAGCTTAGAACCATACTTTAGTGAAGTGTCTGACGTGTCAATCGGCTATAACTACTTTGTAATATGTGGTGATTTTAATGTTAATTTACTGTGCAATGATAACCTCACCAAAAATTTGTGTGAAAATATATCGTCCGTTGGTCTGTCCGTTGTTAATAGTGAAATGCCCACCAGGTTTTCTGTAAGTGATAATCCCAGTCTTTTAGATTATTTCATTGTTTCAGATATATCATCTGTTTTGCTTTTTGACCAAATTTATTTTTTGTCAGATCACGATTTAATTTTTTGTACTTTAAATGTTAATTTTGTGCGCACTGTGCCTCCAAGCACGTACTTACTTGTATCATGACTTTAAAAATATAAATCGTTTTGCTCTTTTACAATATCTACTTACAGTTCAATGGAATGAAGTTTGGAACAGTGAAACTGTTGATGAAAAGTTACTTTTTTTCTCACTTATTATTAATAGGTTATTTTCCAATCATGTCCCCTCTCGTAGTGTCACCATAAAAAATGCCTCCTGCCCTTGAACCAAGGTTCAATAACCGAGTTTAAAACGCTATAAACAAGCGAAATAAACTACACAGTTTGTGGAAAAAATACCCCACAGTTGAAAATTGGGAAAATTACCGATTAGCTAGAAACGAATCAACACGTATCTTAAGACACTCAAAAAAATTGTATTTCTTCTCCAAACTTAAAACATCTCTTTCTTCAAAAGATTTGTGGAACAATGTCAAAAATCTTGGTATTTGTAGCAAAACAAAATCTGAATGTCGTATTGACCCTGATCTTCTTAATAATTTTTTCTTGTCTGGCACGCAGAACTCCGCTTATATAAATTTTTCAAATCCAACACAATATGTTGAACAAACGTTTGAGTTTTCTGCAGTAAGTGAAAGCGATGTAGGAATATGCGTTCAAAAAATTAAATCAAATACAGTCGGAGCAGATGGAATTCATATTAAATTCATAAAAGAAATCTTACCATTTATTCTCAGTCCACTGACACATATTATTAACCACTGTTTCACAACATCTTGCTTTCCAAGTTCTTGGAAAACTGCAATTGTTCTTATTGTTCCCAAAAAAACAGCAGCGAATGAGCCCAATGATTTAAGGCCAATTAGCATTTTGTCTTCATTATCAAAAATTTGTGAATCTCTAATGGCTTATCAAATATCAAGCTACCTATTGCAAAATAAGCTGTTATCTCCAGAGCAGTCAGGTTTCCGCGCTGGACATAGTTGCTCTACTGCTATGATAAAGATTTTGGACGATATAAGAAACTCGTATGACAATGGATCAGTAACTCTGCTATGCTTACTCGATTTTTCAAAAGCGTTTGACACAGTTAATCACCATTTACTATGTTATAAGCTTAAATATAAGTATGGTTTTAGTGACAGCGCTGTGTTACTCCTGAACAACTATCTTTCCTATCGAGTACAGAAAGTTAAGGTCGGTGAAAATTTTTCAAGTCTTTCGTCTGTTTGCAGTGGGGCTCCCCAAGGATCGGTACTAGGTCCTCTTTTATTCTCCATTTTTACAAATGATATTTTCAGCTTTTGCAGGCATTCGTTCATGCATGCTTATGCTGATGATATTCAGATATATCTCTCACGTAGAACTGGTGTCATGGAAGACCTGGTATTCAGGCTTAATGAGGATCTAGAAAGTATAAGTCAGTGGGCTGTTAGCAATGGGCTTCAACTTAATGCTGCGAAATCATTTGTATTACCCATCAGCAAAGATAATGTCTTCTTTGAAGATATACCGGACCTTATTTTAAAAGACCAAAAGCTAAGTCTCGTCAGCAAAATCAAAAATCTATGTTTTCATATTAATTCTACACTTACCTGCAGTGACCACATCAACAGTGTGGTTCAAAAAGTATATTATATTCTGCGTAATCTAAGAGTTTCAGCTGATTATACGCCAGTTGAATTGAAACATAAGCTTGTTCTTCAACTTATACTACCTATAATTACTTATGCAGAATGTGTTTATAGCAATTTGGACTCCCGATCTGAATTAAAATTAAACTTAGCATTTAAGCAGGTTACACGATATGTTTATGGGCTGCGAAAATTTGATCATATATCTCAGTTTAAAAAATCTATTCTTGGAAGTGATATTATTAACTATCTCAATGCTAGAAATTGTATCTTTCTGCATAAAATAATAGTGTTTAAAACGCCTCCTTATTTGTTTGATTCGATTTGGTCACTCAACAAGAAGTTTCATGCTGACCCCACCGAGTTTCAACTACCTCAACTCCACAAGATTATTTTTTATTAATGCCACTCGTCTTTGGAATTCCTTACCGAGCCATGTAAGAGCTTTAAGGGAAATAACAAGATTTAGACTTGCCATATTTCAACATTTTGCTTCTAAATAATGATTAATAAATTCGCCAGTTTTCTTTAAATCTATACTTTCTTCTTGTCACTTTTTGATTTTTCTCACTTAATGACTTCAATTGTATACTCTATCTGGATTTCTCTATTTCTACTTAACATTAAGATTAATTTTATAATAAGTTTAATTGTTTAAATTAGGTTTAAGAAAATCTTTAATTTGTATAATCCTAAAAATATTGTTCCAACTTGTACATTAAAAGAACTAAGTTCTTATCGTACTATAAATAAATAAATAAATAAATAAATAAATAAATAAATAAATAAATAAATAAATAAATAAATAAATAAAAAAATAAATAAATAAATAAATAAATAAATAAATAAATAAATAAATAAATAAATAAATATATTACTATTCCAGAAAGCCGGATAACGGTACTTTATTATGTTGAAGCTTTTGAGCATATTTTGACAAAAATATCATTGAGTCTGCGCATTCAATAATCGAACACCATTTTAGCTTGGAAAAAAAGACACACAATTAAATATTGTTTACTTTAGTTTAGTTTATTCAGTCTATGGATCATTCAATTCCTTATAGACTAGAGAAAATAGCAATTAAGTTACAATTAATAAAATAATCATAATAAAAATAATAATACACAAAATTAAGCTTAAATTATATTAAAACAAACTAGTAACAAAATTTTTAAAAGATGATTTCGACATTGAAAAATTAAACAAGTACCTAGATGATAATTCATTATATAACCATAAAGACCTTGTTATAGGCCCATTTAAGGCATAATTCGTTCGATGGATTTTAATGAAAAATAGCTTATAATAACGCAACTGCCTTTGTGGTATATTGAAATGAATCAAACTCAAAAGCATAGGGTCATCAATATTACTGCATATTATATCATAGATGAAAATTAAAGAGATTATTTTCCTCCTGATTTCGAGCGTCTTTAAGCCCATCAATAGACATCTCACATGATAAGAGGGTAAGGCAAATCCAAAGTTAGTGCAATAAAGCATATACTTTGTAGCGATTTTTTGAACTTTTTCAAGCCTCAACGAATGAATTGTAGCTGAAGGGTTCCAAATTAAAGAAGCATATTCTAATCTTGACCTGACTAGAGAACAGTAGAGTGCTTTAAATGTATAGGGATCTTTAAATTCTTGACTATTCCTACGAATAAAGGCAAGCAGGGAAAAACTTTAGGCAACAAGAAGTTTAAGTGCTCTACAAAGGTAAATTTGGAGAGACGCCAAGATGACGCCCAGGTCCCGAATTGTATTTACTCTTTGAAGAGGTATATCGGAAATGGAATAAGAAGTCACGATAATATTACTAGATTTACTAAAAGTTGCATGGTAGCATTTACTTATGTTCAGAGGTAACCCATTGCGGATACTCCATACAAAGACATTGTCCAGATCTGCTTGCAGTAAAGCCGAGTCACCAAAGGAGTTAATTTTCGCAAACAATTTGAGATCATCTGCAAAAAGAAGATGGTTTGCAAAATGAAAACATTGTGTTATATCATTAATATAAAGCACAAAAAACAAAGGTCCTAAAATACTTCCCTGAGGGTCACCAGAGGTTGCTGGATATAAATATGATTGCGTATTATCAATCGAGACAAAACAAACTCTTTCACTAAGATAAGACTTTATCCATTACAGAAAAATCGAACGGCAACCCAATTTACTTAGTTTAGCCACAAGAACCTTATGAGAGACTTTAACAAAAGCTTTTGAAAAATCCGTGTAAAGCGCATCAATTTGAAAGCCAGATTCAAAAGCAGAGATACAGTAATTAGAAAAGAGGGAAATATTAGTAACAGTGTACTTTCCGGGTACAAAAATATGCTGCTCAGGACAGATACAAAGCTTTAAAAAAAAAGCAAAGCTTCTGTTTGATAATTGACTCAAAGAGTTTTGAGACAATTGTCAATTTGGAGATAGGGCGGTAGTTGCCAACATCATTCTTTTGTCCGCTTTTAAAAATTGGACTTATAGCTGCAATCTGCCAAGACTCAATGAAAGAACCAGAAGAAAGTGACTTATTGAAGATAAAACAAAGAGGTTCAGCTAATGCAGATGCACACTGTTTAATTGAAATAGCACAAAAACCATCATTATCAGACTTAGTTGAGGATTTGAGGAGGGACAATGCATTGCAAACATCCTCAATTGATACTGACATAGAGCCAATATCAACTCTAGATACAATGTTTTCCAAAATAGATTGATCAAACCACGAGTCGTCATCAACAAAGTTAGATTTAAAATTATCGGCAAAAAGATTCACTGTATCCCTATTGGAAGAAGAATTCCTACCTTCAAAGAACATTGAAGTGGGAATCTGAGAACCATTCTTCTTTGACTGAATGTAATTCCAAAAACTCTTCGGATTTGAAATTATATTAGATTCAAATCTGAGAATGTATTGATTGTATAAAAATTTGCTTAAAAAAATTAAACTCCATAGAGTAATGCTCATATTTTACTTTACAATAGTAATCATTTGTAGACTGAAAAAGTTTGAAAAATTTATTACGAAGGTTTTTTAGCTTTTTGAGACCACTAGTGTACCACGAATTTTTATGGGTTCTTTGCTCAACCAGTGGAATATTATTTGAACAGATGTAATGACTATTTAGTTTAAAAATATCAAAGCATGTTGCGGTATTTTGGCTATCAAATAAGCTTGACCAGTTAATAACAATTAAAAGTTCACTTAAATAATCAAAATTGCACGAATTAAAGTTAAAAACATTTCGCGTTTGCTTAAACGAGATAAATTCATAAACTTTTATAACTACAAATAAAGGTAGATGATGAATGCTACCTGGGCTAACTGGAAAACTACATTCTGAAAGTTGATGTTGAATATTGTTGGAGACAAAAATTAAATCAAGAATTTTATTGAGAGTATTCTCGATAAAATTGATTTGTGTTAGATCGATACTAAAAAAATTATCAAATAATGTAATTTCATGAAGCTGGTTTAGGTTAGTTGCCGTAAGTTCTCCTGCGATACGAATCCATTTAATTTTCGAGAGGTTGAAGTCACCCATAACACACAAATGGCTAATTGAATCCATCGAAGCATGCAGAGCTACAATATTATCTGAATGGGCAGCATAAATTTGATCAGAGCTATTCGGAGGTATATATGAAGCGCACAGAAACAGAGTACCAACGGAACCCTGAATAGAAATACATAGCTGGTCCAAAGTAGAGTCACCATTAGACAAAGTGCACAGGCTGGAGTGAAGATGACATTTTGCAGCATTAAGAACGCCACCACCACGCAAATGGCCAGTTCTTAACGTTTCTCTATCTTTCCGATAAACATGATACATATCCAAATCGAAAAATTCACCATCAAAAGGTCGGCCTTTGTAGTCTAGTGGAGAGTGCGCTAGGCTCTCAACCCAAAGGTCCGGGCTCGGGCATGGTTCTTTTCACTTTCTTTGTTCTTTCTTTGTCCTACATTAAAGAATTATGGAAAACTAAATCCACAACTAAATTGTGGAAAATGTGAAGGAATGGAACAACTAAGGGCTTGAAATGCTTGCCGAGGTTAACGCATAACACTAGCCTCGGTTAAAAAGCAATTCAAATTGTATTTCGCGGTTGTTTCGCCTAATCAATAATTCACGTATGGTTTCCAATCAATTCCTCTAAATAATCTATCCCTTTCCTTTCAGGTCAAAGACCAAACCTTGTTTGTATAAGGAGCATGCCTTGGTTCTTTGATCTTTAAAAAAAAAAAAAAAAGTCTGAACTAAGCCAGGTTTCAATAAAGATGATCAGATCAAAATCATTATGCGAGGACCAATTAAAAATTGCAGCCGATTTAGTTCTAATACCCGACATATTTTGAAAGTAGAGTTTAATATTGCTATTAATGCTACAAATATAAGCACCAACACACTTTTATTCAGGTAAAAGTAAGAAATTATTAAAAAAATTATTAAAAAAACTAATACCTAATTAATGATAAATTTGTTTAATAAATTTTTTAAGATAAAAAATTGACTTCATATGTATGCTATTAAGGTGGTCTCTATTAGTGATCTGCAAGCGATGGCATTTTCGCTACTTGCAATCTACCCTCAACAAATACAGTGACAGTCTGACCGCACTACGCAAGCGCTGCGATTGTTGTGTCGAACATACTTGCAACATTGAAGCCAACTGTGTATGAGCGTGTCGTAAGACCACAATAATGCATGTTCGAGTTGTTGGTTTGATAACCAGCGCAGGGTCTTTTCAACTTCTGGTATACAATGGTAAGTATGGTCATTTACAAGCAACAAAACAAAGACATAAAGCGTAACTCCTGCATAAAAAAACCAGCGCTTATTTTGTTCTCCGAACACAAAGTACTTGGAGTAACATTGCAGTTACTTTGCGTGACTTTTAAAAGCTTGTAGCTCATAAGCTAATGGTTCAATTGAGCTGATTTCTTTTTCAAAATAAATTCTAAAGTTTAATTGAGTGAGCAATAAAATTTGTTTAGTAAATTTTGAAAGATATTTATTAAATTTAGTTTTTTAAGAAATTATATCAGACGCCATTTTATTATAAAACACCTTTAATCACTGATTTTGATATGATTTTGTATGCATGCAGATCTTTAATAAAGCTACAACTTTTGTTCAATTGTTCAAAATTTTGAAATAATAGGGTCGCCACCTAATATTATGTCTTTTCAAGAGTTTAAAACTGATAAATGACGTTTAAAACTCTTGAAAAGACATATTATTAGGTGGCAACCCTATTATTTCAAAATTTTATAATTTTGAAATTCTGACAATGGATTCGGATTCAGCGACCCATTTTTGGTATCCAATTTTTTTTTTGCCAGCCCCGAATTCATAAAACTACAAAAAATTAAGGTGGCAACCCTATCCACCATCTTGAATTTTAAAATTCTAACTTTAGATTCGAAATCAGTGCCCCTTAACACTGATGAATGACGTTTAAAACTCTTGAAAAGACATATTATTAGGTGGCAACCCTATTATTTCAAAATTTTATAATTTTGAAATTCTGACAATAGATTCGGATTCAGCGACCCACTTTTGGTGTACGATTTTTTTTTTGCCAGCCCCGAATTCATAAAACTACAAAAAATTAAGGTGGCAACCCTATCCACCATCTTGAATTTTAAAATTCTAACTTTAGATTCGAAATCAGTGACCCCTTAACACTGATAAATGACGTTTGAAACTCTTGAAAATACATATTATTAGGTGGCAATACTGTGGTAAAAATTTAGGTGGCAACCCTAACCTCCATCTTAAATTTTAAAACTGTGAAATTATATTCGAAATCAAATTCGTTGTCAGAATTTTACAATTACAAGAATTTGCATAAATGAAAAAAATCTAGGTGGCAACTCTATCCGCCATCTTAAATTTTAAAGTTTGACATCATCTTCGAAATAAGTTACCCCTAAAACTTCCTAAAACTATTTACTCTATTCATACTGAAGTAATCTACAAACACTTGAGTAAAAATGCAGTGTACGCGCTGATTTCATCGTTCGTAAGCTTACTTTTGTTTCACTGCTTAGCCGAAGTTGAAATCAACCTGCAATGGTACACGAGGCAGTAGCTCAAAATAATGCATAATTATAACGATTTTATGCAAACATCTGTACTTTCCACTGAAGTCGAAGCACACATCACACAGTGTTTGACTTTGGTACAATTGGCTAATGCAACATGCCTGATGTTGTAAGTGAGCTCGATGGCGTAGAATATGTTGCATGGTATTAATGATATTGAAGTCATACAAAAACCAAGTATGTACTGAGTGTAAAAGCAGTTGCAGTTCATCGCTGCAGGTCTCTGGTCTCTATTTTCAAAAGTGTCTTTTTTTTAAATCGATCCCGTTAAAAATATGCGAATAGTTGAGAAATGATGAAAGATGAAATTTCAGAACCATCCAAAGTGATTTTGAGGTTGCTCAAGTGGGTGGAATATACGAAAAGTATGATTTTTTGGAATTTATTAAAAAAATCGCAAAAGTTCAGATATGACAATATTTCAATAAAACGCAGTGGAAATATTTTTTAAACTATGAACAATGTTGATACAAAAAATTATGTGATTAAGTAAAATAGCCTGGCCGTTATGGAAGTTTTCCTAGAAGTGTACCGTTTTGAAAATTTCGAGTTTAAGTATTTTTACGAAAAAAATTTCCAAAAATTTCCAAAAATGCCAAATTTTACAAAACAACATCTCAGGTGGTTGTGGCATAGTCTTGAGCCAGTTTGTGCAAGAAATAAAAAAAGCAATATTTGGAAAAAATTTATAATTGCTGTTGGAAAACATATATTTCTCACTAGAAATGACTTCAATAATTTTAAACAATATATCTGACTTACATTTGAAGAAATGTTTGGGTTCCAAGATTGCCAAGATATCAATCAGTCACTGGTTTTAGGTTGAAAAAAAAAATTCTTAATCAAGAGATATTTTTTAATTAAAGCAAGAAAAATTAACTGAGAGGATGATGAAATACGAAATTTCAGATTCGAGTCGACTTAGAGGTCACTCAAGAGGGTGGAGTGTACGAAAAATATTTTTTATTTTTGCCTTTTACCAACCAGTGAAATATTACGAACATTAAAATAAATATTATTATATATGCTATCATTTATTACCTTTCCAACAAGACAAAAATATTATAAAAATCGGTTTACAAATAAGGCAGTTATGGCCATTTATAATGTTTAAAAAACCAAACCACAGAGTAGCCCAACCTCACCTTCTTAAGGAGCTCTGCTGCTCTGCCATTAGAAACTAGAATGTTCCCAATTGTGGGGCACATTTGACTTTTTCAGGGGCACATTTGACTACTATATTTTTTGTGCAATTTTACATTCGACCTAGAGCCAAACTGAAAGACCCGTAAATAAAGTTGTTTATACAAAATTTATTTAAAAACAGTCAACGATTTCACACTTATTCAAAAACAGAGCCAAAAAACACCACATAAAATCAATAAGATCACTTAATTGAGCTATTTTATTATTTTCCAAATTTTGATGATCTATAATTAATCAATCTTTTAAAAACCTTGAATTTATCATTTCTTTTTTAAGTTTTGTGAAATTATATTTGAACAAAACTTTTATTTCCAAATAAATTGTAATAAAATCATCAAAATGTATTTTTATTTAATATAACAGGCAATTTTTTTTTTTTTTGGATTCGCCCGGAGGTATGAAATCTTCCAAAGATACGTATACCCGTCCTATACGCATGCACGATTCACATTCTAAAATCTGAACGAATCAGCCGGGACAGACAGAATGCACCTACGTACTAAAACATACCCCCTATTGGCAATTAGGATTTTCCACTAAGCACGTTAATTGGCTTTTCAGCGGAATTTAAAAATTGAATATATATAAAATGCGTATTTAAGTATACTTGATTCTAAATAAATAAGCTACATCGAATTAAATAATAGTAATTATCAATGTAAGGTACCCGAAAAACAATCAAAAACACTAAACTCATTTTAACTGGTTTGCGGCCATTGTCCAACCCAAGGACCTACGTGGAAATGAGATAAATCTCATATCCGCCAAATCAAAATCCCAATTAGTTGGATATGCATTAGGGCCAACGCAGGCATAAACTTGTGTGGAAAAGAGATATACTCTGGCACACCAATCCAGGCGATAGTGTGAGTTCAGTCTAATTTCAAATCAGGAAACCACGTGAGCACGTAAATCCCAATTCGATTAAAAATTAAAATATTGAATAATTAAAAAGTAAGTTTTAAAAACGATTCATATTTGATGGTGCTTACTTTATAAAACATAATATCGAGACAAAAAAGAGAAACAGAAAAATCTCAATTACCAATATTACATTGTTATAAAACTGTGTTAGGTATAATAGGATGAAGTTAAATTGATTTAATTATTTAAATGTAATATAATTTTCCGTTTTAAGACGTCTACCGAATCAGAAAAATTAATCATGTTGAAGTTATCATTGAAATCACTGCACATACATCGTAAATGTTCATGAAAAGCGTAATTAGAACTGCACTGACTCAACTTGAAAAACAGAAAATGTCTAGTTCCTCTCCTTGGGATGTTAAAATTTAGAGCTGAGATGAGATATTCCGAATTAATCTCGCCACGAAGTAATTTATACAGAAACATGACATTAAGCATCATTCTTCTGCTTCTTAGGGAAGGTAGTAAAATAATTTTAAGGCGTATTTCATACGATGGAAGCATAATATTGGGGTTCCAACGACTATGACATAAAGCAAAAAGTAAAAACTGTTTTTGAACGGATTCTATGGCGTCGATGTAGACATTATATTGTGGGTTCCATACAACTGATGCATATTCAAGAATTGGCCTTACGAGAGAGGTATATAATAATTTAGTAGTAAAGGGATCACTGAATTCTTTAGTCCTTCTTTTAATGAAACCAAGGACCCCTCTTGCCTTATTTATCACCATATTAACGTGGAGATTGAAGCGAAGTTTTGAATCCATACAAACACCAAGATCGAGAAAACTGGAAACTATTTCTAAGTTAGTGTTATTTATAGTGTAATTTATGTTACTAGCAGATCTTCGCGAGAATGTCATTTGCTTACATTTTTTTAAGTTGAGATTTAATATATTTAAGCAACACCAGTCCACAAGTCTATTTAGATCAGATTGTAAAAGATGTCGTTCTTCGTGTGATTTGTAACAAAGAAAAAGTTTCACGTCGTCAGCGTACATTAAGACGTTACAGTGTTTTATTACCGAAGGAAGATCATTAATGAATAGTAAAAACAAAACCGGTCCAAGATGACTGCCCTGAGAAACGCCAGAAGTGACCGAAAGAAACTTTTTGAAAGAGAATTCTTATATAAAACCTTTTGAGTACGTCTAGATAAATACGAATTTATCCAATTTAATAATGTGACAGGAAACCCTATAAGGTGGAGTTTTTTCAAAAGAAGATTATGATTAACACTGTCGAAAGCTTTGCTAAAGTCCGTATAAATAACATCAGTCTGCAGTCCCAAAGTAAAACCATTTATAACACGCGTAGTAAACTCTAAGAGGTTTGTTGTAGTGGACTTACCCTTCAGAAAACCATGTTGAAAGACAGAAATGCTGGAAGACAAGGAGTGGGTTAATTGATCAGTTATGATTTTCTCAAATAACTTAGGGATTGCACTTAATTTTGCAATTCCTCGATAGTTAGAAACATCTATCTTGGAGCCAGATTGATGAAGGGGTATAATATAAGAATCCTTCCATATAATAGGAAAATAACAACTATGCAAGGAAATATTAAAAATGTTTGCTAGAGGAGTACACAAGTTTGTAGCACATTGCTTTAAAATACAGCTTGGAATTTTATCAGGGCCGGTCGTAAAAGAAAATTTTACTTACCGAAGATAACACATGACAATATTTGGGTCTAAGTTGATTTAAAGAAGTTTGCAAACATGTTAGAAATCACATTGTCACAAGATGATTCTTAATGATTGAATTTCATAAGGGGTGGAAAACTGGAGGCTTTACGTTTTGAGTTAACAAAACTATAGAAAAGTTTTGGATCATCTTTAAATTGAGATTTTATGTTAATTATAAAAGCAGAATAGCATTGTTTATTTAATAGTTGATATCTATAACGACAAGAAGAATAGGAAGCAAAGTCTAAACTAGAACCAGATATTTTATATTTTTTAAATAAACGATTTTTTAAATTCTTAAGTGCCTTAAGATCATTTGTTAGCCAGTGGATTTAAAGGATTGGAGAAATACCTTTTTTTTGGGACGGACTATAAGAAACACCTTTGCAGAGTATCATTGAAAAACTGTACAGAAGATTCGACGTCATAATATGAATATGATGTTCCGCTAGTTAAAATTGGAGACCAATCAGTCTGCGAAAGTAAGGAATTAAGTTTTACATAGTCCGTTTTCTTAAAATTCGTGCATCAGAAATTACTTTATCTTCTTTGGATGATGTACATCTTCTGGAAGAGATACGGGATTCGAACAATGGAGATTAACAGTAGTGCATCTATCTACAAATACAAGGTCTAGGGTTCTGTGGTTTATATTTAAAATATCATTGACTTGTTGAAGACACAGATCAGACAGCTTATCTAAGAAGTCATTTATCCAATAACTATTGGAAACAGGAGTAAGAAATGAAGAATCGTCAGACAATCTCCAAGTCACAAAAGGTGGGTCAAAATCACCCAGCACAATAAGAACGTCTTTATTTTTTAACAAATTATGAACTTTTTCGATGGCGTGTAAGTGTTTTAAATACATTGTTAAGTCACATTTAGGAGGAATGTAAGAGCAGGTAACATAAATAATACTATTATTTAATTTAACTGCAACACAAATGAACTCAATGTCACTGGTGTCAAGAATTGTCAATTGTCAATTAAAAGTATATCTCTAGGTTAAAGGTTAATAAGATTACGTTTTGATTTCAAAACTTTTCCTTATTAAAATTTAAAATGAAATCTTATGAAATCATTAAGATTTCCTTATTATAAATCAAGAAGGCACTTTCTGAAATCAATAAGTAAATCACATATTTTTGATAAGATATTCTTATTGTTTTTAAAAGTGTATAAGAACACTTTTAAAAAACAATAATATTCTTCTTAAAATTATGTGGATTGCCTAATAAAAGAAGCTCAAAGTTTTAATAAGATCATCTATCATCTATCATTTAAATACGATAATCTTCTTGGATAAAAACCATAGCGGAATCTTATTGATTTTTTTCTATTTTATTGGGTGTTCTAGCTCTGTGAATAAATAATACACAAAAATTTATTCATATGAATAAAATGGCATTTAGCTATGGTTTTTTCAATGTCAAATCTACACCATTTGCAAAAGTCAAATATGCCCCCAAACGACTAACTATTTTTTTCTTTAAATGTATTTAATTGTGTTGAATTTGTAATAAATTAATTTTTATTTACTTAACACATGTCAATAGAGAAACAAATTCCTTTAGGCGCTACCAGGAAATATGTTTTGCTGTTTGAGAAAAGGCTCCAGTAACTCCAGCTAAAAATTATATGAACGGTCACAAAAATTAGAGTCGAGATAGAATTGTTAAACTTTGTGACATTTCCTTAAATCAAATAAGGGTCGGTTCTGCATTTTTACATTTTCGATATAAGGCCCTGTTCCCACTGAACTATGTAGATTCGACTAGATCGAAATTAAAAATATTGATGTAGGAAGAGAGGAAAGACGTTAGATGCGATTTAGAATTGAGGAATTATGGTAAATTTTCTCTAAAATAGCATTCAATCTGTAGTGCATATTTTTGCACTACATATTTTTGCATAAATGCATGTTTTTTTACATATTTTGTTGAAAATTTACGTTTTCCTTGAATATTTGATCAAATTTTTGTATTTTATTTTCTTTACGCTCAATATTTTTCTAAACAACATGAACAGTAAAGTGGGTCACCCCCAATTGAAATAAAAAAAGGTTGGAATGTCCGGCACTCATTTGAAAACTTATGTTGAGAGGATAAAAATTTTTATTTTGGTTTAACAAAAAACTCCCAAAATGGTATTTTTTGAATAACTTCGCCAGTTTGTGACCAACCGTGAAATAATTATGTCATTGGATAGATTTTAATAAAGACAATAATTTGTCCTTAAAACTTTTTTACCTCCGTCCTTACCTTTTCATAATCGTCTTATTTCTGTAGTACCCCCAAAATTAAAATTTTATTTTTAAAAAATCGTTAGGCTTCGGTTCATCTTCGTTTGGCTTCTTTCTTAATACAAAATTTGTTCACAACCAGTTCAATCATTCGGGCATTACTAAGCCATATATATTTTATTGATTGAAGCACCCTCTACCGAAAATTTTTTAAACTTATGATAGCATATCTTCTAGTCCTGGATTAGGAGAATCTTCATATTAAATTTCATCAAAATCACACAAGCGAACAAAAAATTTTCACTGCTAAAAACAAAATATCTGATATTTCTTGGTTTGGAGAATTTTCATAGAAAATTTCATCAAAATCAATGCATTCGTTTACCCAGAAACACATTATTGGATAAAGAGCTCTCTTACAGAATTTTTTTAGCTTTAGCCTTTATTCTATTTCTGAGTCAAGAAAAAATGTTGTGGTACGTCCTCTCAACACAAGATTTCAAATGAGGGGCGGACTTTTCAAACTCTTATGATGACCGACCTTAATGTTTATCTTTAAAAAAAAATTTACATTACTTGTTTTAGGCAATAATGTCATAAGCTAAAGCAACCATTTCTGCAAACTTGAACAAATAAGTCACCGAGGATCTTAAAGGAGGATTTCAAAAGTGAACATTTTCTTATGCAAAGTTTGCGAAAAGGCTGTGAACTTCGCAAAAAACTTCCAAGAGGACCAACACTTACACAGCCAGAAACATACAGGATTGTTTAAACGATTTGCCAATAAAGTGGAGATTTTGTCTGCTTCTGAACATTCCAGTTCACAAATTGGGAAACATCCAGCTAGGGTTTTTCTTCAAAAAATACTCCAACGAAATTAGTCCCAGTTATTCGTCACTTCGCACTTAACATAGCGCTAATAAACTATATGAATCTCAATTGTGTGATATTAAAATGTTTAATAACTAGTAAGGAATTATTTCGACTGGGCCGAAGTTAAAATACCCCCACGAACGACGATTTTTCCAAATTTCATACCTAAAGTTTATATTAATTGTTAAAGGTTTTGTGCAAAATTTGAAATCATTAGATTAATTTTTGTGGAATTGAAAGAGATTTTACCATTTTGGTGAACTCACTTTGTATGGGAGGTAGACGTGATTTTTATTCGACTTTTACAAATTTTATACTAAAATTGCGTATTAAAGGTTAAAGCTCATGTGCAAAATTTTAAGTCATTAGATTAGTTTTTGTGGAATTGAAAGAGATTTTACCGTTTTAGGTAAGTCACTTTGTAAGTGGGGTAGACGTGGTTTTCATCCCATTTTTACAAATTTCATACTCAAAGTTTATAATAAATATTTAAAACGCTGTGCGAAATTTGAAGTCATTATATTAATTTTTGTGGATTTTAAAGAGATTTTACCGTTTTGGTTAAATCACTTTGTATGGGAGGTAGGTGTGGTTTTCCTCTGATTTGGCTCATTTTCGAACTTGACCTCGATTTTTGAATAAAAGGCTTGTATATTGAATTTCGCTACGATAGCTATAAAATGACGGCTGTTATCGTGATCACAGATGAAAAGACGGACAGACGGACAGACGGACATGGCTAAATCGACTCTGGAGGTGATGCTGATCAAGAATTTATATACTTTTCTATAACGGCCACGCCTCCTTATTGGCGTTACAAACGCAGTGACAAAGTTAATATACCCCTTTTACGTTTTTTAAACGTGGGAGTATAAAAATAATTTTCTGTGAATGCCAATCGATGAAACAATCGACATTCAAGGACGATATGTACCGAATGTTGTTGTAGCGGGTCTTACATTCAAATAAAGAAATCAGCAAAACCAAATTTTTAATAAACGAATTGAATTGAGTTTAATTAGAAAAACCAAATCATGCACGATGTAATAAACTTATTAGGAGAATAATTCAACAAAACTAGGGTCCTACTGTTTTTAACTGACGCGGCGCTTTACATGGTTAAATCAGCTCGCAGTTTGCAGCTATTTTATCCAAAATTAATTCATGCTCAAACATAAAAATCCTCAAATGCCACTTCCAATAGAAACCATTGTGACCAGTTGGGGCACTTGTATTAATGCAGTTCATCTCAACATTTTAAATAGATAGCAGATGTTATGGAATAGTTCAATTATTCTGATGCTTCTTTAATCAAATGAACTAAAGAGGCTTTAAACTTACCATCTATCGCTGAAAACAAAATTTGATTACTTACTTAGTTGGCGCTAAAATCGTATGTCGGTTTTGGCGCCAGTCATTTCTGTCTCTAATGCTGGCTCTAGTTGAAAATTCCAAGCATCGTCAGGTTTTCATCTACTTGGTCTTTCCAACGAAGATGCAGTCGTTCCCTTCGGCGTTGACCACGGCGTTGGTTATCGAATCGAATATTTTCTTCACTGGAGCATTGTCTTTCATCCATTTTAATGCGCTTGCCTATATCGATATCAGCGTACAGCTCGTATAGTTCATTGTTCCACCGTATTCGGTACTCGCCATTAACGCAGATTGGTCCATAGATCTTACGAAGAATCTTTCTCTCGAATGCTCCTAAAGTCTTTTCATCTAAACTGCTCAGCGTCCAGGTTTGTGATGCATAAAGTAGGACGGGCATGATGAGCGATTTATAGAGCGTGGTTTTCGTTCGTCGAGAGAGGGCTCTGCTTCTCAATTGCCTACTGAGCCCAAAGTAACACCTGTTGGCAAGAGTTATTCTGCATTTAATTTTAATACTGATTTCGTTGGTTGAGTTAATGCTGGATGCCAGATAAACAAAGTCCTTCACAACCTCGAAGGAGGTATTGTCAACTGTAACGTGGGTTGCAAGACGATTGGACTGTTTGTTTGTTGACACCAAGTATTTCGTCTTATCAGCATTCACTGCCAGACCCATTCGACTTGACTCTATTTCTAACGATATCAATGTCATCAGCATACAAAAGCAGCATAACACTCGATTTTCATTCGTCGAGAGAGGGCTCTGCTTCTCAATTACTTACTGAGCCCAAAGTAACACCTGCTGGCACGAGTCATTCTTCGTTTGATCTCAATACTGATGTCGTTGGTTGAGTTAATGCTGGATCCCAGCTAGACGAAATCTTTCACAACCTCGAAGGAGATATTGGCAATTGTAATGTGGGTTCCAAGACGCTTAGACTGTTTGTTTGTTTGTTTCGAGTCGTCAAGTATTTCGTCGTATCTGCATTCACTTCCAGACCCATTCGACTTGACTCTCTTTCTAGTCTGCCGCATATTATGGCCAACGATATCGATGTCATCAGCATACGCAAGCAGCATAACACTCTTGTAGGATATTGTGCCACTACGTCTCAGATCAGCAGCTCGGATGATCTTCTCCATCAATTGGTTAAAAAAGTCACACGATATGGAATCATCTTGTCTGAAACCTCGTTTGGTAACAAATGGTGGGGAGAGGTTCTTCCCTCAATATTTCCTTCAATCTTTCACATAAAACGCTCGACATGACCTTGTATGCGAGATCGCCTTTCTCGCTAAGATTCCAATCTTTCGGAATGACATTTTTTCGACCATATTCTGCATAGAAGCTTGCTAATGCATTTTAATAGAGCTACGCATCCGTTCTTAAACAGCTCAGCAGGTAAGCCATCAGTTCCTGCGATTTTGTTATTTTTATTGGTTTCCGGGATATCATCTCTATTTGCAGGATTGTTGTCAGCGTCCCCACTTAGAAGCTTAGAGAAGTGGTTCCTTCATAACGTCAGTATACTCTGGTTATCTGTCACTAGAATTCCGTTTTCATTCTTACAAGAAGAGTCCCCGGTTTTAAAACCATTGGCAAGGCGTATTATCGTTTCGAAAAATTTTCGGCCCTCATTCCTGTTGCCATACATCTCAATCTTCTCATGCTAGCGATTTTCTGCCTCTCTGTTTTTCCACCTGAAAATGCGTCTCTCTTCCCTCCACTACTTTTTGTATAGCTCCTTAGCAGCGCACGTTACAACCAACTGCAGGGTGGCTTTGTAGGCGGCATCTTTCTCTGCGTTTTGGCGTCGCGACCCTCCTGGTCATACTACTGGTTTCGACGAGGGCGAATCCTCTCTTTAGCAGCCTCACACATGGAGTGGCAAATGTGTGTCCACTGCGCGCATACATCATCGATTGGAGGAGTGCTTTGAAGCAGGAGTGAGAGTCGAGTGGCGAAAGCATCGGCTGTCTGTTTCGATTGCAGCTTGTCGACGTCTGGCTTTCTCTATGTAGGGTTGCGTGCATTCTAAGCTGCGTACAGACGTGTGCGGATCTTGGCTGCGACAAGATAGAGTTCCTAGTCAATGTTTGCACCACGGATCGTGCGTACATGCAATACACTGGAGAGTGCCTTCCGTCGATCAAATCGGTTTCTGACTTTTTGATCAGGGGACATCCAGGTGGCCTTATGAATATTGGGATGCTTGAATCTAGTGCTACTTACGACCATGTTTCGTGCTGCGATGAAGTTAATCAACCTCATTCCGTTAGCGGAGTAGATGTCGTGGAGGCTTAACTCTTCCATTGTTGGACCAAATATACACATTTACCTTGCCCACCTAAGCGTTTAAGTAACCATGCGCGATTTGTACGTAAGAATGGGAGTAGCGCTCGTATGCATTTTCAGTTGGCGCTCGTAGAAAGTCTTTGGTCTCATCGATGCGGATTACGGCAAGCCGTTCGTTCACAGGTGTGAATCGCAGGACGTGATGTCGTAGTCTCCAACCAGCTACATATCCGCAACCAAACTCGTGCTTCTCCGCATGCCCGCTATATAGCTGATGTCAGCTTTGTATCTTTCTAAGACATCAGTCAGTTGGATAGAGGAACCTTCACAATTAAGAGTACGGACATTCCAGGTGCATATCCGTAAAAATTATGGGCTTCTAGGTGAAACCATAAGAAACTTAAAAGGATTTAATTCATTAAGTAAACCAATTATTTTCGTAGATGATGCCATAAAAAATGTAGTCACTACGTGTGAATGGAACAATTGGTCAACGAACTGGAAAACAAATTGAATAATGTTCTGTTGTAAAAAATTATGGTTTTCAAAAAATTAAAGAACTCGCGAACATGTTTGATTTAAATTTATTTGAAGAAAAAAGTGTATAAGTGTATAAGGAAATGACTAGACTTTTTCGCACAGTGGATGGCATGTCATAAAAACCTATTAATAATTAGCATAATACAGGTATTAGTTAGTTGACTGAAGCAGGCAGCTTGTAAAGTTGTTTGCCGTCCTCTGGCACACTATCTTACAACAGCAACAACAACAACCAGAACTATCTACTAGTTTATTAATAACTGGATAGGTTACAAGCTCTGCGCTCCTCGGAACACTCCAAAAACACTTGAACATGCGTTCGAACGAACGTTCATGGCTGGCATTTGTTTCACCTGTTCTGCCAACTGGAGTTGATTTGACTTGGCTTGACTTAAGCTGGGCTGAGTTGTTGGTTGGCCGGTTGGTTTGTTGACTGTTGTTGGGCTTGTTTGTGTTGGTAACTCGGTAACTTGTCTACAAGTGAAAATTCCAACGTTAATTTTTGTAAAACGCCTGCAGGATTTAACATCCAGCTTGTGTTGCTAAAATAGACGGACAGAACTAGTGACAGTCTGAAAGACAAACAGACAGACAGACATACATACAGACAAACCTAAAGATTTGTACACATTTGGCTAAGGAAATGAAGTGAAGTTGGCATTTCTTGAATTTTTACTTTAAATGAAAATGGGTGTTAAGTTGAAATAGGCGCCAATTTTTATTTTTACATTTATTTTATTTAACTTTTGGCATGTTTTTAATAATGATAATTTTTTTAATAAGCTGTTATGTGTGAGTATTATTAACCATTTTTTAAATGATAGCTTTGAAGCTTATTTATTTAAATTAGTGGTGCGTTCAAAGAGCATTGAACATAATAAAACCTGTAGTTGTTGTCATAGTTATCGTTGTTGTTGCTGTTGTTACTTACAAGCCACTTATGCAAATTTTTAATTTGCGCATTGAGAAGAAATACATACCTATGCAATTATCTATCATATCGAATGCTCTAAATGAGGGCTCGTGGAAGGCGTTTTAATATTCGCCATTATAGATTTGTTTTTAGAAAATTTTTAATCTAACCCGCTTGTTCGCAGAATTTGTAATGCATTAACTGTTTTACAACACAGAAAAAAATTAACTCATAACTTAAAATTGACTTAAAATGTGTGTCTATTCTTCATTCAATGTAAAATGGTTTGATTACAAATATTTTGTATTTCTAACTCATGCAATAATCGCTTAGGTCGACTTAAGACAGAACTGAATTAAGCTTTATAAGCCAAACAAAATCTGTAGCTTCTAGCATTATCTTAGCCAAAATTTTGGCTTAAAAACTAAATAACTTTTCATAGGACTTGATTTGATTGAAAACTTACAACAAAAGATTTATCGAAACTAACCGACACATAGCGGTTTTTGTACTACGACGAAAGCTGTTGTTTGTTTTATTTTTAACACTAAATCTGTCAAATTGATAACACATTTCGTCAATATGAAAATATTTTCTTTAAGTGTATAAATGTTATAATGTCTGAAAGTTTTGTAAACTATAAATAAAAGTATCTGAGAACAGCTTTATAATGATGATTAATAGCTCGATCAAATTCAAATATCGTCATTCGATTAATCTAGACGAGAAACCAAATGCTCTTCGGTAGCCATATAAATTTATAGCCCTTCAACAAAAAAAAAAAAAATAAAAACAAAAATTCTATACAAAAGATTTTTTTATTTGAAATTGTTTTTTAAAAAGTCGGTTTTCAAAAAGTTCGCATGTAGCAAGTTCGTATATTTTTGTGCACACCTCAATTATGAATTCTTCAATACTTTATCAAACATCCGACCTTGCTATTTTATCCATTGAAAACGAACTTGCTAACAATATTGATTTCGATGAGGGTATTTAAAATTCACAGCTCTTAAGGTGAAGTTTGGTTCTTTTGGGCAAATTTTTAATTTTTTTGATCGAATTATTTTTTTGACAATCTGCTAATTGTATACATTAATATATTGTAGTATATAAAAATATTTTTTCTTGCTTATATATGGCGAAGAAAAGGCCAACTAAAAGCAACCCTGTTTAAAACTGGTTGATATGATTTCTCACCTCTGGAAGGTCTGAAACAAAACATTTAAAATTCTTATTAAAAATAAGTAACTCGCTATGAGCGCACAGTGCGCTTTTTTCGATTTTGGGATGTCATTTGCACTATCTCAGAAACTATAAAAGCTAGCTTTGTACAAATGGGTCATAGCCTAAATTAAGTTACAGCACAAAAAATTAGAATTATAGGTCAACTGCTTCGCATACCTCCCATAAAAACTATATTTTTTTAAAAAAAAGACCGCATAAAATTGTTTATTTGTGTTTTTAAAGAGTAAATTTAGTTTATTAAACTTTACTTAAGCGTCATGCTAAAAATATTTTTAATCGGTTAACTTTTAGATACATGTATCTCCTGTAAAACTATATTACCAAAGTAACTAAGTTAAAATTTTTTTTTTAAAAAATGGTTGCTTATACAAAATTAGATCACAATTTGTATTAAATTATGAATTATATTTTATTTTTCTTTACGTTTTAGAATTCCTACAAATTGTGTTGGAAATCACTGCGTTTTAAGGCAAAATATGACTTTTAAGCGTTTTTTTAAATTAAGTGTTTTTCTTGTGCGCAACTTTGCGCCATAAATTTTTTAAGAAACATAAGGTAGATATACTATATTTTATGAAAGTGCAATTATCCGATTGTAAGGAGGTTGAATTATTTAGATTCTTTCCACTGAATTTTAGTAAAATAAAAACTGCTTAATAAATTTTGAGACATATTTCCACATTTTTTCTAATGTTAATTTTTTTATATATTTTTTAGTTTGTTACAAATTTAATGGTAATTAAGTCAATTAAAGTTACAAAAAAAAAAAACCAAATTTAAATATCCGCTTTTTCTTCTAAGTAATAAATGTTTCAAATTGCCTTACTGTTTTAGCTGGGAATGCGCTACTTTTTGTTAGAATAAAGTTGCAACTTTAAAAAACTCCATAAAAATATCAGAAGAGAGCATCACTTTCATAATATCAGTTCCATAATATTTCATCAATTATCTGAAGCAAAAAAAAAAAAACGTTTTTTTGTTAAATTTAAAAAAAAAACTTTTGTCATCCTAAAATCGAAAAATGCGTAAAATCATGTATTTTGGGCAAAAAAAAAATAATAAACAAAATGGTGGAGTTTTTAATTTTGTACCTTTTTTTATGTTAATCATCATAAAAATCAAATATTAACGCATACGTTTAATTTCACTGCGAGATATAAGTACACATATGTACAATAATGTGTTAAAATTTTAGCCCGATCGGTTTACTAGTTTTTTCGTAATCACGTCAACGAGGTCGAAACACGTTAAAAATCTTGAAAATGCTATACAATTCGACTACTACAATAAATAAGTATCTTAAACATGTTTCTCCACCCCGGTGTCTTAAATAAGACTTAAATTGTATAAACATTAGGGTGTCCCAAAAATATATATTTTTTTATTTTGACAGATATCCGCGGCTTCAATACTTCCACTTGACCTTAGAAACACCCTCTGTGAAGAGCATATCAATTGGTAAAGGTTGAGAGATCGCGAATTCATTTTGTAATATTCCCATACAATTTGTATGGGGAAAAATCAATTTTGTTGGTAAATTGAATTTAGAGCCATTATCCTTTAAGCAAAATGGTTAAAAAAAACACGTTTTCCCTCAAATTTTGTATGTTATGATATAACCAAATTTTATTTCATCGGATTATTATTTGGTGTTTGCCTAAAACGATTAAAAAATAAAAATATAAATACAAAAAAACTACTTGTTGTAACTTTTAATCCAAATCATATAACAACCCTTTGATCTTTTTCTTCACTATGCGTTCCAACTATCATTATCTAAAATTTAAGACTAATAATAATACTGGAAATGGAGTACTTTAAGAGATATTGATTTTTAATGAAATAATTTTAAGTAAAAGTATTAATTTATATAGGTGATCCAAGAAGTGAACCACAGACCACCAAATAATAATCAGATGAAAATTAAATTTGGATATGTCGTCATAACAGACAAAATTTAAGGGAATATGTGTTTTTTAAATTTTTTTGCTTAAAAGATAATGACTCTAAATAAAATTTACCAGCAAAACTGATTTTTCCCTATACAAATCGTATGGGAAAATTAGAAAATGAATTCGCGACCTCTAAACCTTTACCAATTGAGATGAGCTTCACAGAGGATGTTTCTTAGGTCTAATGGAAGTGGAAAAGCCGCGGACATCAAACAAGATTTTTTTGGGACATCCCTTAAAAACATATTTCATATGCTATCTTATATTTAGAACTGGGTTTTTTAGATAATTGATTTTTTAAAAAAAAAATTGAATTAGACTGCTAGTAAAAACGTTTTCTTTGTTCTGTTTCATTACAAATCTTTGTTTGCTACGATATCTGTTGTTATTTTTTTTTCCTGAAAATATACATTTTTATTTATTTTATACAATTCTTATTAAAAAATATTAAATCTTACTTAATAAAAAAAAAGACAAAAATAAATTGGCCATTTCAGCCCTAGAAAGGTCTTTGACCGAGCTTCTATTGATCCATTGTGTTGTGCATGTTATTAAATGTTTGAACACAAATGATCGAGAACTGGATCGACGAGTTTAATGCCGTCTCCGAACGGCTTATGTTCTCAAGAAGTTTTACATGGCAATTTTTACTCTCTGAGGTTCGGCTTTGTCTGCAGAGAGGTGACGACCGAACAGAAAAGTAAATTCAATTGAAAAAACATTCTGTCTGAGCTGGAATTGAATCTGGGCTACCACGGTTCTTTAGCTTAAAGGCCACGCACTCTACCCACTAGGCTACGGCAGCCACTATCTTACTGAATACTCTTTTTTTTTATTAAGACATTTTTTATAGGGGTGACACCATTGGTATCATCTCCGGGTGTCACCAAGCTTATGAACGCCACGGCGTCTGCTATTTAAATATAAAAAGTTTAAAAAGTACCCAACAAATTAGTCGTAGAGGTAATGATTCTTCGAAAATTTTATAGTAGGTCTCTTGGGACAAGGCTTGTCTACAGAGTACATTTTTGGAGAAAAAAAAAAAAAAAAACGAATTAATGAAGTCCTAAAACTATGCAATGAAAATTTCTACCGATCATGTGTAGTGAGAATTTCTGCAGGTGATAGACTTTTTACGTGAAGTTATTGTATTAAAAGGTTAGGTTAGGTTTAATTGGCTGCCTCCATTGAGACACACTTATGCTTGGTTTTCACTATGTCATTTTCAGTGGTAAGTTGTTGTCAATCAAATTGAAAATGACAACATGTTGACATTTTGTCTACATTTAGCAATCTTGGAAAATTAAAAACAAATTAATTATTAAATGGAGCTATGCAGAAAATGTTTTAGAGTATTATTAAGGTGATATTTCTGGTGATAAAATTTTGTGTCGTCATAAATGACATAGTGAAAACCAAGCATTAGGCCAATTAGGCCCAGTGTGGTACCACGGGGTTGATTTCCATTCTCTATTTAATCCAATTTGAGCTGTTCACAATTCCGAGAGTTCTTCAAGGTCCTTGAAAAACCAGTTGTTTTGTAAGTGAAGAAATCGTTTTAGAGCCAGCGCTGGGCAAGTGCAGAAGAAATGTAGTATAGATTCTTCTTCTTCTTCATCTCTGAGCATGTCTGTCGATCTGGCATTGCCCTGTAAGTAGTGTTCGACCGAATATTCGGTTTCGGTTTCGGATACGGCCAGTTTCGGCCCTTTTCGTCAGTTTCGGCTAGAAACTTTTGGTAAAAACTTCTTTCATGTCATTTAATTCAAATACATAAGTTTGGTGTAATAAAAATATTCACAACGCATTGTACAAAACAAAAGTAATGAATTTGTCTATAATTTGATTTATCATGTTGGCGTAAAACATTTTGGTTATTTTATGCGTTCGATACTACCATTTTCGATTTTATTATCTCAATTGCAATTAATATTAAAATTTTAGAGGTATTGAAGCAAAAAATTGATAATTAAACTTCCGAACGAATTCTGTGTGTGTGGCAGCCTTTATTCCTATAAAAGAAAACGAAATATTTATATTTTTATAATACTAAACCTTTAAAAAAAAACAAAAATACTTTGTTTTGTAGTTCCCCTGCAGTGTAAGACTAGTCAGCATTAAAACATGAGTAGTATTTATACTAGTCAAAACAAACTAGTTTATATTTAGTCACGATTTACTAGTTGCAAAAGTAGTTTAAACCCAACTAGTTTTTGTCAAGTCACATTAAACCAGTTGTAAAACTAGCCAAAATCAAACTATACTACATATTATCAAAATCAACCAGTTCCAAAACCAGTTGGAGCTGGGTACCCCATTGGAACAAACTAATAATAAACAAATTAAAACATATAAAAACTAATTTAAAAACATGTAGTTGATAAACTATCTTGAATTATATTAATGCGACATATACTCTAATTTTTAAATGTTTTTATTGCAATTTTGTAGTAGATTAGAACTTAGTATATATATATACCATAAACATGGTATTTCATCAAATAGCTTTAACTTTAGCCTTTAGCTAATATTTTGTTGTAAAAATATATGTTCTTTGAACCTATGAACTATTGAAAAAATTTGAACCTATGAACTAGTTTTAATTCGATAATTACTATATTGGTTAAAAACTAGTCACAACCCAACTAGAATTTTACTTTACATAAAAAATGAGTTGTTAACTAGTTAAAACCTTATCTATGGTAAGACAATTGTCTTTTCCAATGACATCACCACGTAAAAAATACCAGTCGGTTCTATGAGAATAGGACATAAATCGAACTAGTTGTTGGATATTTCCAACTAGTTGTTGACTGGTATAAATCTAGTTGATTACACTGCAGGGTCTATAAAAATGTACATTGTAGGTGCATACTATTTTAAGTGTGGACAGAAGATATAAAGTATGCAATATTGTTGTAATAAAAAATTAAATAAAAAATGATTATATTTATTATCATAGTAAATTTCAATTAATTATTTTAAACTTAAATATTCAAATAATATTTTTTTATATAACAGTTTTTTTTTATGTGTACGAAAGCATCTTTTAATAAAACAAAATAATTTGTAAAAACTTAAATTTTCATATAAATAACCAGTTTCGGATTCGGCCAAATATAAAAAAATGGCCGAATATTCGGTTTCAGTAGGACACTACACGCTCAAAAATCTTGGACTAAATTCTAATAAATCCTGTATTGTATATATGACGACACCGAAACTGTATTAAAATTTAATCAACGGTATATATTACAATTGATTTTTATTCTCTCATGGGGCTTAATTTTAATACATGCTTGTATTAAAATATTTTTTACAAAAATAAAAATTAACGAAACATGTGGGATTCGAACCCACTACGTTTAGGTTATAAGTTTTTGGCTCTACCAACTGCTCTATGAAGCCACATGTATAAAGAAATGATAAACATGCATAAGAACCGAACCAAGCTGAACGCTGTTTTTAAAGACTAATCCAACCTGTATTAAATATTATTCCAGGTTTTATTAAAAAATGTCTAGTATTTTGAAGAAATTGAATTCTAATAGAAAGGGTATTAAAAAAGGCATGATTCCAACGATTGGAATAAAAATTAGTCCACAAGCGCGTTTTAAACGAATTTCAACTGGGGGAGCAGTACAAATGGGGGGCAGTACAAATGGTGGTGCAAAAAAAGCTCACCAAAATTTCTTCAAAGAAACATGAATGTGAATAAACAAATTTTTTATTTTAGTTTAAAATAAAAAAAATATAAAAATATATAAAAAATATTAAAATTTCATTATTTTTAAAAGTTCTTCCAATTTCAATATTAGAGATCATTCTTTAAAGGATCTTTCATATGGTTATATGAAAATATAAAAAATAATGGTTGCTTTTAAAAATGGGAGGTACTTTTCCGTTGAAGGCTTCGATTACAATATTACAGTATTAAGCTACATACTTAAGGGTGCTTTTAAACTGAAGTGGTGGGTTTGCAGTAGAAACTCTACATTTTGTTCTATCTTTTTGCAAACACAGAGAAAGAAAATGGTTATCCGCAAGCATGCTTATGAAGATGAAAGAAAGAAGAGGAAAATATAACACAAAAATATTATCGTTGTAAAAAAAACTGACATTTTGAATAACTTTTGAAGTATTCTTTTTAAATTGTTTATCTAGCTAAAAAAGGGGGGGGCAACTGCCCGCTTCCGACGCCAATGTTAGTCCAAGATTTTTGACCGTGTAGTTATTACTTTGACGAAATTTCTTTGAAGCTACTTTTTAAAGATAAGCTGTGCTACATCAAAGCACAATTGCATTCAAAATGTATCTAAATATTTTGATATATTTTATCTGAAAATTAAAAATTTCCATAGACATTGCTGGTGTACCGGGCGTTACAAATGAAAATGCTCTATAGTTAAACTCTTAACTACTAAGAGACGCTCTTAATATTAATTTATTGTCTGATAATGTCGTCAATTGCTTTTTTATGCCAATTAGAAGACGACCGAATTTAAATGATGCAAGCAATAACAATTGTGGCGATGCTTTTAAAAAAAGCCTTCTGTAATCTCTTTAGAGTTTACTTCGGCGGCTATTAAAAATTCGGTGCGAAAAAAACAAACTTTAAGAAGTTAAAGGCGTCATTGTTTACCGGAAACGAAAAGAGTCACATATACATCATTGAGAGTCTGAGTAATCACTTTAGGGCCTTATACTCATTATTCTGCTAGAGAGTTCAAAAATGAGAAGAATTTAAAATTTATGTGATATAATAATGCTAAGTTTTTGTTAAGAATATATGAGAATAGTAAGATTGTCAGTGTGAAAGCTTTTGAGGAGCTGGACTATTTGAAAATTAATTTAATATACCAGATGTGTTAGCAAACTATGACAACCATACTGTTCACATAATTAATGACTTCAATCATTCGAATCTACAAATTATCAAAAACGTCAATTCACTTTTAATTGTCCACCAAATTGCAGTTTAAGACGAAATTTTGATTTGCTTGTATCCAACATAAATAACTTTCCTAAATCCCTGATATGATATTTGTCTCAGAAATTTGGATAATCACTTCTGAAATAAACGATTTTTCTTTGCAGGGCTATAATTTTAATGCTGTTTGTAATGTTTTTTATGACGATGGTGGTGTTGGTGTTTTTTCAAGAATAAATTTAAGTTGTAACAATGTAACAATGAGTATTTTACAATTATGTGCCTATTAGTGAAGAAATCCGGGATCCCGGACGATTTAGGCCTCTTTAAATCCCTGGATTGTTTTTCTGGGATCCCGGGATTTTTGAATAAAAAATTTTTATCGCCCTGTAAACCTGTAACATGTAATCAAATAAAATAATAATGTAATGTCATAAAATGTACTGGTGTGAATATTAACGTATATTTTTTTAGTTAACTTTTGAAACTAAAAAATTTTTGAATTTAAAAATTATTTTATTAAAAAACCATTAAATTATCAAATATATTAAAATGCGAAAAAGCTTCGCTTCACTCGTGTGTCCAACGACGCATATGATTTTTTTTATTTTCTTTCAGTGGCCTTTGTTGGTAACTATTTATTTAAAAAAAAAGTCTGAATCGACAGTGGAATTTTAGGCCCAATACAGTAACTAGATGGATTGCATTCACAAATTTTCTATATTCTGCTTCGCTTTAACAAACCATGTTTTTTACGAAAAAGTTTCCAGCAAAGTTCTTAACTTTATTGAGTGACAAGCTGGTGATTATTTTTCTTATCTCCTTTGATACCTAAACACCAGTTAGAACAAGGAACAATAAATTAGTAAGTATGTATTTAATTTATATTTACCGATATAGTATTTAATAATACATTGCGGATTGCTCAATGGAGCAAGGTACCGTGCGATGATTACCAACTTTCTTTTTTGCCCAAAATGGAAGAATTGGACTTGGTTTACATGTAGTTTCAACTATACGGTGCCACATGCCACAAGGCACGCGATACCATGGACACGTTGAGAAGCGAGTTTGGAAGACAATATTACAGCTGGTAGATAAAGGCCGAAATGCTGGAAAAAGTGTGCCAAAATTAGAGCTTACGGAAAAACCACCTCAGGCGTAGCCGCGGGAAATATTTACATGAAATAATCTTTAAAAAGTAAATGGCAAGCATTGATGCATCGCTCCAAATAAATATTTCATTCACTATTTTAAATTATTTGTGTTTTTTAGTTTTCAAAAACTAAACGCTTAAAAAAACACCCTTTATTTTGAAATATTAAAACAACTGGTTTTCCAGAACTGATTTAACCCTTAACTGTGGAGGTGAATTATTTGGACATAATCTGTGACATGATGGTACATTTTACCCCTTTTAATTTTACTAAAAAGTTTTAATAAATATATGTTTTTGGTAATAATTTTTTTTTTGACAACAAGCTACTACATTTTTAAATAAAATATATACAATAATTAAAATTTTTTTTTAAGTTCATTAAAGCGTCGACTTTATTTCACAAGCCTTTTTTTAATACAATAAAAACCTTACATCTTTACTGAAAACTCTTTAAAATCGAAACTAGTAAAAAGTATTAAATAAAACTTAATCATAATTGACTTTTTTATAATTAAATAATTATGAAAGTATATATTTAAAGAAATAAAAGAGATCGTACAAAAAAATTTATTGTAGAAAATACGGATCAACATTTTTGCAGGTTTTTACTAATCCTTACACATACATTTTCTTTATCACCCTTGCTCTAAGCTTCGCCAGCAATCTCTTCATCAGCTCCATCGGATTTTCTGCGTGTAGCATCTTCTATACATATTTCATCACTTACATTACATTCTTTAATGCAGAAATTCGGATCGAAAATTTCATCGTCGACTTCACTAACTTCGTCATCGTCTTATAGATTTTGAGCTAATACTAAATCGCAGATTTTTTTAGTTGGACATGATCTGCAAACATTAATTACATATCATGCACGGAGAAAATTGTTTGATTAATTTGTATTCTGGTTAAGCAAAACTTGCGCTTGAATCTCAGCCACTTCAAAATCATGCTAGACTTCAGCAAAAACTAATTAAAATTTGCTATTCCAGTTTATAATAACTTTTTTTGCTTGAATTTAATCAAAATTTTGCTAAGTTATTATAAACTTCAAAAGCAAATTTCTACTTAATTCCAGCAAATATTTTCTAAGTTATTATAAATTGGAATTGCAAATTTTGATTAGTTTTTGCTGAAATCTAGTTTATTTTTGAAGTGAATTAATTATTAACATTATATAGTTAAAATATGCTATTATAGAGCTTTTATGATAGAGCTTAGTAAAAATATGCTATTTGAGTTTATAATAACTTAGCAAATATTTGCTTGAGTTTAATAAAAATATGTTATTTGAGCTTAAAATATTTAGGAAATATTTGCTTGAATTTAAAATAGTTTTGCTTTTTCGTAAATACATGAGGAGAGATTTCAATTTAGCATTCTTTTTCTAAAATGACACTGTGATTGAGCAAAGTTTTGCTGATTTGCTTTTTAGCATTTGCTTGATTTAAGCAAAATAATTATCTCCGTGTGTAACATGAAATAATCCATGATATAAAGTTTTCCTAATAAATGATTCAATACCAATAGTAAAACGGACGAGCGGCCAAAAAATTTCTATGATAACCTAACGCTTAGTTTGACGTGTGGTCAACTTTTTTATATTGGATACTTACGCTAACGTTTATGTGGTGGTAAAAATTTTCAATGAAAAAATTACATAAACTTTGACATGTAGTAATTTTTACATCACCATCTTCATTTCGCCTCTGATGCTATATCGCCAAAAAACAAATCTGAATAACAATGATAATGACATGAGAACATACAAAAAGTATTAAAAGTCTACAGAGCAACGGAAGAGAGTAGTTCACAAAAAGGTAAAAAGACGTTAAAATTTACCACCACCTCCATAGTTAAAGGCTAAATGATAAAACACTTTCTGCTTTACGACATTTAGACAAAAAAGACACAGTTTCGATAGTATCGTTAGTATACACGTAGTAATAAATTCCTTTTCATACAGTAAAATTATGGTTTTTTATTTATATGTTTCAAAACTATTTTAAAGCATTTAATCTTATAGGTCTCTATCCAGCTCTCAAGTAATAACTCCAGAAAAAAGTTACTTAAGTTTCTTGAGTGTAAAAAAGTAGTAGACAAGTAATTTTGACGGCGAGAGTTTTGACAGTTCCAGCATTGTATCACTTTGTATTGAAAATTTAGGCTGATTTGTTTTCATCAAACATTGAAATAAATTTGTTGCTATAAATATTGAAATAATTCATTAAATGAGTAATGGCTGAATTGCAAAGGTAAGTAATAGAGAAAAGCGTTTGTTTACATTTTATTACATTTTGTTTACATGTTGGCAGACCGCTTCTTCCGGACAGCTTTCGACCGCTTCTCGGAAGACATCTGCCCCTCAAAATTGACTGCCTCTTCTTCTCCCTCCGTAGAAATGTTCATGTGCATGTCTAAAATATTCTTTTATTAATTTTAAATCAATTAATCAATGATATCAATAAAATTATTTACCTTTGAATGTTGGTTGCAAAAATTTTACTTGAAGTAATAATATAACTTGCATATATTTCTTGACATTCACAGTGTTACCGTTGTCACTTTTCAATGAAAAAAAAGTAGTAAGAACAGAAAATTTTTCTTACGAGCTGGATTCTCTTTCAAGTAATTTTGACAAGGAAAAATTACTTTTCGATTACTTTTCAGATTTAAGGCCTGTTTCCAGCTCTCAAGTAAAGCTTATTTTCATACATAAATCTGAAAAGTAATCGAAAAGTAATTTTTCCTTGTCAAAATTACTTGAAAGAGAATCCAGCTCGTAAGAAAAATTTTCTGTTCTTACTACTTTTTTTTCATTGAAAAGTGACAACGGTAACACTGTGAATGTCAAGAAATATATGCAAGTTATATTATTACTTCAAGTAAAATTTTTGCAACCAACATTCAAAGGTAAATAATTTTATTGATATCATTGATTAATTGATTTAAAATTAATAAAAGAATATTTTAGACATGCACATGAACATTTCTACGGAGGGAGAAGAAGAGGCAGTCAATTTTGAGGGGCAGATGTCTTCCGAGAAGCGGTCGAAAGCTGTCCGGAAGAAGCGGTCTGCCAACATGTAAACAAAATGTAATAAAATGTAAACAAACGCTTTTCTCTATTACTTACCTTTGCAATTCAGCCATTACTCATTTAATGAATTATTTCAATATTTATAGCAACAAATTTATTTCAATGTTTGATGAAAACAAATCAGCCTAAATTTTCAATACAAAGTGATACAATGCTGGAACTGTCAAAACTCTCGCCGTCAAAATTACTTGTCTACTACTTTTTTACACTCAAGAAACTTAAGTAACTTTTTTCTGGAGTTATTACTTGAGAGCTGGATAGAGACCTTTATGTATGAAAATAAGCTTTACTTGAGAGCTGGAAACAGGCCTTATAAATGAAAATTATTTAAAAACAAATTCTTTTATATAATAATTTTTTGCTAGATATTTTTAGCGATAAATTTGTTGTTCTTGTTCTTTTTATGTTAGTTAAACTTTAATGCAATTCAAAGTTATGTTTAATAAATGGAAATATGTATATATTTCCGAAAGATCTGAATTATTTATTTTTCTTGTATTAATATTATTTTCCTGTATGTATATTTTAAAAGTAATTTAAAATTCAAATTTTAGCTAACAAAATAAATTTTTAATATGAAAAAAAATGTAATGCATAATATATATGAGTAGTATTCCCCTGCAGATGTTGTTCTGCCACAGACTGCCTTAGTGCCATATACGAAAATGTCAAGAAATGCCAAATATATTCACCATTTTCAGTATAGCTGCCGAAAGTAACCATATGAACTTAATAACCAAATTGTAGTCTAATACGATCAAAACCGTGCGAAATATAGCATTTTGTTGTTTTGTAAGCGGTAAAAAGGGGTGCGGCAAAATTATTTCCCTTAAACCATCTTGTAATCGAAACAAATCGACTGCCAAAATTTCAGCTCAATTTAGCTTAAGCCTGGAGCACTTTGCTTCACTCGATGTTGACCCCCGAAAAGTGAGTGTAACTAAAGTGGGATAGGCCCATTTTTAGTGCTCTTGCCGAGAGTAACGATATGAACTAAACTACAAAATTGTTGTCTAATACAAGCCAAACCGTTGAAATAAAACATTTTCATTGGTTTGTGAGCGGTAAAAGGGGGCGTGGACACCAATTTTTAGTACAGTTGCTGACAGTAACCATATAAACTAAGACAAATTTTAAGCTCAATCGACCTAGTAGTCAATTTTAATGATTTCTCAAAAAGTAGGTGTGGCTATATAGTGGTAACGCGCATTTTTAGTACAGTTGCCGAAAGTAACCATACGAACTTAAGTATCAAATGTTAATCTTATACGGCCAAAACTGCTTCAAATATAGCATTTTCACTGATTTGTGGGCGGAAAAAGGGGGCGTGGAAACCAATTTTTCGTACAGTTACTGACAGTAACCACACAAACCAAATTCCCAAATTTTAGCCTTATACGACCCAACCCGACTGAAATATAGCATTTTTATTGATTAGAGGGCGGTAAAGGGGCGTGGAAACCCATTTCAAGTACATTTATACAGTAACCGTACATACTAAATTACAAAATTTTAACCTTATACGACCCAAACTGACTGAAATATAAAATTTTTATTGATTTGGGGGCGGTAAAAGGAGGATGTGGCACATTTTCCCCCCTCAACCATCTCGTACCTGAAACAAATCGGCTGCCAAAATTTCAGGTCAACCGGTTTAGTAGTTTTGGAGTCTATAGACATCACACAGCCAGACACACATCGTTTTGCTTTTTATATATATAGACATTGATTTGTGGGCGGTAAAAGTGGGCGTGAAAACATTTATATATAGTGACCGCCTCTTGAAGCACCTATACAGTTAGTTTCACTGTAAAAGTGTATAGAACTCTGGAATTGTCATGATTTCGAAAAAGTGGGCGTATTTATTTTACGACCACGCCCATTTTTTGTACAGTTACCTACAGTAACCATCTGAACAAAATGACCAAATCTTAGTTTTTCACGATTGAAACCGTCTGATATATATATTATTTTTTTGGTTTGTGATCGATAGCGCAAATTTGGCTTGTATGAGAGGTACCACGCCCCCTTCTCCAATCGTTACCAAACCTCACATGAACACTCTCAAGATGTGGCTTTAGTTCACAAACCTGTTCAGCGGTTTTGGAGTCTATACGTGATATAGCCACATACCCACATACATACATCCATTTTTATATATATAGATAGATTCGGATTAATTATATTTCAAAAATATATAGAGTTTTCAAAGCACAATGCACGCTTAGTAACGCATATGCAAACCTGCGTAGTAGTAATACATACTGGCTATCAGAGACCTGCAGCGATGAACTGCAACTGCTTTTACACTCAGTACATACTTGGTTTTTGTATGACTTTAATATCATTAATACCATGCAACATATTCTACGCCATCGAGCTCACTTACAACATCAAGCATGTTGCATTAGCCAATTGTACCAAAGTCAAACACTGTGTGATGTGTGCTTCGACTTCAGTGGAAAGTATAGATGTTTGCATAAAATAATTATGTGTATAAACCACAGCGCACGAAGGGCAATCGTTATAATTATGCATTACTTTGAGCTACTGCCTCGTGTACCATTGCAGGTTGATTTCAACTTCGGCTAAGCAGTGATACAAAAGTAAGCTTACGAACGATGAAATCAGCGCGTACACTGCATTTTTACTCAAGTGTTTGTAGATTACTTCAGTATGAATAGAGTAAATAGTTTAAGGAAGTTTTAGGGGTAACTTATTTCGAAGATGATGTCAAACTTTAAAATTTAAGATGGCGGATAGAGTTGCCACCTAGATTTTTTCATTTTTGCGAATTCTTGTAATTTTGAAATTCTGACAACGGATTTGATTTCGAATATAATGTCACAGTTTTAAAATTTAAGATGGAGGTTAGGGTTGCCACCTAAATTTTTACCACAGTATTGCCACCTAATAATGTGTATTTTTAAGAGTTTTAAACATCATTTATCAGTGTTAAGGGGTCGCTGATTTCGAATCTAAAGTCAGAATTTTAATATTCAAGATGGTGGATAGAGTTGCCATCTTAATTTTTTGTATTTTTATGAATTCGGGGCTGGCAAAAAAAAAGTACACCAGAAATGGGTCGTTGAATCCGAATCCATTGTCAGAATTTCAAAATTATAAAATTTTGAAATAATAGGGTTGCTACCTAATAATATGTCTTTTCAAGAGTTTTAAACGTCATTTATCAGTGTTAAGGGGTTGCTGATTTCGAATCTAAAGTCAAAATTTTAAAATTAAAGATAGCGGATAGAGTTGCCACCTTAATTTTTTGTAGTTTTATGAATTCGGGGCTGGCAAAAAAAAAAGGTACACCAAAAATGGGTCGCTGAATCCGAATCCGTTGTCAGAATTTCAAAATTATAAAATTTTGAAATAATATGGTTGCCACCTAATAATATGTCTTTTCAAGAGTTTCAAACGTCATTTATCAGTTTTAAAATTTTGAGAAGACATATTATTAGGTGGCGACCCTATTATTTCAAAATTTTGAACAATTGAACAAAAGTTGTAGCTTTATTAAAGATCTGCATGCATACAAAATCTTATCAAAATCAGTGATTAAAGGTGTTTTATAGTAAAATGGCGTCTGGTATAATTTCTTAAAAAACAAAATTTAATAAATATCTTTAAAAATTTATTAAACAAATTTTATTGCTCACTCAATTAAACTTTAGAATTTATTTTAAAAAAGAAATCAGCTCAATTGAACCATTAGCTTATGAGCTACAAGCTCTCAAAAGTCACGCAAATTAACTGCAATGTTACTGCAATGTTACTGCAAATACTTTGTGTTCGGAGAACAAAATAAGCGCTGGTTTTTTTATGCAGGAGTTACGCTTTATGTCTTTGTTTTGTTGCTTGTAAATGACCATACTTACCATTGCATTCCAGAAGTTGAAAAGACCCTGCGCTGGTTATCAAACCAACAACTCGAACATGCATTATTGTGGTCTTACGGCACGCTCATACACAGTTGGCTTCAATGTTGCTAGTATGTTCGACACAACAATCGCAGCGCTTGCGTAGTGCGGTCAGACTGTCACTGTATTTGTTGAGGGTAGATTGCAAGTAGCGAAAATGCCATCGCTTGCAGATCACTGCTGGCTATGTAGCTACACATATCTGTACTTTCTATCGACGCATCTTTATTGCATCATCGACGAATTGTTCTTTGGTGGTCTCTTAAAGAAAGTTGCTGCATAAGCCAAACTTGCAGAATATTCTTATACTTGAAGAATATTCTTTAACTCATCTGCATTTGTTCGTCAACAATAAAGAAACAAAAAGAACAAAGCAGCAAACATGGTAGAACTAGAGAAGGTATATGTTTTTTAGACTGCGTGCTCTTTCTCATATCCAAAATTGTCAAAGTCAGCTTTTTGCGAATGAGAAAAAAAGGAAATCAATGGCCGCATTCAGCGGAGACAACAGTTGGTATCTGGTTGTTGTGTTAAAATTCGCTGAAACACTGAAAGAATGCTGTAAATTTGAGTGAGAAACCTTTGCAATCTAATTATTTACATAATTAAACATGCGCGTCGGAAGCGAATTTCATCTGGGGGGGCAGTACAAATGGGGGGGCAGTACAAATGGTGGTGCAAAAAAAGTTCACCAAAATCTCTTCACATGAAACATGAAGAAGAGAGAAAGAAGAGGAAAATATATAATACAAAAATATTATCGTTGTAAAAAAAACTGATATTTTGAATAACTTTTCCTTTTAAATTGTTTATCTAGCTAAAAAAGTGCGGGGGCAACTGCCCCCCTTCCCCCCCGCTTCCGACGCCAATGTAATTAAATAAATATAATAATTAAATTAAATAATTGTCAAATTTTCTACGGTATCGCTACCATAACAGTTCACAACAGTTGACTTTGCTGAATGCGGCCAATTTTCGCTTTCTCATCGGTTTAAGATTATCTATAAGCTGTCAACTAAGTTTTGACAGTTTCGGCAGTCTGTCTCTCCAAAATGCTTCTACCTTCTCTAATTTTGCTATGGCAGCAAAGGAAACTGAGAACTCGCGACAACTCTTCGCTCTTGTGTTTCTTGTCGAAAATTCCTTAACGCGTCTGTCTTGTGCTCGTCAACAAAAAAAAAGAAACAAATTAACAAATTAGAAACATGTGTTCTTGTACGCGGTTGAACAAAATGCAACAAAACTTTCTTGTCGGCCTTTGTGATCTAGTGAAGAGTGTGCTAGACTATCAACTCAGGGGTCCCCGGTTTGAGTCCGGTTTCGGGCATGGTTTTTTACGCTTTCTTTGTTCTTCACTACATTCACTACAAAAATTATTGAAACAAAAAATTCACAATTGAATTGTGGAAACTAGCCTCGGTTATAAGCAATTTTTATTTTCTTAAAAACTTTCGGTTTTCACTTCATAAACGAAACTTCATCAGCTTTCTCAACATTTTCATGAACGAAGTTTCCTAAACATTTCGGTCTTCACTTCATTAACGAAATTTCATTAACTTTCTCTCTCTTTTCGTTTACGGAATTTATACAACGTTCTGCATTGCGTTTCGTCAATGAATCGAAAAAATCACGCATGATTCTTTTACGATTTCTTTAAGAACGGAACTACTCGAAGCAAACGACAAACACAAAAGCAACTGATGTGTTTTTAAATACCCAGTGTGCCAAACGGATCTGTTACGAATCCGTAATGAACTCACTTCTTCGTACATTTTGTCCGAAACGGATTGCGTTTCGCATCCGGAACGGATCCTTTTTCGTTTCGGACTTCAGATACGAATCCGTTTCGGACTTCAGTTACGAATCTGTTTCGGACTTCAGATACGAATCCGTTTCGGACTTCAGATACGAATCCGTTTCGGACTTCAGATACGAATCTGTTTCGGGCTTCAGATACGAATCCGTTTCGGACTTCAGATACGAATCCATTTCGGACTTCATATACGAAACAGACGTTTCAGACTCTTTTTTTTAAATAATGCGAACTCGCAACGGACTCGTTTGAAGCATTTAGCTACAGATGTTAAAAATATAGGTTCTCTAAACAAGTTTAACGCATTCAAATTCGAAAACTTTTTGCAGGAAATTAAACGTAAATTAAAACAAAAAAAATTATTTTGTAATCAAATTTATAAGAGAGTAGTGGAGGCTAGTTTAAATGGTAAAAAAAATAATTAAAAATATCAAACAAACGAGTACAATGTTGGTGAGTTCCAGGATGGCTCATACTTGTTTCTTCAAACAGCTAAACATTATTTTTCATTGAAGCATCCCAATAACTTTTACTGCTATAATGACAAAGCGTACAAAATTCACGCAATTAAAAAAGTTTCCGAAAAATATCTTGTGTACGGCTATCCTATAATCACATTTAACTTGATCACTAATGATAATTATTTAAAAATTCTGACAAGTACTTTTCTTCGATTTGAAGGAGAGCTTGAGGAGCACGAGCCTAATGAAATAAAAAAGTTGTTTAAAATAAAAATAAGTACACAATTGTATTTCGTATCCCTAATCCACTGAAAATAAAATAAGAAATTGTAAAACAAATTTAAGACTGTCTTTTATGTTAACGTTGTGGTAATTTTTTGACGGATTCGTAACGGGTTCGTAACGGGTCCGTCAAAACATAAGAGCGACTCCTCTCAAAAATACGAATTGCTTTTTCCATTTTTTCGGATCCGCCTCGAACTCAGAACGGACTTCAGAAACGAATCCGTAACGGACTTCAGATACGAATCCGTTTCGGACTTCATATACGAATCCGTTTCAGACTCTTTTGGCGGATTCGTAACGGGTTCGTAACGGGTCCGTCGAAACATAAGAAAGCTTAGTGCGTACTGACGGACTCGTAACGGGTTCGTAACGGATCCGCATCCGTTTTTGTGCACATTGGGTATGTACACTTCACACACATATTAATAACAACTACAACAAAAGCAGCTCAAAAACAAATGACAGGCTTGCAAACCAAACACACAATAACCATAAAAACTCATAGAAGTAAAATATTATAAGTAAGCGGTGTAGTTGAAGTGAAATGAAGTATTTTACAAACACAGTGAAGTTGACACAAACACAAAAACATTTAAACAGAGCCGCATTCAATTATGTAGTAAATAAAGGCGTAAATTATTTTTTATTTTTTAGATGTATGCTAACTATACAATTTTTATATAGAACCGTTTTATAATATGTTGCGTTACCAATTTTTTACAGGGAAAAGCATTGTTAAAATAAAGTAAAAGACATGAAATCAGAATAAGACTGAAACGACAAAAGTTACTTGTAATGATTTTTTAAAATTTATTTCAAAAAACTATTTTTTATAAACTATTTAATTGATATTTAAATAACACAAAAACTAAACAACTAAAATACATACCAAATTAAACTCTTTTAAAATAAATAGTTTTGTGTAGTTGTTTCCGAACTGTCGGCTTTTAATTAGTTTTTTTTATATACAAATATCTAGTTATAGCTAGTAACCTTAGGTGGCTAATCCACTTTAGTTTCATGTCAAGTTTTCAAAGAAATTGTAAACAAATAAATAACTCTTAAAGCTTATCCCAATATGAAAAAAAATTAAGGCCCTTGCTGCCCTAAATATTGAATGCGCTAATGAAGCAGAACTTGTGTTTTGACAGATGCTCTTCCTCAAAAATGAATTTTTTTTTTGCTCGGGAAGGGCTTATGTCAAAAGACGACGCTCTATCTCGCTTCCTCAGCGACGAAAATTCCACACGTATAGTGTGTGTGAGTATAACACCACTTCCTTATCCTTATCCTTATATTTCTATGCAAAAACTGCATAAGTAGCTACTGAAGCAGCTTGTGTATAACTTTTCTCATAGGAATATATGAATTTCTTCTTCTTAAATTTTGCTATTTCGTGACTTTATCAAAGAAGTGACAAAACCCTAAGTTAGATATTCGTTTCATTCGTACTCTAACTGATATTACGGCATATGTTTGTTCTTTCTACAATGTATATTAAAGGCTGTAGCTATACCCTAAAGTGTCAACTATAATCCTTAAATATGCTTGAACATTTTGTGAAATGAACCCCATACAAACCGCGCCTTAGGCCGCGTTCATAGTGGACGCTTTGGCTGAAGCTGATGCATAAAGCTGCTTTGTCAAGCTTTTTTTGATCATAGTGAACGCTTATTCAACGCTGCATAAAGTAGCTTATTGAGCTTATTGGTGTTCATAGTGCGCGCTTTATGCTTGTGGCTCATATGCTTTGTTTTCATTTGTCTCTTTGGAAAATAATGCCTTCAATTGCGTTTTGCAAAGTAAATTTTTTTGTTTAATGAGTATGTAGATTCGCGATGATCACCAATGAAAGATAAACCAATAACAAACACAAGTTCAAAGGAACTTTGAAAACACAAAGCATAACAACGGTGGAAAGTTCAGCACAAAAAGTTACCAAGAAGTAAGCAAGAACAATGAAAACTATGTAAACAAACGAGATAGAAAACACAAGTGCATACAACTGAAAAGCACCACAAAAGGACCACAATGCAACAACAACAACACAACAACGGTTAAAACTTCAGCACAGAAAAAATCAACAAAAATATTGTTAACAGGCAAAATAGATAAACATGTGCCGAATAGCATTTTAAAAATGCTCTACAACAAAGTATAAACAAAATTATTTTTCTGTGTGAGCAAGCGAGATGGAAATATAAGCGCTGAAAAGCATTTGAAATTAAGCTTTATGCTGGCACTATGAACACTTTGAGCTTTTTCCATATGGTTATACACAAAGCGTTTTTCAGCTAAACCTCTCGGCTAAGCTAAAAGCGTTTACTATGAACGCGGCCTTAAGACGTAATTCTAAGTCAAAATATATTAAGGCAGGCCGTGCGTGGTCTAGCGTTCGAAAATTTGAGGTATTTTTAGGATTTTTTTTAAAGGTTAAAATGATGAACAATGTATAAACTTTTAAGGTACATTTCAACACTCAATCATCACAAAAAATTGATTTTTTTTTAATTTAAAAAATTGTTGATCATGTGCAAAATGGCTCTCAATAAGACCCTCTTAAAGAAAAGTGGGTCTTGGTGGTGTTGTAGATTTTGAATCTTCTACTTATCTAAAAAATAAAATCCAAGAATATTACTTATTACTATGAGTGCAGCTATGGATGGAACTAGAAAAAAAGAAAAAATATTGAAAATTGAATGTATGATGCGCTTTTGAAATTTAAGTTTATCAAGTGTAAAATATACGATGTTTTTCAATTAAAACATTGATTCTAGTTCCTTTGATTCTAGTATTAAAATTGCAGATGATTCGGCTGAATAGGTTTTGTTTTTTCTACAACATCATGCTGAAAAAAGTAGTTTTGAGATAAATGAGTGTAAAGAGAGTGAGTGAGACGAAATTCTGTGGCTCGATACCTGCTAAAACTGGTGTAGAAGCGGAAAAAAAATATCTTTACAAAAATTTAACAGTATATTCTCGTAAGACTATATTTTTCAAATATCAAAAAAACAAAAAATTGATTTCATAAAAGTTCTAGACCACCGTCCTGCCTTAAGTCAAATGAAGACAGTAACTACTTTGACCTATTGGCAGTGTCTAGTCATATGATAAGTGAACCAGAGTCATTCACAGAATAATTTAAATTAATAGAATATAAATCAAAAGATATGGAATATAAATGTTTTTTTGAAATATTAGATATACAGCCCAATTCTGAATGATTTTTCCCGGGGAATCGGAAAAGAGAGTTTTCATTTTTTAGGTAAAGTTCAAAAACATTTTGGAAATTTTTTATGCCAATTTGTTCATCAAGCGTTAATATTCATAAGTGTGAGCAAAAAATGTGATATCTTTTTACAGTGGCTCACATCCAAAGTCGGGCAAACAATCGACACATATTCTTTGCTTTTTTAAAATATTTAAAACTGACTTTTTTCTTAAAGTTTTTCACGATTCTACGTACTTATTTGCGACAATATTAATCCTTGCAAAAACAAAATTCATAAACATATATTTAGCGGCATTGCAAACAAAAGAAGAGAAAATTCCCTTCAAATTTGGCCACATTGAAAGTCAGGCAGAACACGAGCACAAAAGAGAATGAATTATTTACCATTAGAATCGAACATAGTATAGTTTTTGAGTTGAGATGATTTCAGTTTGAATCTTCTTTTGCGTAGGAGAGTAACATTTTAATAGATTTTATTCAAATTTCTTAAAATGCCACGCAATATAAAACAATCTACTTGTGAAGAGCGTGAATTGGTTATTTATAACCATTCGAAAGGTAAAATAGATCGCGAAATCGCCGATCTAGTAAATAAAAGCAAGTCAACAGTACACGACATATTAAAAATATATAAGGAAAACGCTGAAATAGAAAATAAGCAAAAGAAGGCAGCTAAGAGAAAGTTGAGCTCAAGAGACGAAAAATTTATTATAAAAGAAGTTCAGAAGGACCCATTTTTGTCCGCTCCAAAACTTGCCTTAGCTCTAAAAGACAATTTTCAGCTTAATGTCTGTGCTGAAACCGTCCGAAGGGTTCTACAAAAAACAATTTGAATGGATGAGTTGCCTGTAAAAAGCCCTGCATTAGTGCGAAAAATAAAAAGGATCGCCTTAATTTTGCTCGCGAATACAAATCAAAAGATTTTTCATTTTGGAGCCAGGTAACTTTTATATTTTATTATGTTTAAAAGATTTGCCAATATTTTTCATTATTTTAAAGGTGCTTTTCACAGATGAGAGCTAATTTAATTCGTTCGGATCTGATGGCAGGCGATACGTGAGGCACAAACGTAATGACGAGTTTAACAATAAAAACACAAAAAAGACTGTAAGGCACGGAGTAGGCTCCGTAATGGTTTGAGGGTGCATGGTAGCCTCGGGTGTGGGCAAACTCCATTTTATTGAAGAAACTGCATAATGGATAAGAATGTCTAGCTTGATATCTTAAAGTCAAACGTTAAGGAGAGTGCACGCATGTTGGGTATTTTGGATAGCTTTAAGTTTTATCAGGACAATGATCCGAAACACTCCGCGTTCCTGGTGAAACCTGGCTCCTATATAAGTGCCCCTAAGTTATAAAAACTCCTGCCCAAAGCCTTACCTAAATGTCATAGAGCATCTATGGGACGAACTCAGTCGCAGAGTCCAAAATATAAGGTGCACCAGTAAGGTCTAACTGAAAGCTGCGTTACAGGAGGAATGGGACAAAATAACTCCAGATGTTTGCCGTAAACTGGTTGAAAGCATTCCAAACAGGCTCCAGGAAGTGGAAAAACAAAAAGGATATGCAACAAATTATTGAATTTTTCAGTTATATTTAGCGTTAGCATTCAATGATTCTTTTGCCCGACTTTCAATGTGGCTACACTCTAAAAAATAAATGTAAATTTACTATTATTACTATAGTAATTTTTTGTATAAATTCCAACTGATGTGTAATTTTACTATAAATTTTATATTGATCTTTGAATGTTTACCATTAAACACTATTCCTAGCAAAATTAAGCAATAAATGTTCAATTTTGTTGCAATATCAACTGCAATGCCTTATATTCATACATAAATTGAACTAATGAAACAGATGTTGAATATTCAACATATACAATATTTTCAACAGATGTTCAGTCAACTCTGTTTGTCAACGTGTACGGATATCATAATGTAAGAGTTATATGGTTTTTAATTGAAAAAATGTAGTAATAACTCGATTTTTATTAAAAGATTTACTATGTTGTAGTACCTTGTGTTGTGCAACACAACACAATAGGTAATGTGAGCAATATGTTAATAATTCAATAAAAGTCTAGAAAAAATATCTGTGTATCATTTGTTTTTCTCTTTTGCATCGCATCGGCAGGAATTTCTTTATGCAAGTGTTTATTCCTCATTTTGCTGTTTATAGTGCCAATTTAATGAAGGAATAAGCAATAAAGATAAATTAAATTTATTTCTGCACGTACTGTCAAGTGTAAAGTTTTAAGAAATATTAAATTGTGTTTTAAAACAAGAATGTCAAAACTAACAATGTTGCATTTACTATAATATCAATATAAATTTAATTGATTACATCAATCGTAGTAAAAATAAATTCAAGTTGTTGAATTTTACTAACATGAGAGTAGTAATTTTGTTATGGTACTACATAAATAATAGCAATTGGTGTTTGATTTTGCTGCAATATCAATATTTTTCCATTAATATTGCTACATATTTAACACAAATTTAAACACTTTTTGTTGAATTTGACTACAAGTCAATAGTAAACAATATGTTTAATTAAATAAAGGTGTGTAAATTTACTGTAGCAACAGCCGCAAAACTGTTGCCTACAAGTATTGTAGTAAAATTCAACAAAAACTTTTTAGAGTGTATCTTTTTATTGAATTTTTATGTTTATGTTTTTTTATTCCTTTGTTTCAAAATATGAAATTGGTTTTTGTAGTTAAATATGCTCGAATAAATTACTATTCAATAAAATTTATAGTTTTTGTTAAAAACTTTTATTTGAGTTATAAAATTTCAATTAAACTTATTACATACTCTTGCCCGACTTTGGATGTGAGCCACTGTATGCTGTCTTAAAAATTAAAACTCTCTTTTCCAATTTCCCGGGAAAAATCATTCAGAATTGGGCTGATTGAAATATTTTGGCATTATTTTTGAAAAAATACGGTCCAATGAGGCCGCCGACCCACGAACCGCACCAATCAGTGCATTTTTTAGGGTGCATCTGAAGCTCTTGAACTGTCTCTGGCTGGTCTTCAGACCAAATTCCGCATTTCAGTTGACGTACACGTGGAGCTAAAAATGAGCTTCATCGCTGAAGACAATTTTACGATAAAAAAATGAATCTTCATTCGACTTTTCTAAGGCCCATTTACCAAACAAACGACGTTGTGGTAGGTTACCCGGCTTCAGCTCTTACACCAGCTGTATTTTGTATGGTTTCATACCGAAGTCCTTACGTAACATCTTCCAGGTGGTCAAATAACACAAGCCCAATTGTTGACAACGGCGACGAATTGCATATCGCGATCTTCATTGAAACTGACCGCACACTCACAAAAATAAGTTGTTGGCGTTAGGTTACAGTAAATACATTTTAACTGGGGTACTCGTAAGGTAATTGTTTCAGTTAAAACTCTGTTTATTTAATTGTAATTAAATAAGCATAATCGACTTTCGGTTGACGTAAATGCTTATATTATTATTGTAACTTCATGCCTAAATAACAATTCGGTTAACATTCAATATTTATGCTTTAGTTGTAAGAACTGAATAGAATTTGTTATATCAACTTACTTTCCGTCTAAGCAATCTCAATTTATCCAAAACAACTGACCAGTACAATTACAGATTTACGGATAAAATGAGTAGTTGAAACATCCGCATTATTTATTCTGTCAATAGAATTGTTCTTACGTTACCACCGAATTTCAACGATGTCTCAATATTTAGTTGCACCGCCACCAAATTCAATTGCAACAGACGAATAATCAATAAAAATAACTTACATGTGGTCACCTTAACCACAAACGTCGTTTTTTACGCTCGCTATGTTGCTCGTTCCTCCTTTGTTCAATATTCGGTCGATTTCTAGTCGGTTTTCTCGCTGCAAGTTGTTTAAGTGTTTTAAGGTAAAGAAATTAATTAAAAAATATATTTTATCGAATATTTAATTAATATAATTTGTGAAGTTTAAATTAATTAAATTCATTTCTTCGTAAATAAATGCAAATGTACAAAAAGAAACAACAAAGCAATTCTTATTTCCGTCGTTTGTTTTTTACACTCGCTATGTTGCTCGTCGCGCCTTTATTCATGATTCGGTCGGTATTCTCGCGATGGAAAGACTTGGTTCATATAACCGAGTTCTGGTAAATGCGGTAAACAGTTCGTTGTGCACAACCGAATGGCTCAAAAACTTGTCTGTAGTTCCGTTCTCGCAACGGAATGACGCAATTAATTGCATTTACAAAATTGCCTACAATCGACAAAGTTAGTAGGGCAATTATTCGGTTGCGGCAATGGTTTTAGTTCTGTGAGTGCACGGTTAAAAATTTTAGACTACTTTTTTATCCAAACTTTAGTTTAAAGGAATTTTTAATCCAAAAAGTACTATTTTTTAATCCCTACTTCAGTTTAATTTAGCTGGGTCTCGAACTTCCTGAAAGTAACTTACTTGCATTCGTAATGATGCAAAATAAGCGAAACCTAGTAAAGAACTGAGTTGGACGAGTGGATAAGGTGTTGAACCAGCACATCAGAAGACGTGTGTTCGAATCATGAAATGGTCAGGGTAATTTTTTATTTTGAGTTTATAGTTTTTGAACTTTTTGCGAATTAAAGTGTTATCTTTTTTTGGTGTTTGTCATATATGTAATCCAAAAAAGTTTAAAATTTAGTCCAAGATTTTTAACAGTGCGATACAGCAGCAATATTCTCCCTGGTACGTGCTCTCCGCAAACAGGTTGGTGGATTAATGACCAATAAAGTGATACGGGTGCGAAATTTGGTCACGAAAGCTTGAATAACCTGCTCGGTGGGTCGATTATGACAACCATAAAATGGACATAATTTGCGAAACACACTTCTCACAGAGCACGAATTTTTTATAATAAAATTTAATAATTTGCAAGCGCTGATCGTTTGTTTGTCTATTTATGGTGAAATGGCAAAAATTTCTGAGCATTTTAGGCATTGTCATATGTTACGAATCACGCGTGAGGTGTCAAAAAATGTACATTGAAAAAACCAAATAGCAAAAAACCCTTTATTTTGTTTTATCTTTATTCTTTCTTCTTCTGAAAAATTCTCAGAACGTATTGTGGCTTTGGCTTCATGTTTTGTCGGATTTTTATGTGTATTTATGAAAAAAGGAAAAAAGTGGCAATTTTGAAAAAGTCATCTCTGTAAAGGGTAATTTTGTAACAAAATAGGGGCAAGTCATCTGAAAAAGGGTAATTTTGCCACTTTAGTCGCACAACGGTCACGCTGATCACGGCCACTATTTAAAAGAGCGGTTAGTGATTTATCACATTCACTGAGAACGGTGTTCTTGAAAAATCACCACATTGTTCATCTCTGTTGACGGGCAACAGTTACTTTCAATTCTCTGAGCTTAATCTGATCACGGAAGACTATTTTGTGACCAAAAATGCTGGCTGGGATTAAGGGTTTCTTATTGAATTATCTTTGTTTCTGGCTTCCGTCATTCTCCCAAGTCCAAAAGCTTTTGAAGAAGGGAAAACTTTCAATTTAAGGTGAACTATTGCTCTGTGTGTGGTAATATTTTTGATATCGCGAGCTCTTTAAAACCAAATCTCGATATCGTATTCTCGATATCGCTGGCAGTATGACAGGACTGCGTTTTGTGTCCACTGATGTTTATACCTACAGCTCTGTTCGCGATAAGATCTTTACCTACACTTTTAAGTTTTTTCGGCCTGGTTTTTTTTTGCCTGAAAGTCAAGTGTTGGTTTCAATTGGATTTTTGATTAGCTATTTCCCGCAGTTTTCGGCTACTTCTCAGTCTACTTTACTACTTCTTGGCTCATTTTGCTATAACGAATGTCATAATTATTAACAAACAAACAAAAAAAAAATAAAAACAACAATCAAAACGTGTACAGAATGCTTAATCTTAAAGATTTAAATAGTTGTATGTTTAATTAACATTGTGTTTTATCTTTAATCAAGATAAACAGTGTAGAGAATTTTGAAAATATTGCTATATTGATAGCAAAAACGAGTTTGACAAGCGATTGGTTTTAATTATCTGATTGTTTAAGTAACGATAATAGTAGTTTTTTTTTATGGATCAATAAATTTTCAAAGTAATGCGATACTAAAAGTATTTAATAAAAAAGTATTAAATAAAAGTCTAATAATTATTTTTGGGGGTTTGTTTTCGTATTGGTGTAGATGAATTCGTGATGTTTAAAAACATTTGACTTTTAAATTTAACAGCTTTGGCTATATGTATATTTATTGTTTTATCTATTAGTTTGTTATCGCAACACTATAATCGATCTATAATGCAAAATGTAAAATTAGTATTTCTCTCTACTCTGCATGCAACAAGTTCATGACGACAGGTTGGCATGACAGTCACGACGATGTCATCAACACCAGCGGCATCAGTATCAGCACCGGTACCGCACTGCCTTCACCTAAACTAGTGAATGAGCACCATCACTTCGCTGCCGCTGACTGCCTGACTGCCTACTTGAAAGTATTGATGCGATTAGTGAAAATCAATAAAAAAAAAAAAGAAAATATTAATGCTAGATACTCGAGTATTCGTCGAATAACGAGATATAAACTACAAAATAAATATTTTCATTGGCATGAGTGCGTGAGTTAGTGACCAAGCAACCAACTCATCATAAGTTTTATCTTTGTTTAGATTTCGTTTTTAATATTTTAAGTGCCTTGCTGCTCACAGCTCTATCTCAATAAACAATCCATCTAAGATATGGGACAATATATAAAACACTGTCGATTGTGTGTGTCGAGCTGTTGATGTTTGTTCATGCAACGTCATAGTCACAATATTATCAGTTTTCATTGTGATTATCAGCAGCAGAAAGTTATCTGAGTTTGAGTTTATTTTTGGGCAGCAGATAAACTGTAGCATGAAATAACTTGGCGTGGCAAAATTGTGATATTTTTTTTTGTTTAAGAATTTCCAATAACTTTCATACTTCATAACCGAAAGATAATTGAAAAAAGTGAAAACTATTGGATTCATAAAGACTTCGGAATTTTGCTTAGTAATAATAGGCGTCAGTGATGAGTATATATATATATAATAAGTTGGGGATTTGCCGAAGCAGACCACAGTGGGTCCCTTTTCGTCCCCCATTGGACAAAGGGTACTACTGCTCGGAGTACTCGTACGTGAGCATGCTCCTCGTGTAAGCATCCTTTGTCACCTCAAGCATATCCTTATAGGTTAGTTGACCAATCTCGGCTTCGCCAATAAATGGGCGTCCCAGAGTGGTCAATCTTATGCTTGCCAGTGCCGGACACTGGCACAGAATGTGTGCTGCTGTTTCCGGCTCCTCTAGGCATAACCTACACGCATCGTCCTCGGTCAGAGTCATCTTCCCGAGATGGTACATGAAGGGACCGTGTCCTGTGACCAGTGCAGTAAGCCAGCTTAAAGTCCTTCGATTGTATCGGATAACTTTTGCTGCCTCACTACGAGACCACTTCACGGCCGCCTTTGATTGCCTGCAGTTAACAGCTTCTTCCCACCTCTTACTGTGTTCCGAGTCCGTCCATTGTTTAATAAGGCCTGCCACCATATTGTCGCCTATGGCGATACGTGGTTCTGGTCCACAGAATTCTTCTGCTGATCCTGCTCTTGCTAAAGAATCAGCTTCTTCATTCTGTTCTATGCCAGAGTGTCCTCTCACCCACATAAGTGTGAGCTCATTCGTCTGGGCGCACCTATTGAGTTTTGTAAGACATTCTATGGCCAACCTGGAAGTGATGTCTGTCCGTTGCATACACCTAATCACAGACTGATTGTCGAGAGCGATGACAATTTTCTTGCCACTGATCTGGCCATCTATCAGGTGGTCCAGCGCATGCACTACGCCAAGCATTTCTGCCTGGTATACAGACACAAACCTCCCCAACCTCAGTACACAGGATAGGCTTAACTCTTTTGAGTACACGCCTGCCCCGGCCCGGCCATTCATCAGAGAGCCGTCTGTGAATATACTGATATCACTACCAGCGATTTCTTCACAAACGGCTCCATCCGTTATAAGAGTTTTATAACATTTTTCTGTTATTTTTACTCTCTGCCTTCCATCCATAGGCATAAACGCCTCCCTGACATCTCTCTGTACAATATCAAGGATGCGAATATGACCATGCAGGGCCGTTGCCCCATGCCACGTAACATTTCGCAACATCCTGAGGGCTGACAGCGCCGCTGTTTTCTTTATTTCTAATTCCAACGGCAGCATACCTAACAGAACCTCCATTGCGCTTGTTGGAGTGGTGCGTATTGCACCTGTTATTCCAACACACGCCAGCCGTTGGACTCTGTCCAGTGATGAATATATTAATTGATTATGTATTTGGTACCTATAAAAATTATTGCGTCTTGACACTTTTTTAAAAAGAACCTAAGAATAAATGAAAAGTTGTCATAATAACTGCTACCTCGGCACTTTTTACCCATTACTATTTTAAGCTACCTTCATATTTAACAGAAAATTGATTTTAGTACGGCAAAGCGTTTATGCACTCCGCAACTTCTACAATTTTGCAAATTAAGCTTAAAAACTACATCTGTTCCCGTACTCGATTCAAGCAACTTGAAGTTGCTTGAAAGCGTTATTTTAAAGATTTTTTTAAGGTCGAGAGAGAATAATAGCATGCAAAATGTCACTCTCTAATCTATTGCAATTACTTGAAGTTAGTACGGGAACAGACCTAATATGTCAAAAAGACAGAAAAAATTACAAAAACAAGCAGCACAGTACTAAAGCGCTAAGCCAGGTGGCTAGAAACTGGGTAGTTTTTATGCAGTTTTTAATTTGGCCAATAAGTATCTGTCACGTCCGTATGTTTGGTTTTAATAATAATAATAAACTTAATATTTTTATATTACACAGGGTTGCCAACTCATACCATTTGGCCCGGAGACTCCGGTTTTGAAGGTTAATTTTCCGGTCTCCAGGCCTCACATGTTTTCTCCGGCTTTCGCACTTTAATTTTTTTTTTTTGTAATAAACAAAATTACAGTTGCATGCAACTTTAATATAAAATTATTTTCTTTGAACATTTTTTTGGAGCTGATGTTCGTATGCACTTAAACGCTTTGAAGATTGCCAAAAAAATATTATAAACTATTAAATTATAAGCTTATTTATTGTATTAAAGTTTTCTATATGACCTTGTTATTTATTATGCTGATTTATTATGATTTAAATATAAATTCTAAATGTTTGATAGTTTAAATCAATAGTTGATAGTATATTATATTTACGTTTATTTAATAGTTCGAAATGATTTTGTTTGTGCTTACAATGTACAATGTTTTGTTGTGATATCAAAATATTTTTATTTATTTATTTATTCGATTGCTTAACCTTAACAGGTTTTATAGCAAATTTAAAATTATAAAATAAGATATTTAATACAATTCAAAAATATAAAGTATGATTTTGATTTAAATCATGTATTATTAACAAACTAAAAAGTTTTAATAAATTGCTTAAAGTATATAATTTTATTAAAGTATATAATAAAAAAAAATTAAGTCAAATCGATAATATCAGACAGCATAGCAGGGTTGCATTTTCAAGACAAACAAAATCAAGTTAGAACAATTGTTGTATCCGGATATCGGCGGCGTCGTGTGACAAACAAGGCAAAATCACACATTTTATTTGATGCCTAAATTCAACCAGCACCACAATATAACAGCAAACAAAGCTTTCCTCTCTTTGTCGAGAGAGCTTCTCTTAATATAACACGACAGCCATGTTGTGTAGTTAAGCTGAATTCAGTGATAACCTTCAGCATGTTTTTGTGTGATTTAAAATAAAGTTAATCAATTTGAGAGCGTGCAGAAATATTTCTCTCTGAGCGTAAACTTCATATGAAAAAAAACTTTCAAAACATGCTGAAGGTGATCAGTGAATCCAGCTTTATTTTCAGGGAAATTCTTGCTTTCATACAGTGTTAATTAATTTTCTTTGTTAATGTTTTGAGGGGAGTTGCCAGAATTTAGTTATCTGCATTAATTATGTTTTGCAGCCTTGCCAGCCAGCTTTTTCCCACTTGAGATTGTGTTAGTCTATCTATACGAATATATAAAAGCGTTGTGACACTGCACGGATGTTTGACAATCACGCAAGAACCACTGAACCGATTAACACGATATAGTTATCAAACTGATAAGATTTGTTATTCCAACTTTTTCGTCATTTGCTATGTTAGATTTGCCACGTCTACTTTTCATGCCCACTTTTTGCATAAAAAGCTATATTTCAGACGATTTTGGTCGTATGAGACTAGAATTTGGTAATCTTTTTACTTTCGCTAACTTTACTATAAATGGGCATTACCCTTTTTAGTAAAGTCTACTTTTCGGGGAATAAGCTTGGAGTAAAGCAAAGCGCAGTAGGTTTAAGCTCAATTGAGCTAAAATTCTGGCACTCTATTGTTTCGAGTATGAGATGGTTTAAGAGAAAAAATTTTGCCACACCCCCATTACCGCCGAGAATTAATTAAAAATGTTATACTTCGAACGGTTTTGGTTGTATTAGACTAAAATTTGATAATTTAGTTCATACGGCTACTTTCGGCAACTGTACTAAAAATGGCGAATATATAAATTTTTTTCCGAACAGCATGAAAATTCGTATATAGCAGTAAGGTGGTCTGCGGCAGGACAACGTCTGCCGGGCAATACTATACATCAATTAGAATGATGTATATATCAAAAAATTCTGATCGTCATGCATTGATGTTTCAAACGGAAACATCTATCATGTTTTTTGTTCGAAGGTCAATTAACACTTTTACAAATTCACAAAACGATCACAAAAAATTCATTGAATTGGGTCAGGACAAATTCTACTATAATTATAACGTTAACTATAAATATATAGATAAGGAAATAGATTAAAATATAGATTTATGTATACAACTTTAGAATAGTTTGAAACATTTGAAATATTTTTCACAGAATTATTTTTTAAGCTATATTTGGAAATGTTTTTCACATGAATTAGTTTTTAAGCTGTAACACATTGCAAAATATATAACACTATTTTAAGCAAATTAGTTTTCATCAAAAATCATAGGGGGGGGGGATAGGTGTCCCCTGATTTTAAATGATAGAAACAGTTTGTGTCAAAATAGAACAATTTTTGCAGGTAAATTATGTTATATGAAAGAATAAGGAAAATGAAAATTAAAAAAAAATTAAAATTAAAAAAAAATATGTACAACAAAAGCAACCTTGGCATATAGCTTGGTACAAGTTGGATATTTAAGAGGTTTTTTGAAAACAATATAAAACATTGCATTGGTGGGGTAACGGCAAACCTTTTCTCATTTTCCCAATTTACTTAATTTCTTAATTTATTTAACTTTCAAACAAAGAAAATTGGATGAAAATCGATTTGAAAATGGCGGAAATGTTTGCTTGCTAATTCAAAACATGAAATTTCAATCGTTTTTTTCTCATTATGAGACTTATGAGTTATACTGAGAAAATCTATAGTTTTGAGATATCGCAAGAATTTTAAAAGTATAATAACAGGTTTTTTTAAAACATACCTAATATCCGTACAAAATATTTCCGAAAAGAAAAGAAAATTACCGTTAATTTTATTAATCAACGACTGTCCATACAGAAATGCATTGTTATGCATTGAGAAAGTTTATAGTTTTTGAGATATCGCCAAAATTGTGATGTCATTATATCGGTTTTTTTTTTAAATTTAAGAAGAATTGTTGTTTGGCCGAAGCCCAATAACTACAATTAATAACTGAAGAAGGCCGATTAACTACAACAATTGAAGAAGAATATATTTATTTTCAGAATATATGTAAAAAATTACATTATTGATTACAAATTTTAACAATTTTTACCCACATTTTTTTATAACGCTGTTATGCAGGACTTTTTCAAAAGTAAAAAAAGAAAGCCAGGTAAATTTATGTCATCATAACAATTACCGTTAAAATAAGTTATTCAAATTAAATAAAGTAATTTCTTAATAATATATACCATTTTTTCATAATTAAACAAAGCGAACACAATAATTTTTATATTTTGAATTTGTTTTAATACAACTAAATACTTTCATTTTAAGATTTAAAATTTTTACATGGTATTTAATATTTATCGCAGGCAAAGCAGCGGGTATTTGCTAGTATAATACATATATATCGTTCTGTCTTCCTGAAGCCGGTGGGATCCTGGCTTGACAGGGTGGTTACTCTACAAACTAGGTCAACTTCACCAAACCAATTTTCATACAACAAAGAAAACCAGTTGCGAACGCATTCAGCAAGATAAACTAAGTCTTATCGGCCACTCATATTAATATATTACAAATCGATCTAACGTAGTGTTTCAAGAGGTAAAAAGACGCAAGACACCACGGTTCCGTCGACAAATGTAGTCACATTCATCATGAAGATATGAGGCAATTGAAGATCCCAGGATTAGGTCCATTCCGAATATTTAGATGTACATACACCAAAATTATCCATTTTAGGCTTAGGTCCATTTATCCATTTAGATTGTTATATTAATGTGTTTACAAATATCACTAGATGCATCAGATATATGTTTGAGAGAACTTAATCATAATCAACGACGGTACTGCAGGTAATCTATAATTTTATGTTTGATTGAGTCCATGGATTCACTTAAGGATATAACATCAGATACAAAATTAAAATCACCGCAAGCGCTTCTAAGAGGTTCATTTTGCAAATAATTAGTTCTACAAAAGTTCATGTGGAGTAACTCAAAAGATCTTCCAAGAGGAATATTAAAATATACTTTACTCAATAAATATGGAATGTTGACATATCCATGTAAAAGTTTTGTAATCCAACAAGCATTTATCATAATTCTCCGATTATTTAAAAAAGGAATATTTAAGAGTTGTAACCGATATTCATAAGATGGTAAGTGAAAATCAGTATTGCAATAAAGATAGCTTAAGCAAAACAAAAGAAATTGTTTCTGCACTGATTCAATGTCGTCTATGTAACAACCGTATCGTGGGCACCAAACAACTGTAGCGTATTCTAAGATAGGCCGCACTAGGGAAGTGAATAAGGTTTTCGTTATGAATGGATCATTAAACTCTTTTGCCCAACGTTTAATAAATCCTAAAGTACTATTTGCTCTATTTATTATTTTATTTACATGAATATTAAAGCGTAGTTTAGAATCATTGAAATTATCTAAGGATTCCAATGGATAACCACAAATTTTGAAGGTACATTTAATTGGTGGCTTGCGCGAGAAAGACATATGCTTGCATTTCTTCATGTTGAGGTTCATGCGGTTCGTTTTGCACCAGTTATAAAGATGATCAATGTCGGCTTGCAAAAATACAGCGTCATTATCGTTTTTTAAAAAAAGGAAGAGTTTGACGTCGTCAGCAAACATTAAGATGCTAGAATGCATTCGCAATCGTTTATATATCGTTTATATAATCGTTTATATAAAGTAGAAACAGAAGGGGCCCAAGATGACGTCCTTAAGGTACTCCTGAAGTAACAGGACACTCATGTGATTTCTTGAGCTTGAAAAAGAACAGATTGTGTTCTATTGCTTAAGTAAGATTCAATCAATAGTTTGTGACTTACAACGTCGAAAGCTTTGCTAAAACCCGTGTAAATAACATGAGTCTGCATGCCTTTTTCAAAATTTTCTATAGTTTTTGGTGTAAATTCGAAAAGGTTAGTAAAAGTGGATTTACCAGAAAGAAATCCATGTTGCAAAGGAGACATTACAGATTTAACGCTATGCGATAGTCGTGATGTAACAATTGCCTCTGAGGCAGTTTAGGCAAAGCGCTTAATTTTGCGATGCTACGGCAGTTATCAATTTAAGACATATTTCCGGATTTATACAGCGGAATAATGTAATTTATACAGGATTTTAACGATGAAGCAAATAGTAAAGAGATTGGAGTTACTAATTCTTCACAGCAGTATTTTCATATACATGAAGGTATGTTATCAGAACCACTTTTATATGATGTTTTAATATTAAATATGATAAGACAAGTTTTAATGTTAAATATGATAAGACTATTTTGATCGACGGAAGGCACTCTTCCAGTGTATTGGATGTACGCACGATCCGTGGTGCAAACATTGACTCGGATCACTATCTTGTTGCAGCCAAGATCCGTACACGTCTGTGCGCAGCTAAGGATACACGCAACCCTACACAGAGAAAGCTAAACGTCGACAAGCTGCAATCGAAACAGACAGCCGATGCTTTCGGCACTCGACTCTCACTCCTGCTTCAAAGCACTTCTCCAATCGATGATATATGCGCGCAGTGGACACATATTTCCAACTCCATGCGTGCGACTGCTGAAGAGGTGATTGGCTACCAACGCCCTCGCTGAAACTAGTGATACGACCAGGAGTGTCGCGACGCCACTGCAGAGAAAGACGCCGCCTACAAAGCCACCCTGCAGTCGGCTGTAAAGCGCGTTGCTAAGGAGCGATACAAAAAAAAAAAGAGGAGGGAAGAGAGACATATTTTCAGGCGGAAAAAAGAGAGGCAGAAAAGCGCGAGCAGGAGAAGATTGAGATGTATGGTGACAGGAATGAGGCCCGAAAATTTTTCGAAAAAATAAGACGCCTTGCCGATGGTTTTAAAACTGGGGCCTCTTCCTGCAAGTATGAAAACGGGAATCTAGTGACAGATGTCCAGAGTACACTGATGTTATGTAGGGAACACTTCTCTAAGCTTCTAAATGGCGACGCTGACAAAAATCCCGCCAATAGAGATGATAGTCCGGATACGCCAATTACGGATGACAGCGTCGAGGTTCCGCTGCCTGACTATGATGAAGTTCTGACAGATATAGCTCGGCTTAAAAATAGCAAAGCCGCGGGAGCTGATGGTTTACCTGCTGAGCTATTTAAGAACGGAGGCGAAGCTCTACTTAAATGCATTCACGAGCTTCTATGCAGAATATGGTCGGAAGAATGCATTCCGAACGATTGGAATCTGAGTGTGCTCTGCATCCACAAGAAAGGCGATCCCACTATCTTTGCCAATTACCGTGGGATAAGCCTTCTTAATATCGCATATAAGGTCCTGTCGAGCGTTTTATGTGAAAGATTGAAGCCCATTGTAAGCGAACTGATCGGACCTTATCAGTGTGGCTTCAGACCTGGAAAGTCCACCATCGACCAGATTTTTACGCTACTACAAATCTTGGAGAAGACTCAAGAAAAACAAGCCGACACCCACCATCTTTTTGTCGACTACAAGGCCGCCTCCGACAGCCCAATAAGGAAGCACCTGTACTCCACCATGTCTGAATTTGGTATTCCTGCAAAACTAATACGACTTTGCAGGATGACACTGAGCAACACCAGCAGCGCAGCTAAAATCGGGAAGGACCTCTCCCCACCATTTGTTACCAAACGAGGTTTTAGACAAGGTGATTCCTTATCGTGCGACTTTTTCAACCTAATGATGGAAAAGATTGTCCGAGCTGCTGATCTGGGAAGTAGTGGCACTATATTCTACAAGAGTGTTATGCTGCTTGCGTATGCTGATGACATCGATATCATTGGCCATAATACGCGCGAAGTCAGTGCAGCATTTTCCAGATTAGAAAGAGAGTCAAGTCGAATGGGTCTGGCAGTGAATGCAGATAAGACGAAATACTTAGTGTCAACAAACAAACAGTCACAGCGTCTTGGAACCCACGATACCGTTGACAATACCTCCTTCGAGTTTGTGAAGGACTTCGTCTATCTGGGATCCAGCATAAACTCAACCAACGACATCAGCATTGAGATCAAACGAAGAATAACTCTTGCCAACAGGTGTTACTTTGGGCTCAGTAGGCAATTGAGAAGCGGAGCCTTCTCTCGACGAACGAATATCACGCTCTATAAATCGCTCATCATGCCCGTCCTACTTTACGCATCACAAACCTGGACGCTGAGCAGTTCAGATGAAAAGACTTTAGTAGCATTCGAGAGAAAGATTCTTCGTAAGATCTGACCAATCTGCGTCAATGGCGAGTACCGAATACGGTGGAATGATGAACTGTATGAGCTGTACGCTGACATCGACATAGTCAAGCGCATTAAAATCGAGCGGCTTCGCTGGCTCGGTCATGTACAGCGCATGAAAGACGATGCTCCAGTGAAGAAAACATTCGATTCGGTACCCAGCGGCGGTCAACGCAGAAGAGGACGACCGCATCTTCGTTGAAAAGACCAAGTAGAGGACAACCTGACGAAGCATGGAATTTCCAACTGGTGCCAGCAAGCGAAAGACAGAAATGACTGGCGCAAATTCTTAGATGAGGCCAAGACCGACTACGGTTGTAGTGCCAACTAAGTAAGTAAGTAGGATGATAAGACTGTGTTTGTATCAATTATTGGGAAATAAATATCCCCATATTGAATATTGAAGGGATAACTTAAATAATCATAGGACGATGATGAATAAGTCGTCTTGAAAAAGTCAGCGAAAAGATTGCAAAAACTATTATCCTTATCGGACTCAACAGAATTATTCTTCATAAAAGAAGGATATTAGTAGGTATTATTTATGTTTTTTGTTTGTTAGGACTGCACACGAAATAAAAAAATTGAGATATCTGCAGAGCCATTGTTCCCATTTAAATAAAAAGGATGTATTTAAATACAGACTTTTACTGTTTATATAAGAATATTGCTGCTCATTGATGAATTTGTCAAGTTATTATGGTACCCCTTCCATCATCGATTTTATTGAAGTTTATGACAGCTTACGATTTATTCTTTAAGTCTTGGACATCACTGGCTACTACATTTACTGTCTTGATTTGCCTTTTGCATAAAGACCAATACCTCTCAATAGGCCCAAGCTGCAGGCAATTGGGTGGATTTGCCTTTCGAGGCACCAAGTGCAAACTGTTTTTCTAAAACCACTCTAAGGCCAATTTTCTGTAATGACAGGAGTCTAAGTCTGACCAAAAGAACGTGAAGACTTTGTGTGGATTTATGCATGGCTTTAGTTTCTTCTGCAAGCATTCTTTTATGTTCAAATCGATGTTAATTCTACCCTGAATAACAAAAAACTGGCTCCTTTTTCCACAACTGCAGATAGCTTGCCAAACAATAAGTTTTCGTGGAAATTTTGACTGTTGTGTGTTGGGAAAAAGTTTAGTGTCCTGGCCTGGGAGTTGCGAAAAGTTCTCTATCACGTAAGTTTCGTCATCCATGACGTAGCAGGAAACTTTTATGAAGAAATCTTTTTTAATATTTCGTTCTTGTTCTTCTTGTTCTCCTTGTTCTTCTTGATATTCCTGTCTGGAACTTTTTGCACCAATACAGTCTTCAAGTTTCCTCTTTGACTTTTGCGTATAGAACTCTTGGAGCAGTTAACTTTTTGGGTAATTTTTCCTGTTAAAATGTTTAGTTTCTTTCCAAACAATGCACTGATTTTGTGTATTGTTTCCTGATTGCAAATCCTTTTTTTTTGCCAAAACTTGTCTTACGAGTAATGCTCAAGTATTTCTTAAATTTTTTAAGAACTCTAGAAACAGTTTTTGGCGAAATTGTTAGTTCCCGACCAATTTTTTTATAAGTTCAATTAGAACTGTCAATTAAAAACTTTAAAAATTTGTTGTCGCACTTCCACCTCTTTTGTCATTTTTAAAGAACTAATGCATTTAATGAAAAAAATTTCCATTGATATTTGTGACGTTCATTTCAAATTTGAATTATTTTTTAAAAAGTTACCGAGAAAAGAGGTTGTGGTCAATTTTTTCGTACGTAGTCCTTAATTTAAATGAATACATGATTTATGTTCCTTAAATTTTATATTGTTTCTAGTAAAAATATTATTCTAAATAATAATTATTCTCAAACGAAAATAAAAAAATTTTAGTTTGACAATAATTAAAAAAATTATGTTAAAAAGCTCTGGGTGAGGCGGCTTTAAGAGTTGGCAGCCCTGATTCTACATTCATATGTAAAAATAAAGGAAATTTCTCTCTTCTATAATATAGTTCAAATAATGTTAATGCAAGAAAATTATATAATTGCTTTAATTGCGACCACAAAAACTAGGTTTGCCTAATTCCGACCACTCATTAAACTAATTCCGACCTAACTTACTTCATTATCACACGATTAAACATTGGGCCATGAATTTCAATAAGTGGCCAATAATCAAAAATGTTATTTTTACAATTGATTCTTACGATTGATAACGGGACGCATTAAGGTACCTTGAGTCGAAATATCATCAATATAAAATGAAACATTACAATTTGGGAGCGATTTGAAGTAAAAAATTGAATGTTTTTTATTTGCACCTAAAATTTGAAAGCATTGGCAGTAAAACTATTTCTTAAAGTTTTAAAAAATTATAACATTAATTAAATTGCGAGCTTTAGATGAAGTAAGTTTATAAGAAGGCAACAGCAAATTTTTTAAAATTTTATTGCATTTTTTCTGCCAAATCACAGATGGAACAAACAGAAGTGGACAGTTGTCTAATCTTAATAAAAACCAGGTCATATAGGTTTTTGGGGTTGCAAACTAGATCAAAAGTTTAAAATGCAAATGGCGATAGTTGATTTTTTTTTGAGTGTTGCAAAAATCGAGGAGTTGCGTTCATAGTGTTGCGTTAAGCGAGATCGTAATCTTGTATACTTTTGAATCAAAATGGTTAAATTCTCTAAAAGAGAAATTATAAATAAAATAAATTCGCATAACGATGATGTTATTTTCGTAACTAATTATATTCTACAATAAATTAAAAAAAAAATAATTAGACATTGAAGATATTTAGAAAAAAATTACAAGTTGCAGTCAGAATATTAAAATCTAAAGGAAAGCGCAAGTTTGAAGATTGTTCTAGAACGAAAGATAAATTTGAATTGAAAAACTCAGCGTGGTCAGAATCAGATTTCGAAGTATCTCATATTCTGTATCTTAATAATGATTTACCCTAAAAAGTGGGACGACTGTAACTTTTGTAGTCGTGGTCGCCCGGCTTTAGATTTTCAAAATAAATCAACACGAAGAGATGCTGCTGCTTTCAGTTTAGTAAATCAATGCGATCACCAAAGATTAATGTTTGCAACTAAATACGCTGCAGAGCATTCAAAACATAACGATTTAAAATTTGTGCTTGGATTTTAATTTTTAAGACTGATCTTAAGAGTTTTTGATTAGATAATCGAAAAAATTTAATTTAATTTATAAGTTTTGAGAAAATTTACACGAATTTTAGTTTGCATCAACTGAGAAACTTCAAAATGGTTTTTAAATTGTTTTTGCATATGGGACTTATTGTGGTATTTTTTAATGCGAATGAGATTTTTGTGGCAAATTTTAAATGCATATGGAATTTGTGGTGGTATTTTTGAAACGCATGTTATTTTTGTGGTAATTTTTAATGATCGTGGGAGTTTTTTTTTGATATTGTTTTATTGCGGTAGAAACTTTTTTGTTTATCTTTACCATGGTAATTTTTGCTGTTTTCAATTTATGTTATTGTGAAAAAAGTAGCTTTTTGACGGAATTGTTTTAAATTTTAACTGGCAATCATAACTAGTAGCAGTACATTTTTTTGTAGCCAAATACTGGCTCTCTAGCTACATGTATCTGTATTCTCTATTGTATTACAATCATGAATGTTACCATGAATGTTACTGTGCCAGCTAAACAGTACTTGAAACGGCAGCGTCTGATTTGCTGGTGTAAAAACGACATGTTTTTGTACTTTTAAACCCTTCTCTATAAATTTGTAAAGACCTTTTTCATATTTATCAAGAATCGAATTGATATTTTGTCATATTTGCTTGATGCGTCCTTTGTTCTTGTCTCTTTTCCCTCTCTTTTTCACCCTTTCGCCAAAAAACTCTGAAATTCAATGCATAATTTTGTATTGAAATCAAGGTAGTGCAGTTGAGTTACCGTTTATTGTTTAGTTTATTGTTGCAACTTAATAAAACCATTTTAAGAAAAGGTTACAATTGTTTAACAACAAATAAAATGAATATACAACTTGAACTTTTCTATATGACCTTGTTTTTTTTATGTTGATTTTCTATGATTTAAATACAAATTCTAATTGTTTGATAGTTTAAATCATTCTTGATTTTAAACAAAAATTCTAGTTGTTTGAAAGTTTAGAATCGTTTATTGAGTTTTAGGTCAAAGTTAGAACAATTAATTGCTCTAACTAGTTAATCAATCAGCTAACTTATTAGTCAGCTAGTGATGTTTTCCTTTTCATATTGAAAATGTTGTTGTTGCTGTTTCTTTGGGAAAAATTCGTTAAGCCAATTAATTGTTCTAACCTGACCTAAAGCTCAATAAACGATTTTAAAGTATCAAACAACTAGAATTTGTCTTTAAAATCAAGAATGATTTAAACTGTCAAACATTTAGAATTTGTATTTAAATCATAGAAAATCAACATTAATATACAACTTAATACAGGGTTGTCAATATTCGAAGCGCCCATCTGGCAACACTGTAACTTTCCGCAGTGATGCCAAATCGACTAATGACATACCGCGTTAGAAGCGTCATTCCAAGCAAATGTTTACAATGGAACAGTACACGCCACGCGAACGCTCTAAAATTGTTGAAATTTACATTCAACAAAACAAGTCAATAGTGAAAACTCAACGTGCTTTCAAAAAATGAGCGATGAAGCTCATTTTCAGTTGAACGGAACGGTAAACAAACAAAATTGCCGTATTTATGCCACTGAAAATCCACAAGAGATTCAAGAGGTACCTCTTCACGATGCAAAAGTCACTGTTTGGTGCGGCGTTTGTGCTAAAATGCTCATTGGGCCGTTCTTTTTCGAAGATGATAATGGCCACAGAGTTACTGTCAATCAGGATCGTTATCGCGATATGATAAACAATTTTTTCATGCCAATCGTTCGTCGAAAGCGCATCAGGCACTACTGGTTTCAACAAGACGGCGCGCCACCACACACAAGCCGCACTACAATCGATTTTTTGAAGCAATTGTTCCCTGGCCGTTTGATGTCAAAAAATGGTGATTTCGATTGGCCGCCAAGATCACCAGATTTAACGCCTCCAGACTTCTTTTTGTGGGGTTATTTGAAATCAAAGGTTTACGTCAACAAGCCAAAGACCCTAGAAGAGCTGAAAACCAACATCCGTCAAGAAATAACCGCCATTCCCATCGAAATGTTGAAGAAAACCATGGAAAATGCTGCAAAACGGGCACAATATGTCATAGAGGCCAATGGCGACCATTTACGAGATATCATATTCAAGAAATAATGTAAGCAAATCTACTTGAACCCAATTAAATGATATTCATGACGAACAGACAAAAAATTGTGGTTTCTTTGATTTATTTAAAAATAAAATGGGCGCTTCGAATATTGGCAGCCCTGTAAATGATACGCTTATATGAAACACACAATGCATAGTTTGCTGACAACGAAACGGTCCACTTCAGTGCTTTTAGAAGTGCACACCGTTTTTAACCGAACCGATTGGTTATCTGGGAAACGAAATAAAATAAAGCAACTGATGTGTATTTATAAATGCATATTTTACATATATTTTTTATGTTAATTTAATTTAATTTAATCGCCAAAACATATGATACTATTTTTATAGAGCAGTTAATTTCCTACAAAAATTTGTAGTGCGTATTTTATAATAGCCATTCATCGTCGAGTTATAAAATTCATAAACAAAAATTAAATATGTCTTAAAATAATCAAACTTAAATCTTCAATATCATTCAAATGGCGAGGTTTACGGAACAAATATGCAATACCGTTTTTGTAGAGCATTAAATATCCTACAAAATTCTTGGAAAACATTTTTCTGTACAATCAATTAATGATGAGGTATGAATTTGTTCTGTTGGACTGAGAAAAAAAAAACTGCGATGCAGAGCATCTTCCTATTAAAATTAAGAGCTCATATTTGGTGAGAATTTTTTTAAGGTGTCTAGCAACCCATTTTTCCGTGACACTTGTAACAAAAAATTTGATTTTTTGACCCACCCTACTCCCCACACCATCCTTGGAAGTAAACCAGCAACACTTTTGTGTATTTTATATAGTTTTTTTCGTATCGCTAGAGCATCGATAGCTTTCGTATGACATGCAATGTTAAAAATATATGAAGCTACATTCAAAAAACATCGCTGAATTATTACTAAAACATCGATACATACAACTTCTGGCCCAGCAGAAAAGTGAATCATCCTATGAGCGATCTGGGAGTGCTCCCTGAGGAGCAGTGGAGTGCTTCTTATTGATCCAAGCTAGGTGTATTTTGTGTTCTCTTTTAACATTGCATGTCCTAGGAAGGGTAGCGCTCCCTTTAACATATCAGAGGAGCTCAAAAGCAGCGATCAATAAATGATCCAAATGGATCAGCAAAGGAACATTAAAAATATTTTTTTTTTTTTTTTTTAGATCAAAGAACCAACATGCGCCTTATAAAAACAAGGTTTGGTCTTTGACGTGAAAGGAAAGGGATAGATTAGCTAGAGGATTTGATTGAAACCATACGTGAATTATTGATTAGACGAAACAGACGTGAAAAAGACAATGCTTTCAAAATCTTTTAACCGAGGCTAGTGTGTGTTATGCCTTAACCTCGGCAAGCATTTTCAGCCCTTAGTTGTTCCTGTCCTTTAATTCCACATTTTTCCACAATTTAGTTGTGGATTTTTAGTTCTCCATAATTCTTACATGTAGGAAAAAACAAAGAAAGTGAAAAGAACCATGCCCGAGCCCGGAGTCGAACCAGGGACCTCTGGATTGTTAGTCTAGCGCACTCTCCACTAGACTACAATGGCCGATTTTTCACAGCAAATAATGATCGAGTTTCTTACAAAGCACATGCCTCTCTTTAAGTGCTTTTTTTCATTGATTGCTCGCCTATTGATTTTTTAAAAACAGTAAAGGAGCACAAGAGCACAAGTGCTCACTTTTTAAAAGAATAAAACAGCAAAAGAGCGCTCTGTTGTTGCTCCTCATAGGAGCGATTGCATGTTTTTTTACTGGGGGGCTACTACATATATTGAATTAAAATTGAGCAGATATTTTCAACACATGCTCATTCGAGTCTGTTTGTCAACGAGTGAGGATCTTTGTTTAAAAGTTATCTGGATTAGTGTTCGTTTCATGCACCAAACATATTATTAAATAATACGAATGCCTTTGTACAATATAATAATGAGTTTGTTTCATATATACGAGTCCGTTTGTACATTTCACGAATGTATTCGTAATATTAACAAATTTTCTTTGAAACTGTGAAAGTTTTTTTTTCGACAATCAAGTAACACGCTCTTTGTGAATAAAAATATGGAAATTGACAGAAAAAATGCATGGAATAAGTGTGCTAAAATATGCCAAAGATGTTGTTTATGTAATTAAATATGTTATATTACATAAATTCCAGCTTTGCTATATAAAAAATGTATGTGGAAGCACAAATAAAAATATTTGATTTTTCTCATACCAATTGTGTATTTCTCAGTAAGGCAAATTTAATAAAGAAAAATAAGGTTATTTGTAGATTTTTACAAACGCGCGTTCGTAGAACGCACAAAATTACGAATCCAAAATTTTTTGTCATGCGGCCAACACTACAAAATGTTACAAATATCCTCTGCTTGTATTTCTACAAAGATTTTATTCGTATTTGTATCCTAAATATTTTTTGGGTGCATGGGCCACAGCGATGATAACGAAGTCCTACTGACTCGGAGTACACCAGGAAAAAGGGTGAGGATTTGTTATTGGATGGGCAGTTCATGGGGCACGGCACATGAACTGATCTCATAATGAATTCATTCTTGAGGCACGGCTCTTGAATGTTCATCTGATAATCTGTAAAATAAAAAGGTTTACCTTGAGCCTTGGTTGTTGCTGCCAAATTCTTGGAGAAAGCATGGTTTTGATATTAAGTTATCATAACACCGTCATCTGTAATATGCTTTCGATGGACGATCAATCCAACATAACATGAAGAGCGGGGACAGTCATCCATCAATGATGAGGAGACCTGATCTATCGTTGTTCTGCAGACCTATCTTAGAATAAAGGTTATTATGTAGGAAACATTTAACCTTCGGACCGTTGTATAAGCCAATTGGTATACAACGGCTCATGCTTCTTAGTTTTCTGAAAAAGGCTTTTAATTAAGTCTTAATTAGGATAACGACGTTGCATAAGTAGTATTGAGGTTTACCCGGTTTTACTGAGAAACCTATGGTTATTTTTGACCTAGTCATGTACAATTCGAGTGGCTGAAGGTGTCACAGTCAAATATAAATGTTCTAAGAACTTTTGGTCTGTATGACGGGATGTTGAAGAGCCTTGTCAGGTGGAGCCTTGAGCCCAGGTATTGACTGTCGTTTGGGTTAGGCCCACGTGGGGTATTCAAAACGCTCTGGCTGTGGTTAGGCCAGAAAGGCCGGTGTGAGTTGCACTTAAGTTGAACTCGGGCTGGTGATTCCCTTAAATTACTAAGAGAATGATGGTAGATTGAATCTCGCTAATTTCAAACAGTAAATGTTAGGAAGGTAAGCAACTACCGGATCAATATACTGTTACCTTTGGAATTTGAGTACAGGCGACGGGAAACCTAAATAGTCTGAGTTGTGTCCACTGAGATTAAGGAACTTGATAATATGTTGACAGGCCTATGTAGTTGCCGCCTTAGTCTTCGTGTCAAGGAGTGATGACCCTTGATATGACGTGGATGATTATTGCGGCTAAAAAAGTAATGGGTTATATTATTGGTATTGATTACCGAGATAGCCCAAAGTTATTAAAATAACCAAGTCATGTACAAATTCTAGTAGCTAAAAGTGCCACGGCCATGTATTGCGTCAATTTGACGATAAGATAGATCTGCATGTTGTTAGGGGAACCTTTCAAAGTGGTCTTTCTTGAATTCCGAAGGGGCGTTGGCCGCCGCTTCATATTTGTCCCAAGCATTGGAGCACCGTTGAATTAAGCCTTCGCGGCAGGGGTCAACGTTAAAAACATAGTGGCTTACTGACTCGGAGTACAGCCGGTGCACAGACTTGGCGCTCTCAGGGTCTGTTGCGGCCTTAGAACAATATCCGGAGTTGCACCACTGGTTCAAGACAGCGCGATCCCCATTGACCGTCTCATGGAAGAAACGCTACTCGGAGCTAGCAGCGAAAGCCCAACACCTTGCGCGAAAAAATTTTCGGAGCTATAGCATTTATTTTAAAAGATACAATTTCCAAATCTTGTTATACCAATATGCATTTGGTATCAAAAGAATCTGACGCTGATATTTGGTCTACGAACAACAGAATTCGGAAAGCTAAAGCAGAATTGAGGCCGCCACAGGAAGATACTGTTTTAAACACTTTTACCGTCTATACTTACTTTGTCAGTATCCTACTCATTTTCAGATTCATATACTTGCTAAAATTCCATACTTATAAGCAGACCTGTGATTTTTAAATGCAAACACAAATCCAAATAGAAATACCTAAGTAATTGAAAAGTAAATACCAAATACAAATACTACGTATTGGTATTTGAAAAGAAAAACAAATACTTGGTATTTGAAAAAGTAAATACAAATACCATTACTTGAGTATTTGCAGAGCTGAATTTTCAAATACTTGCAAATACTATTTAAAAGTATTTAGTAAATACTTTCAAATACTCCAAACTGATGACAGCGGAGTTAGCACAAAGTTTGTATTTTCATATCCACTATCAGCAACAATTATGCCGTTGCTAAATTCACCACATTCCAAGCAATATTTAATTCTTGAGCTTCGGAAAATTGTTGCATCGTGCGTAGGTAGATCTAGGCCAACGTGATACAGCGTCCAAAATTTTTAATTAGTTATCGCAAATTGTTTGCACATTAATGGAAAAGAAACCTTTCCTATTTCGGAACAACTCTGCATCCATTCCATCTTAAAAACGTGTATTTGTATTTGACTGATCTTCTTCTATTATAAAAATAAACAATACCTGGAGAAAGGATCCTTACATGTGTGCAATCAAGTGCACCAATGACACAAGGAAAGCGTGCAATCAAATAAAACTTTGTTTTTATTTCTTCCATCTGCTGTGCAGTTTTAGAAAAGTATATATGTGTGCTTCATAAAAGCGCCAAATGGTGCGATACCAGAGCAACAACGTTACTTGCGGAACTTACTGAAACCCGCTTAAATGTGCGACAGTTCGTAGCATGAAACCAGTTGCATAAAAACGTAACGTCAAAAGGAGTTTTTGGTCTGCAGATATAGCGTTATTCCTAAAAAGTATACTTTATAAATTCCCTAGGAAGTAATTTGCAGAGACCTCACCAGTTCTGTTTGCTAGATATTTTGAGTCTTATGTGCTCCAAAACTCTGAAGGCAGTTTCTGTCGATACACGAAAACGCACACGAATATTGTTGTCATCATACTTGTTAAAAAAGTCCATTCTAGTTAAACATTTTCTTTTCCTCCGCATTATAATAACTTGGAACAGCTCCCCGATTTCTTCGTCACTAATATCAGAATCAATGCCTAAATTCATTTGTAAATTTCTTCGTTCCAAAAAACGCGATTCCATATTTCTTATTCTAAAAATGTGAAACAGCTGATTCTTGAGGAGACCTTAGGCGTCCAATATTGCCAGCTTAAGGAACCCTTAAGTGGGCCTGTGTTTTCTGCACTGTTAAAATGATTATAAAGCTTAAGGTTTCCTTAAGCGCTAAGGAGAGCTTAAGCCTGCACTGTTATATTGGCCCTAAGTATAAGTATTTTGTGATTGTGTTTTGCTTTTTACAGACTAAAAACTAATTTTGGAACTGTTTTTGTAAACTTTATACAGGTCTAAGGTGGTAAGCAACAAATCGCAGTTAGAAAACCTGGTCTCATTGATGGAGGTAAGCTTTAACAGCAAAGGGTATATCTTCCAAAGTTCAGGTGACAAAGATATGGGAAGTATTCACTCTAGAATTAAATTGTTTAGGACCACCAGTTAGTACAACAGCAAAGTTTCTTAAGGTTAGCTAAAGAAGCGTCCCTAAACCGTTTTCTAATTCAAGCCAGTTCCGTCAAGCTCTCATGTTCTTCTTGCGAATCGTCGAACCTGAATTCCGTCGTAGTCATAACGTTTTTTAATCTTATTTTTTGCAATCAACTTTCAAACAAATCGTATTTAGTTGAAATAAAATAACGATCAGCTGATAAAAATATACTACCGTGAACAAAGCAAATTAACAAAAATCACAATAGCGCTACTCTTTGTAGAAAGCATGTTGTAATACCATATGCAAATTCGTTCAATCAGGCCATTCGACTACAGTCGAAGATCGAACACACCTCATAATAAGGGGCTAAGTTTTTCAAAGGTAGCATATCTTAAAACTTGCCTTAAATTTAAGTTTCAAGGAGGAAATAATGTGATCCAGATATGGATAGAAGAGAACAACAGTGTCAAATTGTAATTTTGTAATTTTGATTTTGTACAATATAAAGGGTGCTTTTTTTGCTGCATAAAAACTTTAGGACGTTCGCCAGCAAAGAAAGCCAATTTAACTTTGCTGCACTTGCTGATGCACCGGGAGATCGTTGGCTCACACACACGCACACACAAACTCAAGCACTTTCGTTTTTTTTTTTTATTATATTGTTATTTTTTAAGTTTACAATATTACAAGTTTACGAAATAAGTTGCAAGTACAAGCACTCGAATTAAATATGTCGCAAATTGAATAATATGCAAATAAAATAAAATATTTGCTTTAAAACACCACCGAAATGTGAAACGTCAAAATTTGCAACTGTCAAAATTTCATCGTCCATTTGACACAGCAAAAAAAAAACAAATTTATTTCAACATACACAAATTTTATTCAACCTGATATTTTCTATCTTACCACGACTGAAAAGTTTCCTTTTGACACACAACCTTTATGAAAAAATTTATTGATGAAACAATGATAGTTAACTACTCTGAAAATAAAATGCCGCAGTGGTGAAAATAAAAAAAAATAAAAATACAACAAGTGTGAAAATTGTCAAAACTTTGTTAAATAAGAACATGCATGTAATTATTTGAATGTTCAACATATTCCTTTATCACAACTTAAAGATTAAAATGTTAAAAAACTCAATCCATACATTATTTTTTCTTGTTTGCAAACTAAGTTCCAGCAGAAAAAAGCAGAAAAAGAAGAAGATCGCTCCATTTTTAAATCTCACCATGCATAGCAGCTGTTTAAGTAAAAGCAAATTTTCCAAAAATGTTGACAAATACAACAACTGAAGAAATTGCCAAACTTTCAAAGCATATATAGACCAATATAAATGCGAATTAATAATAAGTTTTGTTTGCAAACATCTTATTGCAATCTAATTTAAGTATTTATATACTAACAAACAGATTATATGCATTAATTTCAGGAGTTGCCAAGTGATTTCTTTGTGAGCTTGCGGCCGATTAAGAACAAGAGACGATAATTGTTGGTATTTTTATGCACAAATACATGCAAACATTTTTTGAGGTTATGTTTTCTAAGTTTCCTATCTTGTTATCTTTGCTGTCTGTATTGATGACGAGAGTTCCTCGGAAAAAGACGATGACGCAAACCAAAGATTTACCCTCTACCAAAATCGTTCAACGCGCCTAAAGAAGTTTTCACTTCAAAAAAATATTAAAAGCAAATAATTAAAAAAATATAAAAACAAAAAAAAAATACAAAAATTAAAAAAAAACATTGGATACTTCCTGCAATCTCCACGTTTTGACCCAAGAAACTACATATGGGCATTTCCACAGAAAAGTCTACCGTGACTAAAAAATTAAAACTTATGAAAAACTTATTATTTTATGATATTATCTAAGAGAAACATTTATTATTACATGTTATTTATTTATGGAATTTATACATAAATTCATTAACCATGATGATCAAATCGTATGCACTGTTTCACAAATGTAGATCTTCTTTTTTGCAAATGTTTAGTATATGTTTCGTAAGATTTTTTGTTTTAGTAAAAATGGAAGGCATTGGCTAAAGATAATGAAAAAATGGTTGAAGCATGGCAAGGACAATATATTAAATTTGTTTTTTAATTACTAAATTACATAAATACTTAACAACCTAATCACCTAAAATCGATGATTACAAGGCAGGGAATTTTACGGGTCATATAAAAATACTAATAAATTTCGAAAATGACCCCTTTTTAAAAATTCCCGACAGGATGCTGCCGAAGGTAACCTTCTAAGAACGCTACAAGGTCGATATACCCAATAGGCAAGTATGGAGGAATGATAGCTTCACAGTTGATCCTGGCTCACAGATATGGTACACTGTTGGGTCAAAACTCGAAAATGGTGTAACGGGAGCAGGGATATATTTTCCCAATTTCCAAAAAGTTCTTCCAATGGGTTACACGCCGACAATATTCCAGGCGGAGGTATATGCCATTGAAGTTTGTGTCAAAGAATGTCTCCGCAGGAAATCAAAGGGGGCTCACATCTACATACTTTCAGATAGTCAAGCGGCTTTCAAGTCTTTTAAGCCTACGAATTTGAATCAAGACTAGTCTCCAACTGCGTAGAACTATTAAAAACGCTGGGACAAAGCATCAAAATAGAATTATGGTGGGTTCCAGGTCACGAAGGATTCGAGGGCAACGAAAGGGCGGGCTGCCTTGCCAAAAGAGGAGCGTCTCAAACTCTTATAGGACCTGAACCATTCTGTAGCATAGCAAAAGGCTACATTTTAGAAAAAGTTAGAATATGGGAAGATAGAGGAATGGACAAAGGCAATCTAAGAAATTTTTAACTCTAAGTAAAGCAAAATCCAAAGATTTACTCAAGCTTACCAAAGCAAACCTTAGAATTCTCACCAGTTTCTTCATAGGTCACTGCTCACTCAGATACCATCTTAAAAAGATGGGCCTTTCTGAATCAGTCGTCTGCAGACTATGCGAGGAGGAAAAAGAAGAAACCCCTGAACACATTCTACGTGAGTGTCCGGCAATCCACAGCCTAAGACGCCTTCATTTTGGAGGGGAAGTAGAGCCCCCCGTCAACAATTTGGAACACCAAGCCAGAGACAGTGCTAAAATATATAAAAGCCTTAATCTGGAGTGTTAATTAAGGGCATGCACAATAGATCCCATGGGCCGTGGTGCACATGGGACCACTATAAGCTAACTAACTACTTAATTACCCATTTTAGCTGCAATGGAAATTTAAGTATGGAACGATAGATCAAAAAGCCTAATAAAAAAACAGAAGATTTTTAAATTTGATTATTTGGAAAAGAAACTTAAGTTATTTCAATCCCTTCTAAAAAAAGTTTTATACAAAAAGTCTTGCCCAATTCAGAGAGTTTTGCAAATTTTGTAATTCAAGTCAAAAATCACTTCCATTTGCTTAAATCTTAAATATCTTAAAATCCTTAGGGTATATTGTTGTCGTTGTTTTTACTTAATATAGTGCTACTTAATTACTACGTAAATATAAAAAAAAGCCTTATTAAAAATTAGACATTTTCATTAATTTTTTAATATTTCTTTGTACAAATCGTACATAACGCCAGTTTAGAAATGCCATTTATGTAGGCTTATTGCAGGTTTTTTGGCTTCTTAAGGGATTAGGCCACTCTAGACGCAGCGTTTTTGGGATGACGTCTTCGTTTTTTAATGGGTCCACTGGCGAACAAATAACTCCTGTAATTTTTGAGTCCTGTAAAAAAATCCAATGAATTTTTTTAGTATATATAATATCGGCTACAGAAGTACGTAGAATATTTTTTATATATTGATTTTTGGCCAAATGGCGCACTTCTAAAGTGGAAAGTAAAAATTTTGCCTAAAAAATCATCAGATTGTTGTAAATAACAAATAAACTATTCAATTTAAAAAAAAAAATCCTACGTATTTCCATACACAATATATTTTTCAAGATATATTCCAAGTTTCAAGTGAATCGGTTGAAAATTGTCTAAGTTATGTTTTCGGCAAACTTAAAAAATGCAGTTTTGAGATAAACGCGTTTGAAGTTTTGAGTAGCAGAAAATGAGGAATAATAATAAGCAGTGTGTTGTGAGAGCACAGAGAACGAATAGGCAGTTATTCTCATGCGCAGATTTTCTCTTCATTACACGAACTGTTGTTAACATTTATTTGCTTGCAGTGTACTCTTACAGCAGTGAAACAGTGTATATTCATTTAGCGAATATATTCATGCAGGGCTCAAGTGCCGACCAGGCGGTCTTATACTAAAATTAAAAAAATCAAGTACTTAGAAATTTTTCCCGGCCATCATCTTTGAGACATAATTTTTGAGGTCATAAGGGACCATTTAAAAAAAAATTATTGATTTTTCGAAAGTTCTAGAGTGGCCTAACGCCTTAACTTTATATCTTATTTATAGTTCTTAAAGTTTTTTTTTTAAAGCCTTATATATATATTTTTAGTTCGCACGTCTAGGTTCGGTATAAGCGACCTTTTAAGCCCCCTCGAATCCCGCTTTCTTTTTCCATCATGCTTGGAAAAGATCCTACCCACCCCTGCACTAAGTTTTAGTATACCAGAATCAATAATAACCAAAATACAGTTTTTATTTAATAGCCTTTTGGAAGCAAAGTACTTCGAAAGCACTTTAAAAAACCACAATAGCGCTTTGTTGTCGCTTTAAATAGAGCTTTATTTAACATTGTCATGTCTTTGGAAAGAAGGCCTTTGTTCTCGCTATGAAAAGGTATTCAAAAAAGCGCCATGCTTTCATTTGGAGAGACTGCCAAAGTTTTTTATTTTCGTGGCTTTGCTGGTTCCTCAGATATTGAGAAAAATGTGTTCCAGTTGTATGGGAGTTACCACGCTCACTTGTTCAAAGATCTTAAAAACCGTTCATTGAATTTCATTGCGAAAGGCTTATGGGATTGAAAAAATCCGAAACTGTACCATTAACACTCATTTTTAAAACACAAATCTTTCAGATTTTAGAAAACTCTACAAACATTTTTATTTTTTTTTAAAACTACAGACTTTTATTGACGGATTATTATAGAAAAGACAGAAAAGTTTAAACAATTATCAGAATTTTACAAGTCCATGTCTAAGTAATATTTTATGTAGGTTTTGAGTAAACAGTAAATATTGAAATATACTAAAATTAAGAGTTAGAAAAATTTGTAATAAATGCCTTTCGCACTGTTGCTATGGTGAAATTTTATAAGTAAAGTTTTGGTAAAATATGTTTTCTAGTTTAAAAAAATATATATATTTTTTTAGAATTATATGAGCTTAGAATTATATGCTAAATAATTTTATGAAGCAACAGGTTGCAACAACAACAAGTTCTTAACACAACAAACCACTAAGCAGACTAGACAGCTGTTTCGTTGATCGCTACATCAACTCTACAGTAGTCTTCAGTGGCTCCTACAGTCCACTCACTTTCACAAGCTAATAAGCACAAATTCTGTTTAATCAAAGCAGAATATATGTACGCTAAGAGAAAAAAGTATTAGATTTATGATAACCGAATTCAATTTATCAAAAAACGAAGTTGTTTTTGAACCGATAACGCATTTGCATAAAACAAATACGTAAATATTTAAAATTAACTTAAATACGTAATTATTTAAATTATGCACATTTTTTATTACCACTTTTTTTTAAATAATTTATGTTTTAATGAAAACTAACGTATTTAAAAAGCATTTAATAAAAAAGTATTGAAAAATTATGAATGAAATGTGTCATTTACGCTTTCAGGAAACGCTCCTGATTTTTGACTTTTGAACTGCGGAAGACGTCTACGTTTCAATTTGTCTCTCTGCTAAATTTGTCTCAGCATACTTCTTTTATAATTTCTTATAAACTTCATTTGAAAGTGAAAGACGAGATAATAAACAAACGCAACTTAACCCTGAACTGGTACACCACACTAACAGTACATCTGTAGTGGAATTCCCAAACGCGTTAACGACGATTTTCGATATCGTTAGTTAGCGAAAACTGTAATTTACTATGAAAGTGGCACGCACAATGACCGATAACGACAACGATTATTATCGTTAAATTTTTGGGAATTCTACTACTGGTCTCAGGGACCACGCCAACTTAAAATGCTAAAAAAACACAAATTAAGTTAGAATTGCATGTTGGTTTTTTAAGGAACGTCTTAAACAAAGTTATTTTTTTCTATTTAAAAAGAATTTCGTGAATTATTTGGAATAATTGCATTAAATTTGGTTGAATTTTTAATTGAATAATAAGAAAAATAGACTCTTTTCTTTTGTTCTGGTCTCACAGACCAGGTGTACCAGTCAAGGGTTAAATACGCAAAAACAACGAGTTGTGGAGAAAATATTTTATTTATCCATGTAAATATTTAAATTGAATTTATGCACGGGTGTTAATACTTTTAATGCTCGTTATTTCTCTCAGTGTTCCGTTGCCTTTCGAAGCAATGTTTTTTCTTCTATTTTGCAAAAAGCAAAAGTTCACAGTTATTTCACTGTAAGCCTTTTTGGACAAGATTTGACTATCTATATATATAAAAATGGATGTATGTATGTGGGTATGTGGGTATGTGGGTATGTGGGTATGTGGGTATGTGGGTATGTGGCTATATCACATATAGACTCCAAAACCGCTGAACCGATCTTTATGAAATTTTCAGGGAAACTGAAGCCACATCTTGAGAGTGTTCCTGTGAGGTTTGGTAACTATTGAACGAGGGGGCGTGGTACCTCCCATACAAGCCAAATTTACGCTATCGATCGCAAACCAAAAAAAGGATATATTAAGACGGTTTCAATCGTAAAAAACTAAGATTTGGTAATTTTGTTCAGATGGTTACTGTCGGTAATTGTACGAAAAATGGGCGTGGTCGTAATATAAATACGCCCACTTTTTTGAAATCATGGCAATTCCGGAGTTTTACACATTTTTACAGTGAAACTTGCTGTGTAGGTGATCTAAGAGGCGGTCACTATATGTAAATGTTTTCACGCCCACTTTTACCGCCCACAAATCAATATCTATATATATAAAAAGCAAAACGATGTGTGTCTGGCTGTGTGATGTCTATAGACTCCAAAACTACTGAACCGATTGACCTGAAATTTTGGCAGTAGATTTGTTTCAGGTACGAGATGGTTTAGGAACAAAAATTTGCCACACCCCCTTTTTACCGCCCCCAAATCAATAAAAATGTTATATTTCAGTCGGTTTGGGTCGTATAAGGCTAAAATTTTGTAATTTAGTATGTACGGTTACTGTCGACAACTGTACTAAAAATGAACGCCCCCTTTTACCGCCCAAAAATAAATGAAAATAGTTTATTTCAGATGGTTTTGGTCGTATAAGACTTAAATTTGGTACTTTGGTTTGTGTAGTTACTGACAGTAACTGTACGAAAAGTTGGTTTCCACGCCCCCTTTTTGCGCCCACAAATCAGTGAAAATGGTATATTTCAAGCAGTTTTGACCGTATGAGACTAACATGTGATACCTAAGTTTGTATGGTTACTTTCGGCAACTGTACTAAAAAAAGGCGTCATCGCTATATAGCCACACCCATTTTTTGAGAAATCATTAAAATTGACTACTGGGTCGATTGAGCAAAAATGTTGGCTTAGTTTGTACAGTTACTGTCAGCAACTGAACTAAAAATTGGTTTCCACGCCCCCTTTTACCGCCCACAAACCAATGACAACGTTTTATTTCAACGGTTTGGGTCGTTTTAGACAAAAATTTTGTAATTAAGTTCATATGGTTACTCTCGGCAAGTGCACTAAAAATAGGCCTGTCCCACTTAAGTTAAACTCACTTTTCGGGGAGTTAGCATCGAGTGAAGTTAAATGCGCCAGGCTCAACCTAAATTGAGCTGAAATTTGGGCATTCGATTTGTTTCGATTACGAAATGGCTCTAAAGAAATATTTTGCAGCACCCCTTTTTACCGCTTGCAAAACAACAAAAATTTTATATTTTGCACGGTTTTGATCGTATTAGACCAAAATTTGGTTATTTAGTTCATATGGTTACTTTCGGCAGCTATTCGACATTTTCGTAAATGGCAGTAAGGCGGTCTATGGCAAAACAACGTCTGCCGAGGAGAGTGAGTGTTCCTGTGAGGTTTGGTAACGTTTGGACGAGGGGGCGTGGTACCTCCCATACAAGCTAAATTTGCGCTATCGACCACAAACCAAATAAAGGATATATATCAGACGGTTTCGATCGTAAAAAACTAAGATTTAGTAATTTTGTTCAGATGGTTACTGTCAGTAACTGTACAAAAAATGTGCGTGGTCGCAATATATATACGCCCACTTTTTCGAAATCATGACAATTCCGGAGTTCTACACATTTTTATAGTGAAACTTGCTGTGTAGGTGCTCCAAGAGGCAGTCACGATACATTAATGTTTTCAAGCCCACTTTTACCGCCCACAAATCAATATCTGTATATATAAAAATGAATCGTGATTTGTTCGGATGCTTAAAACTTGAAAACGACTGAACCATTGGATACTTCTTTCTACTGGTTTAGGAAAAATATAATGCCACACCCCCTTTTGTCGCCCACAAATCAATAAAAATGCTGTATTTAAGACGATTTTGGTCGTATTAAATTAAAATTTGGTAAATAAGTTCGTATGATAACTATCATTAACTTTGATAAAAATGGGCGTGGTCACACTTCATCTACGCTTACTTTTAAGAAAATATCAAAATACTTCGAAACTATTGGTCCGATTGAGCTCAAATTTTGTAAGTACGCTTTGCTTTGAGCACGAGATGGTTTAAGAGGAAATGCCACACCCCCTTTTACCTCCCACATATATATAAAAAATTGTTGTTATCGAATAGCTTTAGAGTTATGGGTCGCACAGCTTAGAAATTCGGTATTCGACCACAATTTAAACGTACCGTTTCAGTGATGAAATTTTATGGGAGTGGGTAAGGGGGAGGGGCACCTCCCATACAACCCAAATTTGTGATATCGAATAGCTTTGAAGTTATAGGAATTCAGCTTTGGAATTCAGTTTTTGACCTCAATTTACACATGCAGTTTCAATGGTTTTATTTTATGGGCGTTGGACAGGGAGGCGTGACATCTCCCTTACAACCCAAATTTGCGATATCGAATTGCTTTGAAGTTATAGGTTGACAGCGTAAGAATTCGGTATTTGACCTACATTTATGCATGCACTTTCATTCCTCTACATTTTGTGAGCGTAGGGAAAAGGGGAGTGGCACTTCCCAAACAACCCAACTTTGTGCTATCAAATAGCTTTGGAGTTATAGGTCGCACAACGCCGGAATTCAGTATTCGACCTCAATGTACACATGCAGTTTCATTGATTCAATTTTATGTTCATTGGTAAGAGGGGCGTGGCACCTCCCATTTAACGTAAATTTGCGATATCGAATATCAGCGTCAGAATTCAGTATTCGGCCCCAATTTATACATGCAGTTTCATTAATTACATTTTATGAGCGTTGATCAAGGGGGAGTGGCACCTCCCATACAACGAAAATTTGTGATATCGACAAGGGGGAGTGAAACCTCCTATTTAACCCAAATTAGATATATCAAATAGCTTTGGGGATATAGGTCTCACAGCTTTGGAATTCAGTATTGGACCTCAATGTACACAAGCAGTTTCATTGATTACATTTTATGAGCATTTATCAAGGGGAAGTGGCACCTCCCATGCAACGAAAATTTGTGATATCGAATAGCTTTGGAGTTCAAGGTCGCACAGCGTCGGAACTCAGTATTAGACCAAAATTTACGCTTGCAGATTTACTGATAAAATTTTTTAGTGTTTTTTTGGGTGGGCGTGACACCTCCAATTTAACCCAAATTTGCGATATCGAATAGCTTTGCAGTTATAGGTAACTTAGCCACGGAATTCAGTATTCGACCTCAATTTACACATGCAGTTTCATTGGTAAAATTTTATGGGCGTAAGGAAAAGGGTAGTGGTACCTCCCATACAACCCAAATTTGTGCTATCGAATAGTTTTGGAGTTATATGTCGCACAGTTTTGGAATTCGGTATTCAACCTCCATGTACACATGCAGTTTAATTGATTACATTCTATGAGCGGTGATCAAGAGGCACTTCCTATACAACCCAAATTTGTTATATCGAATAGCTTTGTGGATATAGGTCGCACAGTCTCGGAATTCAGTATATGACCTTAGTTTAGACATGCTGTTTAACTGATAACATTTTATGGGCGTTTGACAAGGGAGAGTGGCAGCAACGCGCCGGGTTTCAGCTAGTAGCTTATATATATGGTGAAAAAAAGAATGTTTTTAATCACACTAAAGGAAAAAAGTATTAGATTTATGCAAAAACGTATTTAATTTATCAAAAAAGTGGTTGTTTTTGAACTAATAACGCATTTGCATAAAACAAATACGTAAATATTTAAAATTAATTTAAGTACGTTTTTTATTTAAATTATGCACGCGTTTCACGAAAGTGAAAGACGACATCAGAAAAACAAATTCAACTAAAATTCAAATTCGCAAAAAGAACGTGTTGTGGAGATGATATCTTATTTTATTTTATTTATTGTAGTATTTAAATTGAATTTATGCACGGCCGTGAATAGTTTTAATTTTCCTTATTTTTCTCAGTGTACTCAATATTGTTAAATAAAATGGGATTGTTGACCGCCCGATCCCATTATTAGACATAAGTTCTTTGATTGCAAGAAAACTAAGAAACCGAAGTTGACTTAATAGCATGCATGAAATCAATTGCATCTTTCAAGTTGTATGGAAGGTTGGAGTGGTAGTTGACCGATTACAACTTTTTTGTAAGTCGCAATATTTTTTATCTTAAAAATCCATTTGCAAAATTTCATATCTTTAACGGCAATACTTTTCGTGATACAAGTTTTGTTCTTCTAAAATTGACAAAATCGCACTGTGTCTCACCTAAGGAATGTTATGGTTGCGGGCATCGATGCTAATGCTTAATTTTGGAATAAATTATCTCATTGCTATCACGCAGGCGCGTACGCAGGGCGTTTTAGGTGTTAGAACCCCCCCCGAAATGAAAGAATTTTAACGAGCTTCGAAAGAAACACTCCTCACAACATGGAAAAAAATCAATAGACTCAATTAAAACATTTCTTGTGAAAAGACTATAGTATATAGACTTAACATTTTTTTAAAGTACACTGAAGAAATATGTGTTCAAATTTAATGGAACTATGTTCATAATAAATGAATTTTTTTTTTAAATAGAGCTTGAAAAAATCTATTTCACTTAAACTCAAATGTTTGCACAGTTCAATTAAAAACAAAAATTTTTTTCAAAAGAATGTTTGTAAACATACTTTTATAGTAAACATTTACAATTTTAAAACATTTGTTTAAAAAAAATTTAAAGCAAAAACTTTAGTATTGAAAACAACTATTTTAAAACATAATTTTTAATATCGTTCTTAAATTAAAAACAATAGAATTGAACCGTCATTTTTTGGATTCCACTTTTTTAATTTTTTCGAGATTTTGACGTCATATTCGTAATTAGTGACTCCCGGAAGCCCTCGAATACCATATTTTAACTGTATTCGACGAAGTTTGGATTTATTGCGGCTTAAAATATTTAAAACATTAAAGTAATAAACTAGTTTTTATTTCATCTAATGTTATTTATTTTTTAAAACCAATTTAAAAAATATTTTCACACAATCAAGTGTAAAATCGGGGTTTTCTCAGCTTGCTCTCAATTATCTGGCAATTATTGCCAAAGATTCTATTGAACATAATTTTCCAATTTAAACTCAGATAGCGACGTATTTTTAACCGACTTCAACAAGGAGAAGGTACTCAAGTTGGTTGGTTTTTTTTTTTGAATGTATGTACATCGATTTTGCCACAATTTTTTGTCAACAGATAGAGATATCAGACGCGGAGGTGCCCGTATAAAAAAATGGGCGGTATTCGACACAGGGGCGTGGCAATACAAGAAACACTTTGTATATCGACTAACATTAACACTAGAGTACTGAAATTTAGTACAGGTGTTGGCACAATTATTAAAAGTAATGTTAAAAAAGCGGGTGTTATGCGATAAAGGGCGTGGCAGTATTAGAACAACGCTGTAACTCAATAATATTGACACTAGGATACTGAAATTACGTTCAGGGGTTGGCATAATTATAAAAATTTAATGTGAAGAACGTGGGTTTTGTTGGGCAAAAGGGCGTGGCAATTTAAGAAAAATACTGTATCTCAGTTAATATTGACACTAGGGTACTAGAAATTGGTACAAGGGTTGGAACAATTACTACAAATTACGGTAAAAAAGTGGGCGTTGTTCGACAAAGGCGTGGCAATATTAGAAAAATGCCATAACTTGAATAATATTGACACTAGGATACTGAAATTAGGTACAGGGGCAGGCATAATAATGAAAATTTTTGATCAAGAAAGTGGTCGTTACTGGCCAAAAGGGCGTGGAAATATAAGAAAAATACTATTTTTCAGTTAATGTTGACAATTGGGTACGAAAATTCGTTACAAGAGTAGAAAAATTGAATTTAAAAACTTTTTTAAAAAAAAAAAACCAACTTCAAAACCACTACAAAGTAAAAAATAATTTTAAATTAATTTTCACATTAATTCTTGGTCAAATTTGATAATTTATTTATGTATGGTATTAAACTGGAAATCTAGAAAACTGAATTTTAAATAAGCGTATAAAATTTTCAACTAAAAACTCATTTATTATTTTTTGTAATTTTCTCTTTATATTTCTTTACAATAACAAAAAAACTTTTTAGCAAAAAACAAAAGCAACTTTAAAACCACTACAAAGTAAAAAATAATTTTAAATTACTTTTCACATTAGTTATTCTTGGTCAAATTTAATAATTTATTTATATATAGTATTAAATTGGAAATCTAATTACTATAAATTTTTTCTATTTTGTATTATTATCATAAATATATTAATTACTCCATGAATATAAAACCTTTAAAGTAGGCGCTTATAAAATCAGACTTTTATAAAATAAACGCTTCGGCTTTAAAGGTTTTTTATTCATGGAGAAATTAATATATTTAAGATAATACAAAATAGAAAAAAATGTATAGTAATTATATTTCCAATTTAATAATATATATAAATAAAAAATTTAAAAAAATTTTAAAAAATTTAAACAAAACGTTTATTTTTCAACCAAAAGATTGGACCTTGAGCCCGTAAAATATCATTTATTATAAAAGCGAGGTCAAAAATCAACTAAACAACATATATAAATAAATTAACAAATTTGACCAAGAATTAATGTGAAAAGTAATTGAAAATTATTTTTTACTTTGTAGTGGTTTTGAAGTTGGTTTTTTTTTGTTAAAAAGTTTTTTGTTATTGTATAGAAATATCAAGAGAAAATTATAAAAAAAATAAATGAGTTTTTAGTTGAAAATTTAATACGTTCATTTTAAATTCAGTTTTGTGGAAACGCAAAAACGTTAAATTTCTATTTAATTTTTTTTTTAAATTTTAAAGTATGTTTTTATTCTTAGTGTAAATAATTTAAAAATATACCCTGCAGTGTAACAAACTAGTTTAAAACCAGTCTGCATACTAGTTGAAGACTGAGCAGTACTACTTCAAGATCGTCTTTTTTTCATATACCCAACTAGTATTTTTAACATGGCGATGTCATAGGAAATATCAAATGTCTTATTCTGAACAGATGAAAACTTGTTTATAGTATACATAATTATAGTTAGTTATATTCTAGTTTGTTGTAAATAGTTGTAAAAAAATAATATATTTGCAAATTTTAACTAGTTTCTAGTTTAACCTTTCCTGAGTGGTTGGAAAATAGACATGTTTTACTTAACAAACCAATGATTCAACCAGTTCTTTATTCGGCAATTTATTTTCTGAATTTGAAGCTTCTGTTAAAGCGACTATTAAGAAAAATGCAAGTAAAATTTACATAGTGTTTTATTATTTCATGTAAAAGAAAATTTTTTAAAGTTCATAAAGTACAGTTGTGGAACTGGTTGATTTTAACAATATCTAATATAGTTTGATTTTGGCTAGTTTTACAACTAGTTTATTGTGACTTGACATAAACTAGTTGGATTTAAACTATTTTTGTAACTAGTAAATCGTGACAAAATATAAAATAGTTTGTTTTAACTAGTACAAAAACTAATAATTTTTACTGCTGATTAGTCTTACACTGCAGAGTATTCTAATTAATTAATTTTCTTGTTTGTTTTTAATTCCATCTTCTTATCGATAGGTGGCATAAAAAAGCAGTCCTTTTCAGCCGGCGTAAAAATATTTTGGTCCCGATTTATCGAAAAAAAAAAAAAAAAAAATCAAAGTGCATTGTAATAAAGATAAATGTAGCTACAACCTTTTTAAAAAATACTGTAATTTTCAACGCTTTTGATCCCCGTATCTGGGGAAAATTGTAACCAAACCTTATAATACTAGTAAAGGTTGTCGTAATCTTATTAATATGCACTTTGATTTTTTTTCCGATAAATTGGGACCAAAATGTCTTGACACCGGCGTAAGAAATTTTTTAAGTTTCTTTGTATTGTAGTGTTTCCACAATAAATATCAACGCTAACAGAATTCGTTAAAAAAATTTTACGCTATATCTTCTGAACCTTTAAAGAACACACTTTCATTTCATATCTTTGGAAAGGTAAAAAAAAATGAAAATAATGAAAATTAAAAAAAATTATAGCACCTGTGGCTGGCATGGTATTAAACTTTGAAATTAATAATGGGTCGTGTAACTGCAATTTCTTAAAAAGTTTGATATTTTTCCCTCAAAATAAAATTTCCAATGATACCCTATTTGCAAAAATCGCATTTAAATTGACAGATGTGCTCAAAATAGATCCCATTTTGGCATTCACATGGCTATGGGTCCACGAAAGAAATCTCAAATTCCGGATTTGGTTTTCTAAACAATAAATTAATCTAAGCACAAAATTTTAGCCAAATCGGATATGTCAGTGTAAATGATATTACTCTTCAATGTGAAATGGGCGACATATTGAAAACAATTTGTTTCTACTTTGACGAAATATGTTTAATGCAAATTTTTTTATAAAATATTGTTAAAAATTGGTTAAAAAATTGCTTGAAATATTTTTAAAAATTTTGTATGAAAAATCATGCATTGATATTAAAGGCATTGTGTTGAATTTAAAAATGTGATGATTTTTCCAGTGTATTTATTGATTTTGATCATTATTTTGTACCCCATATTTGGAGGCACTGCTTGAAACAGACAAATCGACCTGTAAAGTTTATATATCCATTCGTTCTATATATCCATCAACAAGCCGATTCCTGAAGATTGGTGCAACGTTGCCGGTTTTAGTCGCTTCAAGCGAACCCTCGTTTTCGTCGCTTCGAAAACCCAAAACAAGCATGAGAAGTAAAACTGGAGAAGAAATGCTCAATGGGTTAGCTCTTCTAAATATTCACAGGGATGTGGAAGTGACCACGGAAGAAATTTTAAATGCATTAGCCCAAAAAAAAAAAAATACATACTGTCATTATATATTATATATAAAAAAAAATTTGAATAAGTCTAAACAAAAAAAATTTAAAACCCCCGAAATTTTTTTCTTTGTACGCGCCTGCTATCACATATAGAAGGTTTATTAATATTATAGTTATTTGTACCAAAGTGAAGGGGTTCTTATTCAGATCTAGACAATTTATTAATATACCATTTTAAGGTAAACTTTAATTAAAAATTCTAATCTTATAAAAAAAAATTCACTAAATAGTTCAAAAATAAAAACTAAATGATCTTCTGGAACTTAAGTTTTCCAAGAATTTATCATAATATTACTTTTTTGGTATTCATAACCTTTTTCTTTGGCTTCTTTTTTAAAAGGAAAATTTTAATATACAATTTTAATAAATATTCTATAGATAATAAAAAAAAAATAATGATTTTCTGGAGCTTTAGTTTTCCAAAAATGCATCATAATAATATTTTTTCGGCATTCATAATAATTTTTTGGGCTTCTTTTTGAAAATTAAAATTTTAATATAAAATTTTAATAAATTTTCTACAAAGATTGAAGTTTATAGATTTCTTTCTGAAATTTTTAATATGAGACCTTAAAAAATAATTCAATGACTTTCAAAACATGAATTTATTTATTTATTAACTTTTTTTTACTTTTTCGACTCCAGATAGTGGATTGTATCAGATGGTATGCAAAAAAAGATAAAAAATTAAGTTTTTTTTTTCATCGCTGTGAAAATATGTCAAAAATGATTATGCATTTTTAATACTTATCTGACTGTTGCTTTTGGTTTCTTGTAATAGTAATAGATTTATCTGCGCAACAGTTAAAGTAGTTTGTGAAATCAACGGTTAAAAAAGTGCAAATTGCCATAATTATTAACGCTTGTCGCCGACAGGGGTTTTTTTTGGTTCTTGGATAGCAATAATGTTAGAGATCTTTCTTCAGAAGGCAAATACAATCAATCACAATTTTTACTGATTAATTGAAAAAAAAAACAACAATAAAAATTATTACAGTTTAAGAACTTAACACAACTACGCTTGAAAAACAAGTTTGGGCAATAAAGAGACGATTTTGAGATTAAGGTTTGGAGATATCAGGGCAAGTAGAAATTTTGAACTGCTGACAGCGATATGAATTTCATAATATTTGTCAAGTTTTGGCTCAAATTTTTTAAATCAGAATTCGAATTAGGTTTCAAAATAGATATGAAAATGAATAAAATTACACTAATTTTTATAATCTAAGAAGGCAGTTTTCTTAATTATAAAAAAAATTTTTTTTTTACATTTTAAATTTTAAATATGAAGTTTATTGTTAAACAAAATCTACAGTTATCCACAAAAATGATTGATTTCCTAAAAAACTCCTTTTAAATTGCAATTATTATTTTAAAATATAAAAAAGTATTTGATTGTTGAAATCATCAAACTATAAAGTATTTCAATTTCTAAAGAAAAATGTAGGGAAAAATTACCTTTTTGCATAGCAGCTTCCGGTTTCGATTTTTTTGCTGATTCTGGAACATGTTGAAGTTAGTTGTGAATTTTTTTTTAATTTTTTGATATCCTGTTTCGAGTTTTAATTTAGATTTTGTTTTTGTTTAGAATGATGAATAAGGACTCGGACGACATCTTTACCTGACAGTATTAGAGATTTATTTAAGATCTAATGCTGCCCGGTAAGATGTGAACAGACGTCCTTCCGTAACAGCAAAGGCTGAATCACAAAAACACTTGTCAACACTGGTTCAACTGGATCCACTCACGATTTTGAAAAATTAAAAACTTAATTAACTAACACAAACATTGCTATTTCATAAAGAAAACTATTAAACATTGTTTTTTTTAATCATCTTTTGCAGCGCGACGTAACGTGACTGAAAACGCCTCTCCGATTTAAGCAGTAAAAAAAATTTAAAAATAAAAATAGAATTAAAAAAAAAAAGTAAAAATAACAGTGATTTTTTAATTAAAAAATTAGTTTTCTCTTTTATTGATTTGCTGTGAATAGGAACGTTGAAATGGTGGCTTCGTCGTAGGTCGTCGTTGTCCAGCGAGCCGCGAGCGTTCGTTCAGCGATTCTATTAAAGAAACCTTTTAGGAAGAAACGGGCGGTAGTGTAACGGCGATGGTTGATGAACTCCAAGCTCCAACAAGCACAACCAACACGCACCGGACAAGCGCCACAAACTAACTGAATAGGCGGAACACTTTTGACTCGCGTCGCACACGATCGCTAGCCGAGGAATGAGCAAGCCACCGCGCAAATTGACGACGATCATGCAGCAACTAAAACAACATCACTAACGATAACAACAACAACAACATTTAATACAGCTATCGAATTGTAGTGGAGGAGCTCAAGCAGAAACAACAACAAAATATACATATAAATTTTTTGTGATCATCGAAGCAACGATAGGCAACAGTTGACGTGATCGAAGTTCGATGATGATCAAAAGCAACAAACACACTAACTAATAACAAAAACAGCAACAACAACAACAACAACAACATTAACAAGAACTAGTAGCATAAATGACCAAGTTAGTTTGGGGTGACAAACGACGACAAATCATTGGAGCCACAGCTCAACAGACCAATCGATAGCGACAGCAAAAAACAGCTAAGACGCGCAGGACAAACGGAAAAATAATCAATAAAAAAAAAGAAAAAAACGTTTCGTTATCTGCACTAAGTTGAGTGGGTTGATTGAAAAAAATGATTTGTTGGACAGCTAAAGAAAGTAAGATAAAAAAATAAGAAAAAAAACGACAAACACCTGATTAAAAGTTCTGTTCCTTCATACTGAGGATAAATAATTTTTTGTTGAGTAAGGCTGAAAAGTGACTGAACACTGCTGAATAACTGCCGTACAACTGGTGCTTAAAGGAATCTTTGGCCGAACAGCGGCCGAACCAGGGCCGAACAGAGCTTTTTTAGTGCTATTATTTCTGATCATTTATATGTTTAAGATTACCATAGTAACCAATATTTTTAAAAAACTTTTTTTTTTTGATGACTCTCAAAATGGTTTAGCTTGCTGACACAGTTATCTTTATTGCCGAAATATTTAATAAATCGTCATAAATTTCGTCGACCAGGCTTCATTTGTAGTCGATGAAAATTGAAAATTTTTTCCTATACTGGTTGAGGTACCTTAGTGTATAAACATAAGTGTATAAAAATTATGTGCTAAGTTTTTTCGCATTTCCAAAACTGTAATGTATGCAAATCTGGATGAGAGTTTTTGCTGTTGCGCATGCGATTTTTATTGGCAGAAAGTACTGTTTGTGTAGTTTTTGTGAGTAGAAATTTTTTTTTCAACAAAAGTTTGTTTTAAAGGTAAAATTGATAATAAAATATTGTTTCAAAACCATCACTGTTCAAACTGTGTTTGGCCGCTGTTCGGATGAGCTCTTTTGTTTGTTTTTATATCCTGTTCAAGCCTTGTTTGGCCAATTATATATAAGTATACTACTCGGGGTAAGTTGGACCATTTTGAAAGTAGACTATAGTAAGATACGGTAATACCAACTGTACAGAATCATCACTCTTTATCTTAAAACTATTACAAAATGCGATTTGAGAGCAAAAAATTATATACTTGAAAATTAAGTGTTTTTGAAATACAATGTTTAAGATATTAATGTTGCCAGAAAGTCGAATAATATGCATTTTTTTAGTTAAATCAATATAAGTTTATGGTATTTCATTACATAAAACTTCACAGGGCAAAGGAATTGTTACATTTTGAGTTCAATCCGAATAACTACACTTAGGTCCGTAGCCAAGGAAGGGGTTCAAATCGCCCATAGGGTCCGCAGATAAACAAAAAGTTAACACCAACAATACTCTTAAAAGCAAAATATTAAGGGTTCTCGTCTAAGCATATAAATGTTTACATGTATAGCATATAAACTTTTGATGAGCGATAAAGTGTAAATAGCGTAAATGCCGACAAAATGGCGGCTGCGGCTGCGACAGCATTATGATTTTTTTTAAATTTTAAAAACCTTCATTAACATAGTAAAATAAATAAAACGTGTTCATATTTACTTCAACTTCTTTAAATATGTAATGATTAGCGCCAAAGGCAACCCTCATTCACACACGTAGATTTACATGCTAGTTTACACCACAAAATAGGCTCGGAAATGACGTAAACTCACGCCCATACAAATTTTGACAGATAGTTTACGCGCATGTAAGTTCACATGGTTTACAATGTTTACGTGTCAGTTACATGCTTAGATGAGAACCCTTATTATAATGTGAAAAAATTTCAAAAATTGATGAAAATATTTTAAGCTTAATTTTTTAATCTACTTTTACAAACAAAATTTCACTATTTCCAATAAAAATTTTGTAAAAAATTGTTTAAGCAATTACAAGGTTTTTGTTAATTTGGAAACTTATTGGAGGCAGAAATTGGTTAGCTCAATTGCTTTTAATGATCTTAGAACATTAAGTGGATAATTTTTTAAAACAACTTTTGAACACAGAGTTGTCTTATTCATTCGCACAAATTTAAAATGATTAATTTTGGTAAAATTATTCTTATTTTTAAACAGCAATAGCTTTAACAAGAATATATATACTATACGTTATCAGCAGGGCTCGGATTTTGATGACATAAAAAAAATGCAAAAAAATACCTCAAAAAATGACAAAAAATGACCCAAAAACTGCAGAAAATGACCTAAAAACTGACAAAAATTAACTAAAAAAACGCAAAAAATAAACAAAAAATTTTGCCTTAAAAATAAATTATTACTAAATTAAAATTTTTTTATACCAGCATATCCTGAGTTTTTATCTAGCACTTGTTTCATTTTTCTACATACCCTTTCGTCTTTTTCAACACGCGCTGAGCTTGTTTTTCATCGAAGTCTATAAACAAAGCTTCTACTTTGTCGAGAGGTAATGTGTTTGATTGAAGGGACTCTAGTGCTAAAGGAATATGTTTAAAAATTTGAATTTTGAGATTTTTTTAGTACGAAAAAAAAAACAAAAAAAAAATATTTAAAAACTACACTAAAATGACCTAAAAAACCGAAAAATGCTCTTAAAATTAAAAACGTCCAAAAATGACAATAAAATAACTTAAAAATCTCTAAAAATGACCAAAAAATGCCCTAAATCTAATAAAAATGACCTAAAAACAAAAAACGATGAAAAATGACGAAAAAATGTTCCAAAAGCTTTTCATATTTGGAATTTGGGAAACATAAATGGACATTTAAAAAAGCAGGAAATGTCTTAGAAGCATAAATGGACATTTTAAAAAAGCAGGAAATGTCTTAGAAGCAGCAGAAAAAAAGATGACATGTCATCAAAATCCTAGACCGTGTTATCAGTATAAAATCACATAAAAATCACATGAAATTGTAAATTTCAGTATAAAATAACATACTGATAAATTTTTACCAACATTTGCCCTTAAAGAATATTAATTTTTTTTTTAAAAATAATGAGACCAAATAATGGCCTTAAATTTTCTTTAAAATCGTTTTGAAAGTCAAAATATTCTCTCAATAATTAAAATTTTTTGTTTTATGACTGGTGCACTTAATAACATTTTTGCATATAACATAACATAACATTTCGCAAATATTTTAAAATTTTTTTATATAATTGGTGTTCTTTATATCATTTTTGCATGATAGTATTAGTAAGTTTTTTTGGGAAAAAAAAGAGTTTCTTCTGCGTAAATAGTGCATTAATATTTATAATTTTACTAGAGGACTTTTGACTCATTTTGTCGTTTCTTGGAGACAATGCGTACAAGGTCTTATAAATTCTTATGAAAACTGATTCCACCTTTATCTAAAGTTTGTAATAGAATCATAAACTTTGAAGGAGCCACAATTCCTGGCCTTATTTTGAGCTTCATTCTTGAATATATTCCAAAAGAATATCTCAACCAAAATTGTGTTAGAGTATTTAAAAAAATGAAACTTTCATGAAAAATGCATTTTTTCCAACTTTAAATCAATTTCACAAATTTATTATTTATGATTTGCGAAATCATCATTGCGAAAAATAGCTACAACGGACTTTTTACCCATTTTGTCTCTTTTGGATACAATTTGCAGAATGTTTTATAAATGCTTATGAAAATCATATACAACTTTATCTAAGTTTTGGAACGGAACCTTATAGTTTTAAGATAAAAAACAAAAATGTTTTAATTTTTTAGTAGGCACTTAAAAATTAAGAAAGAAACGTTAGATTCAAAAAATATTTTGGTTGGGATATTTTTCAGGTATTCAATCAGAAAGAAAGCTTAAGAAGAGCCTTAAATTGCATCACCGTAGAAGTAAATGGGTTAAAAGAAATTTTAATAAAAACCTGCAAAAAATGAAAGAATTCTCAATTCAAAATATTAATACAAAAAATTGTAGTCATATTTAAAAAAAAGTCATACTTAAGAATACAAAATAATAATGCGGTAAATTTTGCATTAAAATGCTCCGTTTCAAAAACACCGCCGGCCTTTGTAGTCTAGTGGAGAGTGCGCTGGACTATCAACCCAGAGGTCCCTGGTTCGAATTCGGGCTTGGGCATGGTTCTTTTTACTTTCTTTGTTCTTTCATACATTTAAGAATTATGGAAAACTAGAAATCCACAACTAAATTGTGGAAAATGTGGAATTAAAGGACAGGAACAACTAAGGACTGGAAATGCTTGCCGAGGTTAAGGCATAACACTATTCTCGGTTAAAAGCAATTCAAATTGTCTTTCGCGGCTGTTTCGCCTAATCAATAATTCACGTATGGTTCCAATCAGTTCCTCGAAATATATCTATCCCTTTTCTTTCAGGTTAAAGCCCAAACTTTGCTTGCACAAGGCGCATACCTTGGTTCTTTGATCTTTTTTTTAAAAAAAAAAGAAAAAAATAAAACCTCACCTGGCAACGGTCCTGCCTTTTTTAACATCTTGTGCGTTCTATTAGTTGAAACTTTATCGATCGAGCATTATTTACTTGAATTGAGGTGTTAATATAATTAAGATCTGATTAATAAACTCTTTTTGTGTAACCCTTTTCATGGAGAAAACTCAGCGGCAGGCAGCGCTATGCATCACGGGGGCACTGAAGTCAACTCCAACTAAGGCGCTTGAAACCATTCTAAGTATGGACCCCCTGGACATACACGCAAAACTAATAGCCGGAAAAACGGCACAACGCCTTACGGCGGCAGGCAACATGCATATTCAAAATTTTGGACATAGTACAATCGGAAAGGATCCATCTAGTAGCACGGACTACATGGTGCCTCGCACGATAGTCAATTCCAAAGCATGAACTCTTCTGGGACCATAGGACTGGTGCAAAGGTATAGAACAAGCACAGCAGGCGGTCAACATATTAACAGACGGCTCAAAAATGTCTACGGGGGTAGGTGCGACTGTGTATTGTACAGAGCCTAATATAAGGCAGCCATATAAACTGCCGAACCACTGCAGTATCTTCCAAGCGGAAATATTTGCCATAATAGCCCTCAGCATGGACACACAACACTCTTACATCAACATTTTCGTTGACAGTCAAGCGGCGATCAAATCCATGCGCTCCGATACCATCAAGTCTAAAAGTGTCATGGCTGGCAGAGATGCACTATGCGCTTCGAAAAGAGTGCACATCTACTGGGTCCCTAGCCACCAGGGCATTGAGGGAAACGAGATGGCAGATGGTTTAGCAAAGGAAGGCGCTGGGCTGGAATCAGAACTCGCAGAACATGTACTTACTCCGCTACAAGAGTTGTACAGGAACCTCGAAATAAGAGCCACACAAGCAGCGAATCGTAGATGGACAGATATGACATCGTGCAAAATCTCGAAAATCATGTGCAATGGACAATGCGAAAAACGAACTCTGTTCATCTTGGCACGCCCGCGCAAAGATTGCAGGACACTAGTGGGCTTGCTCACTGGTCACTGCATGACGGCAGCCCACGCGAGGAAGCTTGGCATCACCACGGATGACAACTGCAGGAAGTGCAAGGAACCGGGCACAGTGGAAATCCTGGAGCACCTACTATGCACATGCCCCGCCCTACTTAGATCGAGGCTAAAATACCTAGGCTCATCGACGTTCCCGTCGCTTAAAGATGTGACCTAAGTATCTCTGGAATCCCTCCTAAGGTTTGCGAATTCAACGCAAATCTTTAAAGACTTCAACTAAACACAAAGGTTCCTTTTGTTCGCTACCGGTACCACTAAGGACCAGAATTGGTCTATGTGAGCCTTCACGAAGGCATCGGGATTAACCTAACCTAACCTAACCCTTTTCATAATTTCTACTTTTCATCTATACATTACATCTTATCTGAAAATGTTATAATTAATATAATACTTATTTCTGGCTTTAAAACCAAAATATCGACTATAAAGTTTATATTGAAATGATTATTTTATGTAAAATGATTATGTAAAATGACTTGAAAGATTAAGCGATTTAACGATAATTTTTGCAAAGTTTTTGGGAATCCAACTCTAGATCTAAGTACCCTCAGAAGGACTTCCTTGGTTATGATAAAGAGAGTTCAGCTTTTTGCTAGGACTGGTTTGTTGTATGTTTAAGCTAATGTCTGCGAGTATTGTTTTAAGTAATTATGTCAGAATGAAAACACCGTTTTATCACGAACTGAAGTGCATGACTCCAGATTGAATATAAATTATTTTTTCAATTAATTTCATTAGTTGTGATAAAATGTGTTAACGATTTTCTAAGCCATACTTGTTCATGTCCGTATAAATAAAGGTCAAATTTCAAAAATGTTGGAGTGTTTAAAGAAGTTTTTAATAAAATTCAATACAATATATATATATTTTCGAAATGGTCTTAACACAACTTATTGGATTTTAAAAAAATTTGAAACTATGTTTCAAAAAACGCATTTACTCATGTCTGAATAAAGACGGCTTTTATAAACTTATTCCTTGGATCTAAATATAGCTTGTTCCAAAACAGTTGGTGGTTCAAAAGCTGTTGAAAATGTCTTCTATAAACTCTTAAGATGTTTTTATGTGATCGATAAATAGGTCTACAAATTTTTTCTTTTTATCTTTAGTGTTCCAAAGCGAATAGTTTCAGTTCACAAAATGTTTTGGTACAAGCTATGGAACTTTATTGAATTAATATTATTAGATGTTTTCAATTCATTTAAACTACTAACAGCCAGACACTTTTCGTTACTTTTTGTGAAATTATGTTTATGGTTTTAAGGAAAAAGCTTAAATAGTTTGAAACTAATCCACGTTTGAAGGTTAATTTGTCTTAGAGTTGTGCATATAAAAAGTATTTGGGCGATGAGAAGGAATTTTGGAAATAAATGAGTGAATATTTTGCAGTATTTCCACATTAGTATTTTCACATTTTGCATTAGTAATTATAGATACAAAAATTTTTGATATTATTTTCGCTACTTTTTACAATTCTAGGCCATACCGCAATGTAAAATATCATGTTTATTTTAAAAGCGCTCATTTAAAAACTCATGCATTTAAATTACCACTAAATATATAATAATAAATTTCAATATACATATCTTTTTGAATACGTTCTTTTCAATACACACTGTAAAAAATATGAGCATAAATGTTATACTATTTTGTATACATATAAATCCAAATCAAAAATGTTTTAAAATTTATACCATCAATTCTTATAAATTTTTCCAGACCATTTTTCTCGTCAGACCAATCGAAACCACTATATTTATAAATACATTTCCCGATTTCGGTGAATTTTTTCCCTTCGAACCAGACTATATTTTAATTTACACATGATATCCATGTAAAATTTTTAAATTATATTTGTTTTATTATTTTTATAACGTTTAGTGGTATAAAGTTTATAAATTATTTGAAATAAAAAATGTTTATACTGCACAAATGTTATAAAAAAGATAAAATTACCTCAAATATTACCCTCAAATTTTTTACTGTGTAGTCTTTTCAATAAAAAATTTCCTCATTGATCTCTGTCATGTCAAATATTTAAAAAACGCTAAAAAAGTAACAGCAAATTTCCCTCTAATAACCCTAATAACTCTAATGAACCTAATAAATTTATTTTATATTCCCACATTGAGTTAATGATCGGTGTTATTTTTACTTCAGATGGTGGCTTAAATTAAAAATACTGTCAAGGCAGCTATGTAAAATGAAGACTAACAGATGCAGTAGAATCGTTTATGTTAGAATCGTGCATCTTCAAAAGCCTCTCAAAAAGCTGTTCCTGCTCGCTTACACGGCTCGCAATTTTGAACTAAAATGGAAACTTTTCTGTACTGCATATAAGTCCACATCAGTTTTGGTTTCAAATCTAGTATTTGCAAAATACTAAAATATGATTTTAATGCAGCGTTGGCTTTAAATTTAGTACAGGTTTGGATTAAAATATTAAAAACAAATACCAACCATGAGATTTGAACCCACGACCATCCAGTTTGTTAGTTTACTAGTATAACCACTAGGCTATTGCGCTATGCGTGACAAAAGCAATAAACAAAATTACGAACTGAATCGCCCAATATTGAGTCTTAGCATTGCCAGGCTAACTTGTACGGAATCAATATCCTAATTTAGTATCCAAATGTACTAAAGATAAGTCTAAATTGCCTTAAAAACCAAAAATAGTACAGAATAGAATAGTACATTTAAACCAAAAAGCTAAAAGAACGCCGTAATGTTTCTTTTGGTTTAAATTATAGTAAAGTAGAGTTTTTGTTATGAGTAAGTATTTGCAAAGTTTAAATTTTAAGCCACAAGGTTTAAAAAAAGCAGTAATATTTAAGCTGGGCCTAAATGAGAGCGGGTCGAAATTTCCCTTACAAAAATTGCCCTTGACAAAATTCACCCTCACAAAATTTTCATTTCCAAAATTGTCCCTTTTTAAAATTTCCCTTTTTTAAATTGTACTTTATAAAATTACCCTTTACGAAAATGCCCCTTTTACGGAAAACCGCATTTTTTACGAAAAGGGCAATTTTGTAAAGTACAATTTTATCAATGAAATTTTGTATAAGGGCAATTTCGACCCCAACCCGAATAAAATTTAGTCCAAGATTTTTAACCGTGTATAAAGAAGTTATGTGAAGGACAACTTCTGCCCTTTTTTCTATCCAGAATTCATTGAAGTTTCGATCTATGCTATATCGAACTTTCATTTAGTCTCGATGTAGTTACGATATCGAAATGATGCTCAATCTTGAAATCGAAATTTTACTTTTTCCCGAGAACTTAGAATTCTCACATGTGGTGTCAAAATTCTATTCGATATAGTTAGTTACGATATCGAAAGTTTTATAGGTCGTTTTGCATTGAAAGCAAAAATTTCTCGATATCTAACCGATATTGTTTTGAAAATTGGTAACGATACAAATTATCATCTTTAAAATATCTATTTGGTATCAAAACGATATCATTCCGTTGCTGGGAATACAAATTTTTACAAACACACCTTGCTACAGAAGTTTCTGTTAAAAAACACGATAAATCTACACTGACGAATAAAGTCAAACTGTTGAGTTGATAATAAAAATAATCTATAGTTCTGCATTAAAAAGTCATCAAAGACAAATTTTTACTAGCGAGAACAGTAACTCTATCAATTGAGTAACTCTACCAGTTGAGTAACTCTATCAAAGATGTAGCAAACAAACTCTATATTAAAAATACTTTGTAAGCGTGCTAAAGGAGATCAGTAAACTTCGCATAACTCTTATAAAGTTACTTCCGAAAAATAACTCCCAATGGAAATAACTCTCAACAGAAATGAAATAACTCCAAACGTCAAGATAGTGAAATTACTTTCAAAATAAAACTGGTGACAATAATCGAATAATAAGAATTCATACTCAATGAAAGACATAGCTGTTAAGTAATGATTACTCGTCGTAATCATTACTTATTCGATTCTTTTTTTCAAAAAGGTAAAATAATTGATTAAGTACGATTCTTTTCTGTTTGGCTCAGTAATCAAAAGATTACGATTACAAATAATCAAAAAATAATAACGATTACTTAAGATTACGCAAAATAATCAAAAAGAATCAAAAGTAATCAAATAAATAATCCGATTACTTTTCGAGATTATTTTTGATTCTTTTTTGATTATTTTAAGAATTTAAGTCTTAGGTACAAAAAATTTTGTTAAATTTTATTAAAAAAACAAAGTTACGTATTTCAATTTAAAACAAAGATTGACAAAAACAAGAACGAGAACAATGATGTATTTAGTATAGTACAATAATGTATAGTACAACATAAACGAAGCAAAAATAAAGGCTTTTTACTTTAAATTACTATTTGCCTTCATAAGCACTAATTTTTCAAAAGAAAAATCAGACAATGATTGCCATCTTGGAGTGTTTACTATGCCAGCGAAAGAAAATAATCTTTCAACTGGCGCTGAGGACATTAGTGGAGTATTGAATGAAAGAAATGATTCCTTCAACAAGTCATACTTTTGCCAAACCATTTCATCACTTGAATTGTCATTCAAGTAGCAGAAGTGTTGGTGTGTCAATTGAGATCGCTGATCGGGCTTATCAGTGTCCTGTAAAGACCCAGTTGTGTCAATTTCAACATCTGCAAAATTTGTTTATATCTCATTTTATGCGAAAACATTAACAACAAAAAAGCTCACCCAACATGTTTGCCTAGCATACCCACGGCATAAGACTGAAATTTTTAAAATGATCAAAAAAGCATCAAAAATAATCTTGATAAGTAATCGGATTATTTTTTTGATTACTTTTGATTCTTTTCGATTATTTTGCGTAATCTCAAGTAATCGTTATTTTTTTATTATTTGTAATCGTAATCAATTACTAATCATAAACTTCTCCCTTAAGGATTATTCAATTCTTCTCATTAAGAATCATTACAAATCTTTTTAAAAAGTAATCTAATTGACTACTAATTGTAATCGCAATTTAACAGCTATGATGGAAGAAGTCCCAACAAAATTTGATAACTACCAATAAAATAAGTTACAATGAAATGAACTTTTTACCATGAAACAACTCTCAAGTCATAAGGTCATATGGACACAGCAACATTCTAAATCCACTCCCTCAGGAACTGATTCTTAGAAGCACGGACTACGACACTCCCAAACTCGACTTCTCGAAATCCTTTAATACCAAGTTTCCCACCAGGGTGGAGTGGCGCGATGGGGGAATGGATCTATCCTGATGGCTCCAAGATAGAGTGCGGAGTGGAAGCTGGCATATACTCTGAGAAACTTGGGGTGAGACAGACGATTTTCGTCTGCCAAACTCAGCCAGCGTCTTCCAGACCGAGCTTTTAGCAATAAGAGAAGCTTGTCGCACCTTAAGTTAAGCCAACACCAACCACCTCAATACAGCTATTCTGACGTATAGCTAAGCCGCCGTTAAAGCTTTAGCTGCGATCAGTACCAACTTCAAACTGGCAAGGCAGTGTAAGGATGAACTGGCCCTGCTAAGTTACCAACTTTGCATTACCATAATCTGAGTTCCCGGCTATAGGAACATTTATGGTATTGAAAAGGCGGATGAACTGGCTAGGCGGGGTTCATCCCTAGACGTTTCATGAGCGGAACCAGTCGAAGCTCCACTGAACACAATTAAGGAAGGAATTCATTCTTATTACTTGGACTTGCCGGTCGTAGATGGAGAGGACTTTCCACCTGTACTGCCGTCCTAAGAAATGGTTATTCTAGTGTGTTTCTTAGAAAGATAAAAAAAGAAAAAGCTGAATATCTCAAAACTACTCAAAAGGAGATATGACTTTATTTCTTAGGAGAGCAATGTAATACATCAATAAAACTATGGCCCCTTTACAACCTAGGTAGAGCTCAGGAGATGCTCTCAAAACCCCGGAACGACATAGCCAGAATAACGGCTATTATTACGGGTCACTGGTGCATCGGAGTACACGCCGAGAGAATCGGACTACCCTTCAAAACCCACTGCTATGACCCAAACGAATTATTCCTAGTGGTAATGAAGAAATTTCCAAAGCAAAAATTATCAAGTCCCAAAATATACTAATTAAATACACCCACTTTAACACCCTTCATAAGAGACTTCTTGAATAACTCCCAACTAATTTTATTAGCTCTTATTTATTTTTCAAATTTATTGAAATTATTTTTTTATAAAGATAAAAGTCGCACTTAGAAAATAAAATATTTCCCAAAAAAAAAAAAAAAATAAAATAAGTAGCTCTAAAAACATTGGGGCTTATTTCATGATTAGTAAAAGCTCTCACCAATGTTCGGAAAATTTTTTTTACTGGAAATTTTGTTAGAGAATTAACTCCCACAAATGTGAGGTACATTTCTGGGAGTAATTTTATTGATAGCTATTTCAATACACCGTTTGATCTATGTCTCGATCAAATCCAATTTAGAATTGGATCAATTAAAGAACAAAAAGAAAGATACATTTTTTGGTTTAACCTTCAAACGCTTTTAGTATCAATTTGACACTATTTAAAAAAAAACCTTATGTGTTTCTTATTTGTTCTCAAATCAACTTGGGATTTTGGGTCAGTATAAAAATCATGGCTAAATTTATATTTTATCAACGAAAAAATTTCAATAGATGATGGTGTTAAGCTGTACCAAAAATTTCTCTCAAACGACGTTCAGTGTAAAATTGATACTATGCTAAGAATATAACGCAAAGAAAAAATAAAAATTATAACTGTATCCGTATAAATCAAGTGCGAATCTCCGCAGAACGCGATGTGGTAACTGCGATTCCCATGTTTGTCCAATTCATCTTTTTGCCCTATGTAAAAAATGTGCCCAAACTTTGGGGCCAGTTTTTCAGTACGAGTTTAAACTTCAATCAAATTAAACCTAGCTTAACTTACCAAAATTGGACGTTTAAACTAGGTTTAACTAGATATTTTAGCATTCGTTGAAGTTAAATTGACTTAAATTATCATATAATGTGTTTCTTTTTTGCCGAAACCAAGTTTAAACGTCCAATTTTGGTGAGTTAACCTAGGTTTAATTTGACTAGAGTTTAAGCTCGCACTGAAAAATTGGACCTTTATTTTTAACATTTTATGAATTATTTTAATTTTATATTTCTAGTGTGGCAAACAAATCTAAAACATAATTTTTGGAGGTTTTTAAAATAAATATTTCAATATAACATGAATATAAACCGAAAAAATTAGAATTTCAGTGTTATTACACCTAAATCTTTGGCTGTAATGCATAGTGTGAAATTGACACTGAACGTCTTTTGCGTTACAAAATATCAAATGTGTTTGAAGGTTAAATTAAAATCAAAAACCAAGGTTTTGACAGGAAAAAAGCTGATTTTAAAATCTTAAAAAAAATTTTTAGTTTTTAAACTTTTTTGGAAATTTAGTTGTCTATTTTTTTATGATACTTAAAATCGAATGAGATAGCTTATAAAGTTTATAATAAAAGTTTCACTCCAAAGCTCATAAATACCTCGATAGCAAATCTTAAAAAAATTTTTTGTTTCTAAACTTTTTTGGAAATTAAGATGTCTGTTTTTTTATGATACTTAAAATCGAATGAGATAGCTTATAAAGTTTATAAAAAAAAGTTGCACTGCAAAGCTGTCTCAAAGCTTTCATAAATACCTCGAGAGCACTGCTTTATAGAAAAAAAATGTTTAAAATTCTTTTAACGAGTTATATTAAAAATATTTGATAAACATATCACTTTCAAGCATGTAACGGTTTTACTTCGAATGCAGACACTTAGTTAATATTTTTAGATCTTTGTTTTTACATTTAAAAGTACTTCAAGTTGATGTTTCATGTACTTTTTTTCTCCTTGAAATTTTCATAAAAATTGTCGCATTTTTTGTTTTATTGTCACAACACCGACGGCATTTTCGTCGTAAAGCACTTTAATATCTTTTACTATATCACTCGTCTGAGCGGAAGCTTCCGGCCAGAAAATGAAGCTTGCAGAGCGTTTTCTCTTTTGTTGCTTGCGTGGGCTTATTTTGCAAAGATCTCGTTGGCGCTCTCTTCAAATGCTGGTATTTCCTTTTATGTGATCCTCCGGTTGAATATTTATGTCAGTAGGACATTTTTTTTATTTTAATTTTTGCATAAAAAAATTATTAGATCAATGTGTTTTTGACACAGCTTTTGCTTAGTTGTTGTTTTTGTAGTTTAAGTGTTGCTTTGTTGTGTGAATTTTGCTTTGGGTTAGGTTTTTTATTGGTTCTAAAGTTTTTCTGTTTAGATTCCGTTAACGTGTCTGTCACCGAGCGCAGCGCACGATCAACTGTAATGGAAAAGTGAAAAACGAAGACTGACTTGGCTCTAATGATTAATGTGCCGAAGACACTTGGTGCAGTGCGCGAGACCCCAGATAGCCGACTACATCGGATTCTGAGCGAAGTTGCAGCAGCAGAAGAAGACGCAGCAGTTTTGGAGACGTGGAGTTTATTCGACCGACCGCTGATTGCCGTAGCTACATGTGTGTGTGTGTGTGTGTGGGGTGTGGCGGGAGGTAGCGCTGGAGGTTAGGGGATGGGGTATAGAAATTTCTCTTCCATACAGTTTATTTGTTGTGTCTAAGAATATTTTAAATAGTTCTTAATTGTCACTCGGGCTGTTCTTGCTGCTGTTGTTGTTGTTGTTGTTGTTGTTGTTGTTGTTGTTGCTGGTTCGCATTCTTTGTAAACTACACTCCGTTGATGTTGCTATCGTTGTTTTTGTTGATTTAAATTTTTATTATTTGTGTGTCTTTCAAATCACACCATTTCGCTCTATCACACTTTTAAAGCTTTAACACTATTAAATCGATGTCTTTGCCTTTCATTCGCTCTTTCTCGAACATGTTTGAACCGCGTGTTTTATGCTCGATGCACTCTATATTTGCTCTCTCTTTCACTCTTGCCCACACAGATATTTTCCTTTTAAACTTTTATTTCTTAAATGGTTTTTTTGTTTGTTTGTGAATTCTAGGCGAAGTTCGATGATTTTTCGCCTGGGCTGTGGTGTTGTTTTCGCCACATTTTCAAATTTTTTCACACTTTTATTATTTTTCTTTTTGTTTTCTCTTTTATTTTTTTATCTCTATTCGTTTGGGCAGGCAATACAAAAAATTACTTTGAAAAGAAGAAAAATATCACATGTGTTGCTCGTGTGTGTCGTGTAACAACGTGACGTCTGTCGCCTGTTGATATGTTTTTTGTTGTATTTCTTTTGTATCTTTCGTCTTTTGCCTCTTTTTTTGTGTAGAAACTGCTATCTTTTTAAGATCCATTGATTTTTTACATTTTCTTTGAGTTTTTTCGTTTTATCATAACTGCAGTTTCATTAACTACATATTTTTTTAATTTTTTTTCAGATTCCTTTGTATCTTGGTTTCGTCTGTGTTTTTTTTTCATGTTGCAATTTCCAGTTGCTTCCCCGTTATATCTTTTATTTTCTTGTTTCGTCGTCAGCTCTTCTATACAAATCGCTATACCAAATTAATAAGCTGCACGCATGCCCAGCTTTTTTTTTGCCGTAGCCCGCGGATATCAATTTGGTTCCATCCCTTTCGATGCGTTATAACGGTTTTTGCGTAGTGCTGCGTTACAAGAGTTTCTTCCGTTGTCTCCATCAACACTACAGAATATTTATGAGCTATGAACTTTTTGGGTCAAGCTTATTCATTCTGTTCAGTTTTTTTTTCATGGCTGGATAAACTTTTAGTTTGTTTTCTTATCGCGAATACTTTTTGGGAGGCAGACTTACTTTTTTGAGTTCAATATCCTGTGCAACAAAGTAAATGCGCTTGAATTCCTTTAATAATTTGATTTTTTCTTCTGGAATTTAATAATTTTGTTGGCAATGTAGAGATAAGCACTCAAAAGCTCTGGGTTTTAAAGAAAGTTCATCGTAGGGTTCATGGTAGCGTCCATCATATAAATGATATATCCTGAATAAATATATAATTGGTCAACCAGCGACCGAACAGTGGTCAAACAAGGGCCGCAAGGTCAAAAAAATGGATGAAAATGCTCTAAAAATAATCACAAAGGTCCACACATTCAAAAAACACAGGACGAAATCTTACTCTTTCGAAACATTATTCTATCATCAATTTTGCCTTGAAGGTTATGCCAAAACAGCAGTGATTATTTAGGGGAGTTTTTACATTTAAGCCTTCTTCTCAAAAGTAGGCACTTCAACAGAAATTATAAGCCCCTAAACACTTGTTATACGCAAACACTGCAGTGAGGAGAGGAGGATCGGCAGGCAGAGAATAATCCATATAATAATATAAATAAATTTCATTTTATTAACCTGTGATCAGATGTAAGCGGGATATGGCACCTTAAACTGCGCGGGATTTCTAGATATTACTACATCTTTTTTTTTCTTTTAGTTGATAGCCCTGTTTTTAACATCTGTGTCGAATTTCATGCCATGTTGTTTAATGGTTTATCATTTTGCTTTTGTTCTTGTGAACAATAAAGAGAAGTTTTTCAATTCCGCTCTTATATCCTCGATAGATTCAAAAAAGATATACCCGGAGTGGTGATATATATATATATATATCCAGTAGAGTGGGGCGATTAGTATTTAAGGAAAAAAGTGTTAATGGGCTCTTCGCGTTTCTGATTCTTGGGATTGTACTGAGCAAAAAAGTCCACGACCATACGTCTACAGTGAAAATCGAGCTTCCAGATTTTGACTTGCAGTTTTTTCTCAGACTTTTTTTTTTTATATTTTGGCCTATAGCAGCCAAATCATTGAGATTTTTGTCTTAGTATCGAAAATCTCAATGGTTTGGCTGCTATAGGCCAAAATATAAAAAAAAAACGTGACAAAAGTCTGAGAAAAAACTGCAAGTCAAAATCTGGAAGCTCGATTTTCACTGTAGACGTATGGTCGTGGACTTTTTTGCTCAGTACAATCCCAAGAATCAGAAACGTGAAGCGCCCATTAAGATGTTCAAATCGCCCCACCCTAATATCCAGTGATATATATCCAATAGTCTTTTAAGTTTTCTTTTAAGTCAGACGGAGTTTAATTTTGTGAATTCGGAAGAAGAACAAGTGCAATGTGAGAACAAAAGTAGAGTTTTTGTATTGATTCAAACGAGAATTGATTCTTTTAAATCCGTGATGTTACTCGAAACGCTTTGGGGTCGGCCCAAAAACATGTCTTAAGCTTTTGTATTTTTATTTCTAAGATAGGTGTTGACTTCATTTAAAAAAGTTTTACAGAGACTGAACTATCCGCAATACAATTTAACTTTACTCAATTATGTATAAGGTTTGAAAAAATTACAATAATGAGGCATTCACTTATAAAGGGTGGTTAAATTTTAAGGGCCGATGTTGATTTTGAATAAAACACAAATTATTTAAGAAATTTTTATCATTTCTTTTTATTATGATAATATTGGTATGGTTCAATTATGTATGGAACAAAGTATCGGCCAAATGGCCGACGCGACCTCGGCGGCACACTTCCATCCGATGGTCCAAATTTTCGATGACACTGAGGCATAATTGAGGTTCTATGCCGTTAATGTGCCGAATTATCTCATCCTTTAGCTCTTGAATTGTTGCTGGCTTATCGAAGTACACTTTTTTTTTCAAATAACCCCAAAGAAACAAGTCCAACGGTGTCAAATCACATGATCTTGGCTTCCAATTGACATCGCCACCACGTGAGATAACACGGCCATTGAATTTGTCGCGCAAAAGAGCCATTGTTTCGTTAGCTGTGTGGCAAGTGGCACCGTCCTGCTGAAACCACATATGGTCCACATCCATATCTGCCAATTCGGGCCATAAAAAGTTCGTTATCATCTCACGATAGCGAACACCATTCATAGTAACTGCCTGACCGGCCTCATTTTGGAAAAAATACGGCCCGATGATGCCGCCAGCCCATAAACCGCACCAAACAGACACTCTTTGTGAGTGCATTGGTTTTTCGACAACCACTCTTGGCTTATCATTCGCCCAAATACGGCAATTCTGCTTATTGACGAATCCACTGAGGTGAAAATGTGCCTTATCACTGAAGATGATTTTCTTCGAAAATTGATCATCCACTGTTGCAATTTCTTGCCACCATTCTGACCATTGACGACGCTTAAAATGGTCAAGAAGCTTTAGTTCTTGAGTCAATTGCACCTAATAAGCGTGTAAATGCAAGTCTTTATGCATAATGTTCATCAACGACGAGCGTGAGAGCTGCAATTGTTGGGCACGACGACGATTTGAGGTGGACGGCTCTTCAGCCACACTATCGCGAACAGCAGCAATATTTTTTGCAGTACGAGCTGTACGAGCATGCACTGGTGTTTTCACATCTCCCACAGACCCAGTTTGCGCAAATTTTTGCACGATTTTTCTTATTGTACGCACATTTGGACGATTAAATTGACCGAAAAAAATCACGAAGTGCACGATATGTATTTTGATTTGAACGTCCATTTTCATAATAAGCCTGAATAACTTTTACGCGTTGCTCGATTGTGTATCTTTCCATGGTTCAAATTGAATTAGTCTGAAATTGAGAAATGTCAAATGAAATGCAGAAAAAAACTTGACGTTTAGGTGTGGTTCACATTCAACATCGGCTCTTAAAATTTAACAACCTTTTATATGTTTCTTAATTTTTTTCCAGATGGTGAGGCGACTACTCTTGGCGAAATCTAATGGAATGATCATGTTCTTTTTAAATTGTGTAAACAGATCCCACTGAATAGTAATGTATATCAGCTGAACCATGGCAGAATAACCAGGTAGGGCCGGCTCGCTTAGTGCTTCACGCGTCAACGAAGAGTGGAAAATGAAAAGGTTGAGTAGTTGTCAAAATGGCGAAGTTCGTAAAAACGTCAAATGAAATAAGAATATTAGGGGTATTCACGGGTTGTTGCGAATTGCAAGAGTGTGAAAATGCAAGACATTTTGCGCACTAACGCGCGAACATCAATATTGCAATTTAATTATGAAGATTATATTATGAAAATTATATGTGGAATGAACAGTAAATATATTGCCACCTCATTTCAAAATCACAAAAAGTTGTCAGAATCAACGTATATACTTAAGCTTTTTAAAGTTTTACCCAGGTGGCAACTATATTTGAGAACAACCAAAACATGAATCAGCTGTTTAGCATCACTGCTTGTGCGTTCTCGCAATAGGTTTGGGCAGTGCGTAATTTCAGAAGAGTTGCAAAATTGCTTCCAATGTGTTTGTTGTTGGAGTGATGCGAAAGTTCGCAACTGCGTTTCGCATCAACCCGTGAATACCCCTATTATGTTTTCAAATTGTAAGTAGTGCGGACACGTGCTTTAAATTTGTGTTAATTTGAGTGAAAATATTATAAAAACAGTTTAAATAAAACTTTAAAATGCCGAGGAAGTGTTCGATTTGCAAAAAAGCAAAAAAAAATCATCTGCGAAACATGAAAATTAAGAAAATCGAGATGAAGAGCTGATTTTGACAACTAGCTCGTTTTTCTCTGCTTTCTACTTTATTCCTCTCCGAGTCGGCCCTACCTGGTTATTCTGCCATGAGGAGAACAGTTAACTGACGATTTTCATGCATTCATTCCTTGATCTGCCTGACGCTTTGCTCATCTGCCTTGATCTGCCTGACGCTCATGTGTCGATGTTATTAGACGTTTAAAGATGCGGTTCATCTTCGACGCTTTCTCGTCCCTCTTTAATCCTTACGGGTTCATTGTATGTACGCGCATACAACTTGTAACTTTAATTGGCCATAGGTCATATATGCTTAGATGGATTATAATGAAAATATCTAATTTAGGGTTGGTTAACATATTGTAATAATCAAAGAAAATATTTGACAGTTCAGTTGTTCTGGACATGAAAAGTTACGTATTGGTTCTTGTGTATGCGCACGCATACAGTTTACTTGCAAGAAATGCTGAAACATGCGCTAAAGAATAAGTATTTTTTTTTTTTTTTTAAATTTGACAAAAACAAACCAAGACGCAGTATTTTGTTTCTGGCTTAGCAGTTTTTTCTTGCAATTTTAGCATAAAACAAAAACAACGAAAAGCTACTCACGATTTTGCTAGTGCATAAAGGCGAATTTACACGTTTCATTAAAAACGATGATAGTGAACGTTGAACGATGACAGTGAATCAATTTTTAATTTACATTATTCAAAGTGTAAATTTGAAATTATATGGATGATTCGGTGTTGAATGTCAAAATATATTCTCTGGCTGATTAATTTTATTGACGTTTAAAAAAATTAAGTAATTAAAAGCTATTCAGCAATTAAATAAAAAAAATATAAACTTTCTGCTTCAAATTATGTTAACACCTTTCAATTGTGTTTTAGTACGAATGACACATCAGTTCGGTTTGCTTTCACTTTCATCAAAAGAATGGAAGATCTTCTACTTCTTTCACTGTTCAATGTGGATGACAATCATCTTCATTTTATAGATGAAACTCAATTTACATTTTACAAATCAGATGATTCATCCAAAGTGAAGGATGATAGTGAATCGTGTAAATTCGCCTTTACACACATGCAATGTGTTTGCAATTTTTGAAACGTAACATAGTACAGTAGACGCTCACAAATTAGAACCACTTGGTAATTAGGGTGGTAAGTAGTGGTGACCGTGGCCTAGTGGTTAGGGTGCGTGGCCCCTAAGCTAAAGAACTGCGGTAGGCCGGATTCTATTCCAGCTCAGACAGAAAGTTTTTTCAATCGAATTAATTTTTCTGTTCGGTCGTCACCTCTCTGCAGACAATGGCAAGCCTCAGAGAGTAAAAATTGCCATGTAAAGTTTTTTGAGAACATAAGCCGTTCGGAGTCGACATAAAACACGTAGGTCCAGTTCTCGGTCATTTGTGATCAAAGATTTAATAACACGCACAACACAATTGATCAATAGAAGCTTAGTCAAAGTCCTTCCAAGGGCTGAAATGGCCAGTCTATTTTTTTTTATTTTGGTAATTAGGGCAATTCTAATTTCCGAAAAATTCTAATTTCTGAACGTTTTTTTTACCCCAAAAAGTAAAGAAACGATACAATATGAATGCAAAATTTTATTAATATGTAATTATTTAATTTAATTTTGTTAAATAATCAATAATACTGATGCCTCATTATTGCTACTGAGGTAACTTTCAGAAATGTCTTCATAGGCATCTTCATTCTATGTGTCAATTTCCTGAATGCTGACTCTAACATTTGGAACAACTTCCGCCAAAAGATTTAAATTGGTTTGGATAACTTCATCGTAAGTCTCGCAGGTGTGCCGAAATTGTGCCAGTGGCAAATCATCATGACTGTCGTAATCGCTAAAATCCCAATTCATCAGTTTTGGCCATGAATTTTTCAATTTTTTTTTTGTGGCAACTCATTCCAAGCCTGCTGCAAGAGTATTATTGCATTCCGAATCGAATGGCATTTCAAAAGATTATTCAAATCTCCATCTTCACCGATTAGTTGAGATAATAGCTGTTTTCTATAAATCAGTTTTGTTACTTTTATTGGATTCTGATCCATAGGTTGCACAGCTGCTGTCACATTTGGTGGTAAAAGATAGGCTACTATGTTTCCGTCATCACTTTGCAGTTCTTCAATGGGAGCATGAGCAGAGCAGTTGTCGATCAGCAAAAGAGCCTTTGGAGTCAAGTTATTTTGTTTAGAAAAGCTTACGACCTGTTATTAAAGTTTTTAAGAACTATAAACAAAGAAGAAATAAGATTCCATTTTTGTACCTACAGTGTCGGACATAACTAAAGCACGAACCCATGTAGTTACCATTTTATTCCATAAAAGTTAAAATATTGTAGTATTTCCATGTTTTTTTATATTATTACTTATGTAAAAATATCCGATTGGTTCATAAAAACCGTCAAAAAGCATTTATTTATTGCAAATAAAATTTTTTTTACAAGAATGTTACAACACACGGAAATTTGGGGCGACAAATCGAAAGCACATGTTCTCAGTCACTCAGAGTTTGACTTCATTTCTAACAATAAGTAACAACAATAAGTAGTTTGAATAAAAACCAGTTATTTGTGAAGCTAAATAACATCTCTTGAACAAATTTTACTATTAATTCGGTCGTTGGTGATCATTTATCTGGGTTAGACTGTGTATTAAACAAAAAATTAATTTAATGGCTAGCAATAAGTATTCTGCTACATTCAGAAAAAAGATTTTAAACGAATTCAAAAAAGGCGAATCAGTGACAAGCATTCCAAAAAATTTTGTGTTCACCTTTGTGTAATATCCCGAACTATAAGTCGTTTTCGTTCGACTGGTTCCTTAGTTCCATCACATGAAGGTGGTGAAAGACAACCAAACGTGAGGACCAGGCAATTATTCGGACAATAAAAAAAGATCCATTCATACCAGCGAGATCTATTCAATATGAATTGCATTTGAATATTTCACTTAGATCCATCAAACGACGAGCTGTGGACGGCGGCTTGCAATCATACAAGATCGTGAAATAGCCATTTATTTCTAAAAAAAATCTTCGAGCACGAATTGATTTTGCAAGAGCCCACGTAAACTGGACTGTTACGAAATGGCGAACCATACTATTTTCAGATGAGTCAAAGTTTAACATCAAAGGTTCTGACGGATTAAAGCTAGTACGCAGGCCAAAGGGCAGCGCCTAAATCCACGTTGCTCTACAGGTTCTGTGAAACATGGCGGCGGTAACGTCATGGTCTGGGAATGTTTTTCCGGTCATGGGATCGGCCCAATTCATAAGATTAACGGCATAATGGATCGATTCATATACAAGAATATTCTCGAAAATGTTATGTTAACTCATGCGCAAGAAGAAAAGCCGTTGAAGTGGATTTTTCAGCATGATAACCGATCCCAAACTCACTGCCAAATGTGTGAAGGAATGGTTTGCTGAAAGCAAAATTGATGTGTTGGATTGGCTCACTCAATCGCCTGATCTCAATCCCAAAGAGAATCTATGGGAAATTGTAGATAGGAAAATTTAACGAGAAAACTGTAAGGGAAAGGACTCTCTCTTCACACAAGCGGGATTGGCATGGAAAAGTATTACAAACGACGTTTTAAATACCTTAATAGAGTCGATGCCTCGCAGATGTCAAGCTGTGTTAAAAAACAATGGATAAATATTAATACCAAATGTTAAAATATACACCAAATACTAGCAAAAACTAAGTTTTTCATGTGTTTCCACGTAATGTGCTTTAGTTTTGTCGCAGAAGTTTTAGTAATAATCCTATATTTGTTTTAATATTTTTGTTTTAAATTAAATGTTATGTTAATTTTTGTTTGATTTATTACCTTAAATGTATATTTGTTTAGGTTCAATAGAAGGCAATTAGTTCAAAGCTTATTTTAAAATTTTATTTCATGAAATGCTTAAAAGGTAAGTTTCGTGCTTTAGTTTTGTCTGACACTATACCCTGTTTAAAAATATTTTATGAAACCAGTGTTGGAAGATACGTGAAGTCAATCAGGCATTATTAGAAAAGCCAAAGTGAAGTTGATTATTGAATCCTTTGAAACATCTTGGTTTTTTTGCTTTGCCAATTACTAATGGTTTCAGTTTGTGACTACCGTCAGCGTTAACGCCTAGTAAAATCGAGAGGCGTTCCTTTAGTATTTTATGCCCTGGAGCTTTTTTTCGCAAACGGCGACATATGTTTTGTCTGGCAGACTGCGATAAAATAATACCGTTTCGTCGACATTGTATATTTGATTATCTGTTAATCCTATTTCGTTGATCTTCGAACGAAATCTGTGTAAGAATAGACAGCAGCTCATCACCTATTTTTAAATAACGAATACCACGTCGATTCTTAAATTTGGTGAACCATCCATCGCTTGCGTGAAAATCATTTTCATCTCTATCTCGGTATATTTCACCAAATATTTTTTTGGCTTTTGCTTTTAGTATTGGTCCCGTGACTGTGCACTTCTTTTCACGTTTACTTAAAAACCAGTCGTAAAGGCGAGCTTCCATTTCAAGATATTCAGCTTAATGTAAGGATTTACATTTTGCTTCATGGTAAGTGTTGGAAGCAGCATCTAATATTATTTCTTTTTTTGATTTTATATAACTGATGGCAGATGTGGAGACGTTAAAGTCCAAAGCTAGACGCTTTGTTTGAACACCCTCTTCAAGTTTCTTTAAAATCTTCACTTTTGTTTCTAAAGATAGTGTGTTTTTCTTGCGCTTTTGTGATATTGTCAAGCTCTTATTTCCACCTCCTTTTTATACATACATAAAGTATAGCAAAACACGACCACTTTTATTGATAACACATCAAACACTAACACACTACTGGTATACCAGCCTTGTAATATGTATTAGTCGTTACGACATTAGCAAGGAGAACATTTGTGTGCATAATTTGGTGCTTCCCCTTTTTAGTTTTATTTGTTGATTAATTTCTGGAAGATTCTAATTTGAGAGAGTTATAATTTCTGCGCGTCTACTGTATTTGTGTACGCGTACGCATACAATTGAACCATTTTGTATACAAATTTAAGGAATCCGAGAGGGTAAAACATCTTGTTCTATATAAACACTCTAGTTTAGAATAGAGTTTGATTACCAAAAGCCTTTCGCAATATCATTCATGGCAGAATTTTCATTTTGCAAGCAAAATAAAATGCATTTTTTTTATGAAACTAATCACTCATTGCACAGATTTAAAAATTATCTTTGTTGCTCACGACAGCGTGCGCTAAAAGGTTAACCACTAAACTTCTAGTTTTTATAAATATTTTACATATTTGTTTGATTTTATTTTAATTTGCAAGTTTTTCTAAGGCCATATTATTTTCAATCCACTATCTTTGATATAGCAATTGTTCGAGAAGCACACGATCGTGAATGAATTGGTGAAAAAAAGATAAATGCAATTTGGTTCGTCGATGGTTTAGTTTTAAGGTGTCTTCTGATGACTTTGTTGATTTTTGGGTGGGCGGGTGAATCGATGTCTTTCTACTTGACATATTCTAAAACGAATGACACGACGCTGGCGCAACGTTGATGTTGCCGAACGAACGTCAGTGGTCGTGCCCAGGGCCGTAGGCAAGGTGAATTTGGGGGTTCAAACCCCCAGAGGTCCGACAGATTAATAAAAATTAATGCATTTCAGCAAAGATTTCATTGACTCACTTTAATATGTTCTAAAAAACTTAACAAGTCACATACTAAAGTTGCGTTTACGTGTAAAAGACTCTCAAATTTCTTTAAACATACATCCGTAATTCAATGGGCGAGAACCGTTTGAGCGGATGTGCATTAGGGTGCTCGTTTTTTTTATGCAATTCTAATAGCATTTTGCTGGTGCTTTAATTCATAAATAAAAAACCAGTGCAAGGAGAAGGTCTACAATTGATTTCTTCAGGTGGTGCCATTAGAATATCGCACTTTCTAAAAGAGTGAGCAAAAAAGTGATGTATTTAGAATAAGTTTTAGTAGTACTATTCAACACCTTCAATTTAAGAGTTCTTAGAAGTCCCTAAGTGCTCTGGCATCAAAGTTGTATTATTGTTAAGATTTCGAATGCTCATTTTTCATCTCTGGATATTTCAGATCCAGAGTTAAGTTCGTGGAATGTAAGATTTTACATATATTATCGATTTTAAAGCAATATTTCTGAATTAATATTTTTTAATTTCACTCTTATAGTATTTAGATTAATATGATAATCAATTACACGGTGCTACAGTGGAAATGTACTTTTACTCTTTTTTAAGTGACATAGTCTAGGTTATAGGTCTGGTCGAGTGCAATACGAAAATAAATTTGAAACTGTTAATACTCCCCCAAAATTTAACCTAACCGTTAAAAACCCGATTTTTTGGCACTTGACACAAAACGTAATCTGCAACTCAGCAATTTTTCAACCGATTTTCGATTTAAAAAAGGTTTTGGAAGGTGAAATATATCTAAATGTTGCTCTAATGAATTTTTTCCAAAGAAACAACAACAACAACATTTTCAATATGAAAAGGAAAACATCACTAGCTGATTTTATTGCAATTTCGGCCCTGCTACAGGCTTCACCAGAAATCTGCACAACTATAGCGCACAACTATAAAAAAACTAGAATTTGTATTTAAAATCAAGAATGATTTAAACTATCAAACATTTACAATTTCTATTTAAATCATAGAAAATCAACATAATAAATAACAAGGTTTTCCTGGCCTTTAACTTCTGGCAGTTTATTGTTCTTACAAATTTTACACCAGCTAAAATATTTAAGAAATTATGATTTTTTTTGAGGCCAAAATATTTTAAGAATCATTATAGCAAAGACCAAGGTTGATTTTTAGAGAGGTGCAAATAAAGCTATCACCGCACCAGTCGAGGCACCTTATTATATATTAGGCCGGGTCGATTTGTGGGGAGGCAAAAAAAATCGCCCATTGCTCAGTTAAAATCGTAATCGAATTCTAATGCCCCAACTTTTGACTTTTGCCCCGTAGGGTTAAATTTTGAAAAATCCCTCTTTGACCAATTTTGAGTGCCCCAATGGAGTCAAAATGTATGACCAACCCCCACTTACTTTGGAGGGCTGATCCACCTATGCCAGTGGCACACCCCCTGGAACCCCCTGGGGGTTTCCCATACAAGCATTAAAAAAATCACCATTGTATGGGTAACCCCCAGGGGGTTCCAGGGGGTATGCCACTGGCATGGGTGGATCAGCCCTCCAAAGTAAGTGCGGGTCGGTCATATATTTGGACTCGATTGGGGCACTCTAAATGGGTCAAAGAGGGATTTTTCAAAATTTGACCCTACGGGACAAAAGTCAAAAGTTGGGGCATTAGAATTCGTTTTAGAGGTATAGTTCCTCAGGCAAAGTTTCTTATTTTGATCCCTAGAATACGATTTTCTCTGAGCAATGGGCGATTTTTAAATCGACCCGCCCTATTATACATAAATTATATATAAAAAACTTGACTTTAAAATGAAATAAAACAAATACATGTATATTTTAATTTTTTTTAATTAAAAAAAAGCACCTCAAAACCCCCCATGGGTACGTCCTGGCTACTGCCCTGGTCGTGCTACTTGTAGCGAGTAGGTCGAGCGGGTATGTTTAATGTACACAGTGTTTACGTTTGACGTAATCAGCAATTAAGGTCATTATCGTATCATACTTCAAAAAAGATTTATATTTTAGCTGTGCTGGCCAATAGCCTTTGTTGCTCGTGCCGTACAAATATAGTAATATAATTATTTATATTTGTATTTCTAACAAATAAATAAAAAAAAATAAATATTTTAGCTGTAAACGAAAAAGTAACTCTGAAATATAAAGAATTAATTTCAATCGATTGTTTAAATTGAAGTTATATATATTCGATTATATCATTCCTTGGCTCTAGATTTGATGCAAATAAATAATTATTAAGGCTTAGAGGATTATGTTTTACCAGAAAGCAATATTTAGCTGCGCCAACTAAAACCATTCAAATAAATAACTGTTTTTATTTAACATATACAAGTTCAGCGAATTATATAAAAAATTTGTTAGCAGTCACTAAATATTGTTACAAAGGTGCCAACTCAATACATTAGTTAATGAAACCAAACCACAATTTTTTCCAGTGTGCACCTCGAACTCTTTTGCTTGTCATAATAATTAGTATTATGAATAAAAAAAGGAAGCATTTTCAAGCGCATCTCTTAGCATAAAGCTCCAGTTCTTCAACCTCTTCTCTTTGGATACTCGTTACCAGTTAATCAGATAACCATGATCAGTTCTTGTGCCCAGCATAGCTTGTCAAAAAATTACGCTAATAAAATATGCTGCTTCTACTGACTTGTATTCTTCAACATCGTTTTTTTTAACATCATTTCATTAACATCATAAGCAGCAGCTACAGCGCCGTTAATATTTTCGTCATCGTCATTAGGCAATGTTATCGCTGATCGCGATCATATCGTACATCCATCAACACATTGCGTTGATCATCAACGACATTCTATAAACATCATGTTATTTTTTTCTATTTTATCTTGACAGAGAACATAGCTCCAAGCAAGATTGCTTCTTGAGATAGTTTTTGTTTTTTTTTTCAATTTATGTGTTGTGATATTTAATATAAAACATTTTTATTGGATTTCTTTGTAAGGTACAAATATGTGATTTTGTATTCGAATTTTTTGTGTTTAGAATTTGTGTATAATTTTGAATTACAAAATTAAAAGATATTTTTTGATATCTAATGAGTTTAAAATAAAAACTTGTATATTTGTTTTAGTTTATAATTTTTAATTTCAACAGTTTGTTTTTAAGATTATGTTGTTAGTTGTCTCATCACAAACATAAAATTCTCTTCAATGTTTATAAATTATTTTTTTTCCATTCCAAGACTGTAAATTCTAAAGACAAAATACACACACTCCTACAAAACAGAGTGCAAGTAAACACACCCTTTATTCAAAAGTATCTTACAGATGTCTCCACAAAGAATGCTAAGACAAACAGAATGCAAATGCATATATAATGCATTGACAGACAGACAGACGGCAGTTTAGTAAAGAGCCCTAGAGTTTTACGGTCGCCAGTGAGGACAGCTGACAAGTGCTGCAGGTAGTATCAGAAAATCATCAAGATTACGTGTCATGAATTCAATAACTATCTGAATTTACGAAAAGCGGTTCGTAAATTATTTCGATCTTAAAGTTTCAAAAGTAAAATATTTATAGAGATAATCAGGTTGACTTTGAATGTAATTTATTTCTTGATTTGAGAAAAGTGAAGTAAGATTTAAAATAAATGTTAAGAATATATATCCCGAAAAATATTGATATTTTAGACAATTTTTTAGTTGGCCATAATAATAACAATTGGCTAATAGAACGATTTTTTAAACTGATGATAATGACGTAAGTAAATTTTATATTTAGCGATGTTTACTAACAGCCCTACGGTTTCTACAAAAACAAACAATGGAAAGAAAAGGTTACACTTAAGCACGAAAAAATTCTTAAAAACTTGAATGAGATACTTTTTATTGCTACCCGAGTAGAAATCAGAGTGTCACAGTTGAATCCTTTATCCAAAGGAACCTTCATTCCTGTCTTAGGATCACACAGAGCCCTAAAAAGTCCCAATGACGCATCCAGGAACTGTCCAAATCCTGTACTTGTAACCCACAGAAGCCATAAAAATCATAGAGAAGCAGAAGGAAGTCTTCTAAATAAAATAACAAATTTTTGGTTCTGAGAAACTCAAAAGAACTGTTAAAAGCAGGGTTCGCATTTGTTAAAATGGGTCGTTAAATCCGCATCCGTTGTGAGAATGTCAAAATTATGTAATTTTTTATAATAGGGTTGCCACCTAATAATATTTATTTTTAATAGTTTTAAAAATAATTAAGCGGTGTGAGGGGTCGCTGATTTTGAATCTGAAGTCAGAATTTTAAAATTCCGTATAGTTAATAGGGTTGCCACCTTATTTTTATTATTTTAACGAATTCGATGCTGGCACGAACACTAGATAAAAATGGGTCGCTGAATCCGAGTCCGTTGTCAGAATTTCATAATGATGTATTTTTTGCAATAGGGTTTCCACCTAATAATATGTATTTCTAAGAATTTTAAGCATCGGTTAACGTTGTTTCGAATCTGAAGTCAGAATTTAAAAATTCGAGACAGTGGATATGGTTGCCACCTCAATTTTTATAGTTTTACGAATTCGGGGTTGGCGCAAACTAAAGGGTAAAAATGGGTTGCTGAATAAGAATCCGTTGTCAGAATTTAAAAATTATAAAATTTTGAAATAATAGGGTTGCCACCTAATAATATGTATTTTTAAAGGTTTTTAACATCATTAAACAATTCTATCATGGCGGTAGCCCATGACCCCTTAACACTGATAAATGATGTTTAAAACACTTAAAAATACATAGTATAAGGTGGCAACACTATTATTTAAAAATTTTATAATTTTGAAATTCTGACAACGGATTCGGATTTAACTTCATAAGCAATTCATGAATAAATAAAGAGCCAACGAACGACAAGTGAAGAATTGAAAAAAAGATGAATGGCAATAGTTTCTACATTCTTGTTCACAAACTGGTTTCCTCTTCTTCAGTTCATGAACAAAAAAAACGAAAAGCAGTTTCACGCAATATGTGAATTATCTTTTTTCACCATTTCAACAAGCACAACATATCCAAAATCGGATCAGAAACCAAGGATCACCGAATCGGATCACACCGCCATATAAAGTTAAAAAAGATTAAGGAAAAAAATTGGAAAAATTTGCTTTATTAAAATTTTAATTGATTCAATGTTGCAAAATAAATCTACATTAAATATTAGTTAATTAAATATTTTATTCCATATTTTTAAGCGAGTAGCGCTTTCGATACCAACGGCAGTGGTAAAAAATAAAATTTGTTGATTTTTGGGATTTTTTTAATATTTTGTATCCTAAAACCAGGGTCTGATATGTTGGCAGTCCTGGAATTAATTTTTTTTTAAGGAATATCTAAAAACTTTTTTTTAAATTATTGAAAACCTTTTGAATGTGAAGAATAGTTTTATCGATTTTTTATGATTTTTGTTTGTGTTTGAAATGCCAAAAACAGGAACTTTTTGTTTTGAAGAATTTTTTGAAAATTTTTGAGAATTTTTGAAAAAAATCAAGTTTCAACAGTTTTTTGCACAAAATAGCTTAGGACTATGCCAGAGTCACCCGTAAAGACGTTTTTTTAAATTCCGCATTTTTGGATTTTTGAGGATGTTTTTTCCCAAACTCGAAAATTACCCAAAAATACCCAAACTCGAAATTTACAAAATGTTACACTTCTAGTTAAAAATTTCTCAACGACCAAGTTATTTAACGTAATGACATACTTTTTTGTATTTAAATTAATTGTTTTTTCAGAAAACATTTCAACAGCGTTTTATTGCAATGTTTTCAAAAATGAATTTTTAAGATTTTTTTTACTACAACAACAAGAAAAAAAAAGATTTTTTTTCAAAAAGTAAAATATCACAACTCTTGCAATTTTTATCCGATTGTTAAGTTTTACATCTAATTTTTAGGGACAATTAAATTACAAACAAATAGCATACCAGTTTTAGGCACAAAATAAGGTTTTATGTGCAAACAATCGAGTAAAATGTAAAAAGTCAAAAAAATTTTCATATAATTTTCAATTTCAAATTTAAATTGCTTTGATGGTCGGGTAAATAATTTTCGATTACTTACAATTTGTTATTTGTATTGTTTTTAAATCAAAAGGAACGATTTTCACCTATGCTGAGGTCACCCTTAATAAACACATTATACATAAAAAACATATACAAACACATAATAAACACAAGAAAAAAAATGATAATTTTTGACAAACAACTGAGCAAGTTATGAAAATATTTTGAAAAAATATATTTTTGTGTCTAAAAACTAAAGGCCCAAACATAATAGGCTCGAGCTAGCTGCAGCTAATGTCAAATTTTATACGAATACATAGAAATTATGCGTACAACCCATAATTGCTCAAGACAGCTGTTCATCAAGTTTCGTTAACTTGATCTGGCTGCAGCCAAAGCGATTCAAATCGAATGTTCCGTAAGGAATCAGCTGTTTTTTTCTTTCAAACGAATTTGAATGAAATTAACATTAACTTATTTTCACGATTCATTCCTGTTATCACAAATTCAACTGAACAAACCAAACAAAACGAATTGATATACAAATTGGAGAATTTATTCAATGACTTAAGGACGAGATTGCTCAAGTCATTTTGGTCAAATTGAGTAATTGGCAGAACTTGAGCTAGCTTTTCGTTGATTTTTGATATTAGCTGCAGCCAGCTCGAGACTATTAAGTTTGAGCCTTAAGGATCGAATGTAACGATTATTTTTCAGATTTAAAGGTCATGCATAAATAATTTACTTTTGACTATTGCGATGTGTTGCTAGGGAGCTAGAGATTATATTTTTGACATAATTTTTTTTAAACACTCATTCGGCGTGTGTAAGTGATAAATGTTATCTCTGTCACTCCATTTAAAACGCCAGTAAAGCCCGTATGATACTTCATTGTTTTGTCCAATTTCAAAATCTGAAAACAAGTGGCGCGTGGTCTAGACAGATATATATTGTTGGAAAAAGATGAAAACATGCATCGTGACAATTTTTTACATCTCCGCAACGTTACTATTTTATCTCTCTGTTCTTCTTGACTGCGGAAGAAAGAGCTCAAGCTTGTTTTTGACACTTTATATTTGATCGAAACTTAACGACGAACGAATTGAGAGAAACTTCAAAAACAATGCATTGAAAATGCTGTCCGTCGCACATTTTTTTGTCCAATTCTTATTATATGTGTATACACTCACACCTCTTGAATTTTAGGTTTAGCACTATTTCAACTGCTCTTGTTTCATTGTCAATGAATAAAAATTGGACAAAGCAATGAAGTATCATACGGACTAAAGGGACATGGGAGGTAAAGTTGCGAACGAAATAAAAGCAGTACTCTTATATTCAGACATGTTTAGATAAATAATACTAGTCTACAGTTTTGGATCTGGTTAACCCATTAACAGTCCTATATGCACTTTCAACACTGGTTCCAAACCTGTACTCAGTTTCCTCCTATGTTGAAAAATTTCCAAGATACAGGGTTTTTTACGTTTTTGGCACGTGTTTAGTATTATTGATCTAGAATCCAAGCTACTCACCATAAAACAAAAAACAATATTTTGTATTTTTGAAATAAATCAACTATTCAATCATCGTGTTATGTGCTGTAGCGGAGTAAAACTTTTGAGATTATTCACGAAATATAAACACATTTTGTAGCTTTTTTCGTTCAGCGAAGCTATAATTGTCCAAATTTAAAATATCTGTTTTTCATGTAAAAATACACTTAATTAAAAGTTTTTTTCTAAAATCTAACTTTGGACGATTACAGCTCCGCTAAATTAAAGGAACCTTCTGTGTGATCACGATAACAGCCGTAATTTTACAGCTTCCGCAACGAAATAGTATATGATATAGAAGTTTTTTTTTTAAAATAAACATAAATTTCGAAAATGAGCCAAAGCGGATAAAAATCACGCCTACCTCCTATACAAAGTGACTTTATCAAAACGATAAATTTTAAATTTCAAACTGCATTGAATTTAAATAAATGTATTAAATTACTTTTAATTTTCACATAAGCTTTTGCTTTAAATAAAAACTCCAAATATGTAATATTGTATATAAAAAATAAAAGAAGATCACGACTACCTCCCATACTAAAAACAAAATAATCAAATGACTTCAAATTGTGTACATATACTTTAACCTTAAATATGCACTCCGAATAGAAAATTTTGAATGAAAATCGAGTCTTTCTCCCATACAAATTGACTTTTAAAAATTACAAAATTTTTCCCAATTTAAAAAAAATTAATCTAGTGACCTTTAATTGTGCATATCGCTGCCTTAATATAGAAAGGCCCTAACTTATTTTTTGTTACTTCACAGGAGATGGAAAAAACTTAATAAAAATTATAATTTTGCGGGTCTGAATTTTCTTGAAATGGATTTTTTATTTAAGACACTAACCGATTGAATAATGCAGCAATATTTTTGCAGCAATTTTTTTTCTATAGCAACTTTTTTTGCAAAAATCTGTGAAAAAATTTATTTTGAAAAAAAAATGAGTTAGGTCCTTTCTATATGAAGGTAGCAATATAAACTTTACCTTTTAATATGAACTCCAAGTATAATATATTTAAATCTAACAAAATTCACGATTACCACCCATAAAAAGTGGCTTTAGGAAAACGTCAAATCTCTGTTAAAAAAAAATAATCAAATGGCTTAAAATTTTGCACATAAGCTTTTACTTTGAATAAAAACTCTATTTCAAATATGAATACGAAATATATTTATGTATGTTATACATAAAAATGGAATAAAGACTACGACTATCTCCCAGAAAAAGTAATTTTATCAAAACAGTAAAATCTTTTTCAATTAAAAAAATTTATGAAATAATTTAAAATTGTGCACTTGGAATTTAATCGCAAAATGCACTCAGAGTATGAAATTTATTAAAACCATCTTCCATCCCATCTCCCATATAAGGAGTTGCACAAAAATTAATGCAATACCTTTAAAGTCTCCAAAATTAGTACCAATTCTAACTTTGCACTCTTTGTTTGGAATTTAGCAAATTAAATGAAAATTCCGCCTATCTCCTATAAAAACAGACGTCACACACTGTGCTGTCCCATTGACAAATATAAAAATTATTGCATAGATAAGAGGAAAACAAAATATTTAGGGGAAATACTCAGTTTTGGCTACGCTGTGACACTTTAAAGTGGAGATATTTTTAAAAAATTACGTTGTGTTCAATTTGGTTCTCTTAAAAAAATAATTGTCAAAAAATTCTGTTTTGATTACACTGAGCCCAGTAGACTCTTGTATTATAAAAATATTTGAGTAAATAGAATACGAAAATCGTAGAATATATAAAATGTGATACATATTTTAGTGTTAGTAACATATAATAGGTCTGTTCCCGTACTTTTCAGACTTAAAATGGTTAAACTGTCAAAAGCGTGAGAATAAGAAAAAATCTCTCAAACATAGATAAAAACACAAAAAAGTTCGGGAACGTTTTCCGGACTAAAATTGTGTAAACTGTCAAATAAAATTGTTTGCCGAAATGAAGAAAAATTGCCACATTCATTACATTTAGTTTTTTACTATATAACATGCTTTTGGTTTTCATTCAAATCTTTTTTATTTATTTCAAAGAACTTTTTATGTCTTGCAATTTCTTTGCTAACTTGTAAACAGGTTTTTAAGTATTTTGACACTTTTACCATTTTTAACAGAAGAAATTTCTCGGACTAAAACTTGTAACTTTTGACAGTGAGAGGAAATTTTTTACTCCCTTGACTGCACTCTCTTTTACCATTTTTCTAGTACGGGAACGCTTTTCGAACTAGAACATGCAAAACTGGTAAGCTGGACTAAAAACTTAGAGTACGGGAACAGAGCTAATATTATCGAGTGAAAAATTTTTGAATTGTCAAATTTCGATGAAAACAAAGAACAAATCCTTTAAAATTAAGCATCACTTTTTTAAATCTACTTTTATAGATTCTATATAAACAGGAGCTGCAATTAACTTTTAATACTTCACCCTGCAAATGAATTTTTATTTTTATAAATGCTTAAAATGAAAAATTTACGTACAAAATAAAGTAAAAAAATTAATATATAAGGGTCTAACAGATTTCGAGAGTTTTTGAAATTTTTTTTAATTGGCTTAAACTTATTAAGCATACAAAATTACATTATCATAGGAGCACTTCTTCTATTATTGTTCAATTTTTGTATGGGAACATCGCACTGTGCGTCATCGTAATAGCAAAACCTTCATAAATTTCACAAAAATTATTGAACTGGATAATTTATTTTGCAAATTAGTTTTAATATTCAAAAAATTCGAATTTGAATTTTAAAAAGTTTGGATGAAAATTACGCCCCATAAAAAGTGACGTCATTAAAATAATAGAACTTTTATGCCTTCGAATAAAGTAAAATATTCCTTAATAATTTTCTCAAGACTTAAAAAAATTTCTTTAAACCAACTATTTTTTTATCGATATTTTTTATCGTTATTTTTTCGATCAGATAAAAAAAATTATTTTTTAATGATATTTTTTCGTTAAGAAATTAACAGTCCTATTCCGGCAAAGTATCAATTGTTACCCAGTATTTTCAATATTTTTATGTGTTTGTTGTATTTTTTGGGCACCACGAAATAAACCCCAAATTAAATAAGCCCCAATGAAATAACACCCAATGAAATAAGTCCCAACAAAAATGAATTAAGCTCCAAATAAAAAAAAAATGAAGGAACTCCCAAACGCAATGAAAGAACTCCCAAGCTGAAAATGCAATAAGTCCCAACATTTGGGCTTTATTTCATTATGAAATAACACCCAACGAAAAAGATGAAATAAGCACCAATGATAAAATAACACCCAAAAATGTATGAACTTTTTTTGGGTCTTATTTAATTTTTTGGGGGCTTATTTCATTTGGGATCTATTTCGTGGTGCCAATTTTTCGACTTAAAAACAAATTTAGAAGCTCAAAAAAAATTTTTGATAAAATTGTCACCTGCTTTTCAGATAGCCACAATTTCATTACAAAATTTTGTTTTTTGATCTTTAAATTTTGTTTTGAAATCAAAACATGACAGCAAGCACACAGAAATATTAAAAATACTGGGTAACAATTGATACTTTGCCAGAATAGGGCTGCAAAATTATTTTTTTATCCATGTTTTCTCGATCAGTGATAAAGATTATTTTGTGATCGATATTTTTTTCATTCAGAAACCATACATAGTTTTGATTGATATTTAATTAATCAGATATAAGAAATATATATTGATCATAACTTTTCATATGATCATAACTTATTAATCATTAGAAGTAGAAGTTAGTTTAAATTTATATTTTTTCGATCTGAAGTTAAAATTATTTTTGATCGATATTTTTTGATCAGAAATAAAAATAATTTTTAATCTATATTTCCTTAATCATAAATAAAAATTATTTTGGATCGATAATTTTCTGGTCAGTAACAAAAATAATTTTTGGTTGTAATTTTTTCGATTAGAAATAAAAATTATTTTTTTATCTTGTTTAAAAAAAGGTATTTTTTATATTTTTTTCAATCCCCACCTACGTCCTTTTTAAAATTTAAATTATCGATATTATTTCGATAAAAAATTACTTTTATTTATTATCGAATAAATATTGGCCTCAAAACAATTCTTGTATTTGGTAAATTTTGGGATTTTTTTGATCATCCGTTCCAAAGATATCGAATTTTCAAAAATTAGCTCTTTTTGTGGTTTTTTGCCCGCAATTTTTTTAAAACTCATTTAAATGAAAGTTATTATTGAACATAAAAGTTTAGTTTTTCAATTTAATTTTCGAAAAAATTCTAAAAAATTATTTAAAGTTTATAAATACGAAATTTTCGATTTTTAAAATCTAGATTGCATTTTGTAAAGTGATTGCATATTCTGATTTTCTTCAACAGAAAACTACTATTAATTCCACAACTTTAAAGACCGGTCTTATCGTGGGCCTTCGATAACTACTATTTTTTCGATTTTTGAAAATTAACAAAAAAACTTTTTTTTTATTTGATTAAATTTTGTGTATTTCTTTCTTTTGATAAATTTTTGTGGGTTTAGGGTTAATAAAATTGTATATTTTCGAATATTTTCTTTAAAACAATTCCAAAATCTTGAAAATAAAGGTAAATTAGTTGTGCCATTAAAAAAAATGCCCCTTTTTAAAGGGCCATGCGACGGTGTTGGGTGAGCAATTAAAAGAAAAGCGGCGAAAGTAAGTCTTCGATAAACAAATAACAACAACAACAACAACCGATCGATAAACAAATAACAACAACTAATGAGTTACATGAATGGGCATCAAAACCAAACAGTCTATCAAATATTGCTATAAAGTTTTTACCTGAATCAGATTACACAGAATCGAAGATAAAGTTAGATATGAGATACAATACCGCGAAGTCAATCAATCGGAACGGAAAATTGCATAGTATTTTTCCAAAAGATAATGGAACCATGCAAGTTAAAGAATATTCAAGTTCTATTTATGATCGCACATGTAATATTTTCAACAAATCACAAAAATAAATTAAGACTTTGTTTATTTTTGCTAATTATTAATCTTAATCAATAACAAAGACTTTCCTACGCATGTTATAATAAAAAAATAGGTATGGTGTTTCAAAATTTAGAGGAAAATAAATGGCAAAATTTAATTAAATAAAATTTTTTTTTAAATTTTCAAAAATCGAAAAAATAGTAGATATCGAAGGCCCACGACCAGACCGGTCTTTTAAGTTGTGGAATAAGTAGTAGTTTGCTGTTGAAGAAAATCAGAATATGCAATCACTTCAGAAAATGCAATCTAAATTTTAAAAATCGAAAATTACGTATGAATACTTTAAATAATTTTTTCGAATTTTTTTTCGAAAATTAAATTGAAAAACTAAACTTTCATGCTACATTATAATTTTCATTTAAATGAGTTTTAAAAAAGTTGCGGGCAAAAAACCACAGATAGAGCTGTTTTTTGAAAATTCAATATCTTTGGAACGGATGATCAAAAAAATCCCAAAATTTATGAGGGAGGGTTTTTCGATGAGTACTCAAAGATATCAAAAAATGGCGGAAATCAAAAATAAAAATTTTTAAACCGTCCGATTTGGTGTGTAATGCCCCGTATATATAAAAAACTAATTGTTATTAACTGTTCGATTGCTAATAGTTATCGTTATTTTCTGTTTCAGCTTAAAGTACATTTTTAAATTAAAATTTACTAAACACAATCTTCGATTACAGAAGAGTTTAATTATTTAATTAAAATGTTCGCATTATGTTTAATTTTTTCATACGTTAGCTATGATATTAATTACAAGAATATAAGTACATATTTTGCGGTTCCAAATATCAAATAACATAAACTTTTTTTTTGTTCAAAACTTTCACTGTTCTTATAATGAAATTTAGTTTATATTATTTTAATAATTTTTATTTGATAATTTGATAGATCGTTGTAAAAAATTTTGTTTTAAATATTAATTTTTGTTAAAAATTCTAATAAAAAGAAAAAATATTTCTTTAAAAATTCGAAAATTTTGAAATGCAATGAATGTATGTATGTATGGAGGTTTTTTAAAGATCATATTACAATTCATAATTGACTTAATTAGAAGAGTAATAAATTTTGCAGCCTTAATTACTTTTAACCCTATTACCGAACAAGGATATACAATACCGGACTCTTTTTTGAGATTCATTCTTGAGAAAATGTCTAAAGAAAATTGGCAGATTTTATATGAAAATTATTTAGAATTTTTTTTTTTTTTTTTTCAACATTTATTATTATACCTATTATTAGTAATTGTTTCTGTTATTAGTATTAGAGAAATAATTTGTGTCCGTACCAAGCTACTTAGGCACAAAAGTCCCGAGTATCAGACTCAATTTTATTTTTAAAAGCAACGAGCAGTGTTCGAACTTTACTGCAATTGCAGTAGATCTACTGCGCTTTTTGGCAACATTAAACGTTCTACTGCGTAAGTGCGGTTTTTTCAAATTTACTGCGATTTATTCGCAACAAACACTTCTATGGTTATTTTTGGAAAATGTAAGCATTGATCAACATCAAAAAATGTAGAATTTCAGGGGTGCATTACATCTGTACACTGTGGTCTTAGCGTTCAAACAGAAGAAAGTAATTTGTTAGATGAAGCTGTCATTGCGACAAAATAAAATATTTTATAGTTTTGCATAAGGTTTTTCGACCGAATTAAGAACTGATTTACTTTAAACGACCGTGATTGAATTTTTCTACAGCAAATATATTTTGAATCAGTAAAAAATATGTTTCTGCAACATGCAAATATATACAGTGTTGCGCAAAATAATGGCAACAAATTCGGTACGCTGCTACAAAATCGTGTATCTTTTTAAATATTAGGGACACACAAAAATGATTATAGAAACCAAAGCATATATTTATACATCATATTAAAAACACATCATATTCAAATTTGGTTTTGTTTTCTTTATTTAATTTAAAATTAATGTGACTGCATTCTGTTTGTCTGAGAGCAAAACAAAAGCAACATAATTAATATTTGGTGTAAGATCCATTATTCTTGATAACCGCTGCACATTTGAGCGGCATCGACTCAATTAAAGTAGATATGTTAATATTAGGTATATGTTCCCAATTAAGTTTCAGGGCTTCATACAGTGCAGTCTTATTGGAAAACCTTTGACCAGAAACTTTTGCCTTCAAAGTCCCAAAAAGATTTTCAATGGGATTCAAGTCATTGTGATTGTGCCGGCCAATCAAGGACTTGAATTCCATTGCCTCTAATGTAATCTTTGATGAGCTTTGAAGTGTGCTTCGAGTCGTTATCGGGCTGAAACGTTCACTGAAGTGACCTGATTGTGGTCGCACTCTGATTGTGGTCGCATCTTGCTTTCTAAGATATCATTATATACAAATCTATCCATAATTCCATCGATTTTTTGAAATGGTTCAACTTCATTATAGGAAAAACAAGTCCAGACCATAATGCCACCACCTCCGTGCTTAAAATTTATTTTGCAGTTTCGGGCCTCAAGTCGTGTACCTGGGTGGCGCCGTACCGTGCATATCCCATCTGAATTAATCAAGTTGAACTTTGATTCATCGCTAAAAAAACGGGTTTCGATTTTTGAACAGTCCAATTTAGGTGCTCTTTTGGAAGACTGAGTCTAAAAAACAATAAATTGCGACTAGTTGTCACAATTTCAGACAGAATTGTTTAAATTGTAACACCTCACCTTGTTTTTTATGCTTAGCGGTAAGCAAAGGTTTGCCGGTCTGTAACTTTTTTAATCGTTCTCAACGGCTCGTCTTGAAACAGTGCTGCGGTGCATATCTGAATCAAGTGTCCGAACAAAATCTTTGGATGTGGCAAATGTATTTCGTTTGAACACACCACAAATGTTCCTGTCATCACGCAGCAATGTCTTCCACTGTCGCCCTTTTTAATGTACTGTCGCCCTTTTTAATTTTATTAATCTGTAAACTATTGACCGATTAATATCAAACTGTTTCACGTTAGATATTTAAGAATTTGCGTTTTTATATTCGGAAATAATTTTTAATATAAGAGCTTCACAGTCTTTAAAACGCGCCATTATAAATGAAACAGTTAATGTCACAACTAGCGCAAAAACAAAACTAAACTTAAATGTTTATGACTTACAAACAACACGTGTTTTTTTTTTTTTTTAAAAAAAAGATCAAAGAACCAAGGCATGCGCCTTATACAAACAAGGTTTGGTCTTTGACCTGAAAGGAAAGGATAGATTATTTAGAGGAATTGATTGGAACCATACGTGAATTATTGATTAGGCGAAACAACCGTGACAGACAATTTGAATTGCTTTTATCCGAGGCTAGTGTTATGCCTTAACCTCGGCAAGCATTTCTAGCCCTTAGTTGTTCCTGTCCATTAATTCCACATTTTCCACAATTTAGCTGTGGATTTTTTGTTTTTCCATAATTCTTAAATGTGCAGGAAAGAATAAAGAAAGTGAAAAGAACCATGCCCGAGCCCGGATTCGAACCAGGGACCTCTGGGTTGATAGTCTAGCGCACTCTCCACTAGACTACAAAGGCCGACAAATTGTTTTACAATAACGGAACTTTTACCAATAATTCTTCGAACTTCTGTTCTCTTTTTACATTTTTCAAGTTTTGTTGCTTTTGTTTTGCTCTCAGACAAATTGAATGTAGTCACATTAATTTTAAATTTAATAAAAAAAACAAAACCAAATTTGAATTTGATTTGATTTATATATGATGTATGAATATATGCTTTGATTCCTATAATCATTTTTGTGTGTCCACAATATTAAAAAAGATACACAATTTTGTTGCAGCGCACTTATTTTGTTGCTATTGTTTTGCGCAACACTGTATATGTATAGTATATACTTATACATACACAGAGGGAAAACCTATGGACTCTCTACATAAATTTATGTACTCATGACATTTATTTCTGCACTCATAAATTTGGTGATTTCCTTGTTCTAAGTACATGTTGAAATATGTATTGACTACATAAATCTTTTAAACAGTACTACATGTAGTCAATGAACTCATCACAAAATTATGTGTCGTGAATGAATAGAAAGATGTACGTGGTGGGTACATTCACACTATGCTCATTAAAATGTTATTGTTAATAACTTTATGCAATGAATACAGTTCTGATGTATGCAGTACATATTTTATTGACCAATTACATAAAATATTAAAAAACTGTATGTAGTGAGTACATATATAATGGACCTATTACATAAATATTAACTTTTTGTAATGAGTATATAGATTATTGACCCATTACTTAAAATAATAAATAATTGTATGCAATGAGTATAGTTCCGATGTACGTAGTATAAAGATTATTGACTCATTACATAAGATAAAAAAATTTGTGTATGTTATGAGTAGAATTTACCAAGTACTTAGATTATTGACCCATTACAAAAATGTATGTACAGCATATATGTGAAGCCACACATGACTTCATTTTACTAAGAGAATAAATAAACGCTCACTTTACCCAGTACATATAGCTCTCGTTGCGTTCCCATACAAGATGAAGTACAGAGATTTTACATAGATGTCTGTCTACATAGATTTTTCCCTTAGTGTATATTTGTATGTATATTGTATGTTGGGCGTGCAATAACGCGTATCCGCGTGCACATAAGCACATAAGGTAAAAGTAAAATTTTACATGAGTGCAGAAAAACTGATTTTATTTCAAGCTATTGAATGGATTTTCAATTGAACTAAAAATTTATTGAAATAAGATATTTGCTTTGTTTTCAAGTAAGCATTTAACGAAAAATCAAAATGAATAAATAAATCGTGAAAGATCAAAATGAAATTAATTTTTTACTGCGATTTACGAATTTTCAAGTTCGAGCCCTGGCTACGAGTAGTAACGAAAAACTGCGAAAAACATAGATATTAAGCCGAAAGCAAACGAGCTTCAGCGAACAAGAGCCGAGAAAAAATTCATATTTGTGTCAATAGAGTAGCTGATATGTATCGAAACTGGCCTGAGTCTTAAGTACCCGAAACATACCCAAAAAGTGCATCGAAAGACACCTGAAATAGTACCGTAGTAAGTCTGTATTATGTCAATAAAGTGCTCAAAAACAAGCGACTATATTTGGACACAATAAACTGACGAGTGCCCGAATCGGTCTTCGTTCGTACATTGTGCCTGGCCAAGATATTCCAGAACTAGCACTCCTTTCGGTGCAGAGGTCGGACATTTATCGACACGGACACTGGACATATATCAGCTACTTTATTGGCACAAAATGCGAAATTGCTTCTCGGGATAGTATTATTATAATAGCTGTATATGATCACATAATATTATTGTTATATTATTTTGTTAAACGCACGCAATCACCTCACTTTATGTTTCTTGTCTGGAAATTCCATTTCCATATAAATTAGAACAACCCCATTCTCCTTTTCTTTAAAATTTTCCTTTAAAATATATTACCAGATACGAAAATCTAACGCAAGTGACTGCGTTCGTCGTCAAGTCGAAAAATTTAAGGATACATTGTTGTACATTTTTAAAAAAATTGTTTTCTAGCCATAGATCACTTTATATGTTCCTTAAATGTACACTGGCATATTGCCTATTTTAGTGATTTTTGGATATATAATTCCCAAAAGTTTTGAAAAATTCTTATGAAAATTAAATCCACCTTTATTCATGGTTTATTCACGCAACTTATCAAAGCAAAATATATAAACACAATTTTAGTTCATCATTTCATATTCGCTTAAAATCCGATATGTATATATTTTTTTTATGAGCGGTGAAAATATTATTCTGACAGCGGTATTCAAAAAAGTATCTTAAAAAAAGTAAAATACATAGCTTTGGTTGGGATATTTTACATTGTATACATCAAAAATTAATCGAAATTGCGTCTCCGTGGGAGTTAGTGGTTTGAAAGAACTCTAAAAAATAGCTTTGAAATTATTTTTTAAAATCACGTATTTGAATAGAGAATAAGTTAATTTTCAATTGGGATCATTTGACAGGAAAGTATTAGTATTGAAATGTCACTTTTTCATAAAATTTTCTTGATCAATATTACTAGCTATGGTGATCATTTTTATTCTAATATTAAAAAAAAAGAAATAAAAACCACATTCAGGAATAATAATAATGACATCTATTTTGTTTGAAAAAGTTCCATATCCTTACTTTGAATGCAATATTGGGCACGAATACATTTTTGGAATTAAACGCGCCCTCAAATGGGAAATTTTGGCTTAAAGCTATCTTTATTTAAAGAGTACCTATCGATATCTGATCAGGTCATCTGGTCATTTCGGAATCAGATGACCTGATATGGAATTATAGCAAAAAGTGCGTCGCGTTTGAAATGAGTAACTTATCATAATATTTCCACTTGGTTAGTAGTCAAGACTATCTCATTCTAGTTTTTTAAGATGTTAATGTTTTCTGAAATTTTTAATAGATCAAAAGATAAGAGATGAAAGTTAACTAGTAGAGCTATCTAAATGCACATTTAGGATACCCCGCTTTGAAAGATCTGTTGGCACGTACTCCAGGTAATGATCGAAAATGTTTTTTAGGGTACAATCCTAATCGCTTTGACCGTCTGCTGCATATTGTTTACATATAATTTTATTTTTTTAACTTATGCATTGTATTGTATTTATTTTTATATATTATTTTTTTATCTTACCTACTATTTTGTTGTTGTTGTTGCATTTTTTCCACTACTTTTTTCTTCTGTGCTTTGCGCTTTCGTTTGACATTATTTTACTTTTACTTATTGTTGTTTATTTTTATGCCATATACCATCTATTTTATAGATACTTTTGAGCTATAGAACTAAAAATTGTAGACAATAAAGCTCTTTGGTATTTGTTGTTGTTGTTGTTGTTGTTGTCAGTTTATTTTTAACTCAACGACGTTGAACTTTTCTATACATTCGATTCTTCTGCCGAACAAGTCTTTAGCGCAACGCGCCTGATGTCTTTTGCGCCTCGCTTCAAAAGCGACAAATCAATTTACGTTAATTGCTTTGATTTTATTTTGGTTTCGGGTACCTAATATTTATTTTCTTCCCATCATTTAGATGCTTTAAGGCGTCAACCTAAGACGAGATACATACATATTTGCATGAGATACTTTAGAAAGCTTCAAAGGTATAGTAACAATTCCGTTGGAGTTGTGAGAAGCTGTTAGAAAAGTTTTACAGAATGTAGAGTTAAAACTGTGCAATATTTTTTTGTTCAGTTCTTATAAAAAGGTTGGGAAAAATGGTACAAAATTAAAAAAATATTTTTTCAATATGATTCATAATGATTCACAATTACAGTTTTTGTTAATTACAAAAACTGTATAAAACTCTAACTCTTAGCTATGTTGGGATATTATTAGAACATTTTTTTTCGCACAAAGTGCGCCCACTTCTTAGCCTAAATTCGCCGCCTCAGGCTAACAGGCGCCACCCATGCTGAAAAAAATCATCTCTTCTGTTTGTAGTTTTTTAGTGTTACTCTCAGACTGCAGCAGACCGATACGAATGTGATGCATGAGTAAAAATGTCGCCACGATCAGTCAGAGGCAGAGATCATCACCGTTATTTTAGCTGGAGAAAACCAAGTGGGCGCACTGTACAAAAGATAACGAATCATCAGAGAATGACACTAATGCGCTAATGTGGATAGAAGAGATAGTCTCGAGGTGTTAGTGGGCCAAATGTTGGAGTTGATGATAATGATCCTTGTGCTAAATTTGTAGTTTTCTTAAGCAAGCGCGACCATGATCACGACAAAATAATTTTGTTATGACTTCAACTCTAACGATTTAAAGAATTCGGTCGATAAAAGAAAAAATTTTCTGGAAAAGATGATAGATCGAAAGAGTTTGAAAGCAGAATAATGCAGATCATTAAGAAAATAAAGCTCAGTCACGCTCATTTTTTTAAAGAACCTTTATCTACACACCTTTTCCAGTTGTTATTTTAGGCAACAACAATTGAAATTCTAAAAATATCAATTGAAATAAAAAAAAAATCAAAATAATTTTTGAATGCCATTTCAAAATTAAATGAAATAAAGAGGAATTTAAGTTCAGAAATTTCATTTAAAATAAATAAAAAACCAATTGAAATTCAGAAAAAAAATCAAATTAAATTTAGGACTGATAGATTAAAATTCGGAAAAAGTTATTTTAGGCTCAGTATCTATCTTATTTATATTAAGAAAACATCTAAAAATAATTGTGTGCGAAAAAACGATGAATTTTACAATAAAAAACGATATCAAATGCAAGGAAATATCGCTTTTAATCAATATTCATACATACATTCATTTTATAAAGAGAACTTCGTCATTTTTACATGGAATACTTTCGTGTAGCAATCTTTATGCTTGATAATTTTCTATATGTATTAACCAAAATGTAAATATTTCACAAATGCAATTAACAGACGCGTACGCAGGGGAGGATTTTGGTAGTTAAAACCCCCGAAATTTAAAAACACCGAGAGAAACTCTCTGCACAACATGGCAGCCGTTGTGTATTCATGATCACGTCAAAGATCTTTAGATAATATTGCACATTGGGAAACAAATTAAAATACTCAATTAAAAAACATTTTTTTTTAAAAAACTAAAATACATAGAGACTAAGAATGTTTTATACGTAAATAATATGAAAAAAAATATTCCAAAATAAATTTTTTGTATGTTTTAAATGCATCTCCTTTTCGCTACAACCTTTACTAGAATTATTAATTTTGGCCCAATAGGAAAAATTCAGTGCGACTTTTAAAAAACACTGTAATTTCAACCCTTCCGATCCCCGTAGCGGGGGAAAATTGTAATCAAACTTTGTAAAAGTAGTTAAGGTTGTAGCGACAAGTAATCTTATTAGTATGCACTTTAATTTTTTGTTCCCGATAAATTGGGACCAAATATCTTGATACCGGCTGAAAAGAACTATTTTTTATGCTACCTATCGAGAAGAAGATCAATTTAAAAACAAACAAAAGATGTACTTTGGAATATGAATTTTTATATTATTTACGTAAAAAATTTTTAAAATCTCTGTGTATTATAGTATAAATACAATATAAAGTGGCCATTTCAGTCCTTGGAAGGACTTTGATCTAGCTTCTATTGATCAATTGTGTTGTGCGTGTAATTAAATGTTTGAACACAAATGATCGAGAATTGGTCCTAAGAATTTTATGCCGACTCCGAACGGCTTATGTTCTCTAGAAACTTTACATGGCAATTGTTACTCTCTGAGGTTTGCCATTGTCAAGAGAGAGGTGGCGGTCGAACACAAATATAAATTCAATTGAAAAACATTTTGTTTGAGCTAAGCTTGAATCGGGGTTCTTTAGCTTACGGGCGATAAAAATATTTGATATAACGTCAAATCTTCAAATTAAAGTATTTTTGTTGTATCTTTAAATGCAAAATATAAAATTGGTTGTGTTTGTTAAATAATAAAAAATGATGTAAATATTAAAAAAATTTCTTTATTTTATTTGAACTACCTTTTTTAAACAGTAATTTGTATAGTGACATAAAGTTGCTTGGCTTTTCTGTATTTTTATTTTTTAATAAGTCCTGCATTACAGGATTATAAAAAATTTGGGTGAAAAAATTTTTAAATTTGTAATTCAAAAATGTATTTTTTTTTAACTTAGATTCTGAAAATAAATATATTCTCCTTAAGTTTTGAAAAATTTCCATTATTATGACACTAAACTTTTTTCTACATCTCAAAAACTTTAGATTTTCTCAGTACAACGCATTTTTTTATGAAAAGTCTTATTGATTTGAAGTATTTTCCTGCAGACGCATGAGTCACAGACCGCCTAATCGCCATATAAGAACTTTTATGCTATTCGGAAAAAAATTGTTTACATATTTTTATCTATTTTAGTAAAGTGTCCGAAAGTAACCATATGAACTGAATTTCCAAATTTTAGTCTACGCCCCCTTGTTAAACACTAAACAATGTTATCAGTTAAACTTCATGTGTAAATTAAGTTCGAGTACTGAATTCCGAGGAATTAAAAAAAAAATCCTTTTGTGTCATAAAAAAAAATTGTATGTAATGTCATGGTGTGGACTTATTTTTCTGGAACAGCAGTAAGGCCCTTCATCGAGATCGATACAAAAATGGATCGATTTGTATACCGGAACATTTTAGAAGCCATATGCTCCCATACGCCGAATGGGAAATGCCGCTGCGTTGGGAGTTTGAGCACGACAACGACCTTAAACACACCTCAAAGCTTGTAAAAGAGTGGTTTACAACAAAGGGGGTCCAAGTCATGAAGTGGCCGGCCCAATCGCCAGATTTAAACCCAATTGAGAATTTATTTGGAATACTCAAAAGGAAGATCGGCAGCTGTCGATTTAAAAATAAAAATTAACTACTTTTGGGCCTTAAAAAAGAATGGTTCCGTATTAGTAAAACTACACTTAAACGGTTAATTGAGTCTATGTCAAAACGATGTCGAGAAGTTATAAAAAACAAGGGATATTACACCAAATATTAAAAAGTTGCTTAGATTACGAACAGCTGAATATAGAGTTTTAAGTTTTTTTGTAAATGTTTTTTCCTTAGTACTATTGAAAATTAATTGTTTTTACTTTCCTTATAAACCTTACTTATAATAAAATAATAAAAAAAATAATTGAAGTTTAAAAACTTTGTAAACAAAACTACAATATCATGAGACTTTGAATTTATACCATGAAACGGTTGCTTAGTTTACGAACAATACTGTATAAACACATAGTTATTTGATATCGTAAAATTGAGTTTTACGGAGGTGCCACTCCCCCAAAAAATGTTGCCAATTAAACTGCATGTGTACTTTGAGGTCGAATACTAAATTCCGACGCTGTGCGATTTATAACTTCAAAGCCATTCGATAGTACAAATTTGGGTTGAATGGAAGATGTCACCCCCCCTTGTCCTACGGCCAGAAAATGTTACTAATGAAACTACAAATTTAAATTGAGGTCCAATACTGATTCCGTATTTTCCGTAATTTTAGTTTAATACGACCAAAACTGTCTTAAATATAGCATTTTTATTTATTTGCGGGCGCTTAGAAGGGGTGTGGCAACATTTAATTTTTTCCTAAACCTTTGCGTAGCAATTACGAACAAACCTGTAGAAGGAAGTATCCAGTTTAATCCATTCGCTTCCAAATTATGATACAAAGAACTACAACCGTAGTCACAATTTATTCATAGTGTGTAAAGATTTTAAAATGTCGAAATATTCTTATAAAAACTTGTTTTACTGTAATGAAATAAATATCGTTAAAACACATGTCCAAAATAAAGTAAATATATTTTTATTACTGTTTGTAAAACAAAATGCATATTTTGTAGGGGTGTTTTCTCCCCTTTTCTCCCCTTTTCACCCCTTTACACAAAAAGCAGCTACGTTGCTTGATTTGTTTGACAGAATTTTGACTGTATTTTTATTTTTATTTTGCTATCTTTGTCTCCTTTGTTGTTTAATTTTCTCTTTTTGACATTTTCTTTTGTATGTATTCATCAAGTGTCTAATTTGACGAGCACCGATGACGAGTTGCGCAGTAAATATTTTTCTTTGCGATGGGAATACTTTGGCTGTAGTTCTTTGTATCATGCGAACAAATCACGATCCATTTTTATATATATATAGATATGTTATTTTGAATGCTATAAAAAAGTTTTCTGTGAAATTTAAATCAAGATTATTCCTTTACATTCAAATTTGCACAATTTTATGTTTATTTATGTCTATTCTATTTATATAAAGAGTTTTTGTAGATTTTTCTATGAATACCAATTAAATATTGAATTAAATAAACCTACTTGCGACATGAAATAAGGCCCACAAAACAAAATCAATTTAATTGTCAATTTTAATATGTTAATTTTTTTCGAGTCGAATCATAATCCTAAATTTTTCAAAATTTTCACCCTAGTAGTTAAGACATTACTTAAATTTTCGACAGTCAATACACTTTTTTATTTTTATTAATTTTTTTGTATTTTACTTGATCTTTTCTGGATTTCAAATGTAATTCTGAATTTATTTAATTTTCTCTGAACTTCAATTGAATTGTTTTGAATTAAAAACGCAATTTTTGAATTTCAATTGATTAATTCTGAGTTAAGTTCAATTCAAAATGTGAAAGTCCATTAGCTCAACTTTAAAATTTTTTCTCCTATCTTGTTATTGTAATTAATACTGTTATTAATTGCTTTATTTTACATTACGAAAAAGCACTCCAATATCACTCCAATAGCACTCCATAAGCAAAACACGGGAAAAAATTTAATTTTTATGGAAGAAAGTATTTCTTTTCGTGTCTTGCTTAACGTTAGTGCCTTTTTTCGTGATACAAAATGAGGGGTAAGTTTCACTTCCTATAAATTTTAGAATCAAATTTTTTTTTTGCTACCAGACATTATAGAAACCATGTCTATTTCTGGGTCAACTGTTGCGTCTTGATTGTTTTTGGATCTTAATATTGTATTTTATTAATACGTAGTTAAGGTTGAATGCTACTTATAGCGGATTTTGTTCACTGCCGTTTCACTTTCTGAACAAACACTCTAGCCATGGGAAGTTTCACCTCAAAAAAAGAAAATTTAAAGTTTTTTTGTAAGGATTTTTACTTGTGCAACTTTAAATTACGGATCAAAAGTATTCTGTTCTCTTGTATCTTGCAAAACTGCTGTAAATACTTCCTTTTTTTTCACTACTCTTCCTGCCTGAAAGGCATATCTAACGAATACTTTGTAAAGTTACAAATCGCTAAAGTCCTTTAAAGACCCTCCTTCCAGCAAATTATTTTCTTCACTCTCTTGCCCCCTTCCCCTAAACCGTAACAGTGTGGCGCTTGTTATTATTGCATTAGTGTTACACTCAACTATTTTGCCAAAAATTAAAGTTGTAAATTATTGCGGCATATTGATTTTATTTTTCGTGGTGAATTAAATTAAGCCACTCAATTTTGTTGCAAAATTGTTTTTATATAACTTTTTTGGTGTTTCGTTTTTTTTTTCGTCGCATGATCATTGGTCCGGTATTTTTTTGGTTCTCTGCTTGTTTGCTTGCATCGCCGTCGTTCGCACGTTAATTTGAAGAAAATCCAAATTAATGCTTTTGTCAAACGGAGTGTGATTAATCAAGTGTGAGTCGAGCGTGGAGAGCATGCACAGTGGGAACAATTCATTGATTATATTGTGAATTTTATATATAAAAAATTTTGCAGCTATAAAAAAATTATCTGCGTGAATCAAGCAAGGTATCCTCTTTATAATAAAATAATTGTGTGAGCATGAGTAAAAATAATATCTCTTTTTTTACCAATCTCAAACAATGCTAGTGGGTAGAGTGCGTGGCCCCTAAGCTAAAGAACTGCGGTAGCCCGGGTTCAATTCCAGCTTCAGACAGAAAAGTTTTTTCAATTGAAATAATTTTTCTGTTCGGCCGTCACCTCTCTGCAGACAATGGCAAACCTCAGAGAGTAAAAAATTGCCATGTAAAGCTTCTTGAGAACATAAGCCGTTCGGAGTCGGCATAAAACACGTAGGTCCAGTTCTCGGTCATTTGTGATCAAACATTTAATAACACGCAAAACACAATTGATCAATAGAAGCTAGGTCAAGGTCTTTTCTAGGGCTGAAATGGCCAGTTTATTTTTTTTTTATATGTATATTAGGGTGGGCGTAAAGGAAGGATCATTTTGGATCTTAGAGCCAAATTGATCGGCCCCAAATGTGCTATTTCTAGATGAAATGATACAATAGTGCTATTTTAAATAAGAATAGATTTAAGTTAACATTTTTATAATAAATAAGGAAATCCCGTGCCAGCCAGGAGACTTAGGGCTCGAGATAATAGTCTGAAAAAATAAGAATATTTTTTTGTTTCAAAATTAATTCTGACCATTAAAATTCCACAAAACCAACAATTGGCAGTATGTCCCTTAATATATTAGAAGAACCAGACACAAACAATGGTGATTGTAAACTAATAAAACACATGCTATTTCACAACAATTGTGCAGAATATCAATGAAGGTAACAAAATATGTACATGAGGATTCTTTCTCAAAAGAGCAAGCGCAAGTAATGGAACCATCATTGTCAGCAACGCCAAAAAGTGCTTGAAAAAGAGTAAAACAGCGGCCGTACAATTGTCGTTTGCAAAACTTTTTGGCCAAACAAGGGTCAAACAAGGGTCGAATAGGGGCCAAACAGCGATGAAACTATGTATATACATAAATATATATATATAAATTTTTGCCAACAAGCGCCAGCATGCTTTGCGACATATTAAAAAACCCAGACTCAACAAACGGTGATTGTAAGCCAAGAAAATCAATGCATGAGGGTGAAAAAATATGTAAATGAGCATTCCTTCTTTAAAAAGTAAAAATAAGTGAAGAACTTTTTTGAGATTGATGCATTCATATGTTGTCCTTAAGGCACTTCAGCAAATTTGATGAACAAAGAATGTGATTGATTTTGCTGTCGCGCATGCGTTTAATATGGACATCGATGGCTGTTTGTGTTCTTTTTGTATGCATGGTATTGTTTTGGAATAAGCTTGAAGCAGGCGCCTACCTAGAAAAAAATGTCGGGGGATTTTTTAATTTTTTTATTTAAACTTATTCGAATTTTTTTATATAAAATAATCTTGATATCATAATGTCTAGTCTTCTTATATTTTTGGCTTGCGCATATAAAATTACTTCTTTTGTCACTTCCACATCCCTGTGAAAATTTAGAAGAATTAACTCATTGAGCATCTCCTCTCCAGTTTTACTTCTAATGTATGTTTTGAGTCTTGGAAGCGACGAAAACAAGGGTTCGCTTGAAGTGACTGATACCGGCAACTTTGCACCAATTTTCAGGAATCGGCTTATTGATATATATATCATTGCATCGCGAAAATTAAGGAATTCGTTAAACTTTACAGGTCAATATATCTGATTCAAGCAGTGTTTACAAATATGGGGTAAAAATATTGGTCAAAATCAATATATACACTAAAAAAATTATCACGTTTTAAAACTCAACACAATGCCTTTGTATGTTCTTCAATGTATGTTTTTCATACAAAATTTAAAAAATATTTTCAATCAATTTTAATCACAATTCGTATTAAAAAAATTTGCATTAAACAAATTTCGTCGTGGAAATAATTGTTTTCAATATCGCCCATTTTCACCCATTTCATATTGAAGTGCTGTATCAGTCGCACTGATTATCTCCGATTTGGTTCAAATTTTGTTCTCAGATTAGTTTATTGTTTAAAAAACCAAATCCGGAGTTTGAGCTTTAAAGATTTCGCGGACCCACAGCTTTGCGAATGCCAAAATAGGGTTTATTTTGAGACAACGTAGCTCAGTCAGTTTAATTGCGATTTGCGTAAATTGGGTATCATCTCATTTAAGGGAAAAATATAAAACTTTTGAAAAAAGTTGTTTTTTGCAGTAAGTTGACCCATTCTTAATTTTAATGTTTAATACCATGCCAGCAATAGGCGCTATAACTTTTTTCATATTCATTATTTTAGTTTTTTGTACGTTCCATTACTTTTTTAAGGATATAAAATGAAAGTGTGCTCTTCAAAGAAGTTATGGCACAAAGTGTGAAGTAATAATGAATTTCCAATACAAATTCAACCATGAATTAGAATTAGAAATTTTGTGCTAAAATTGAAACTGTTCTGTGCTACATGTAATTGGTTTTGAATTAAGTACAGGCTTGGATTAAAATATTAAAAAATTATAAAAAGCACCGTGAGATTTGAACCCACGACATCTAGTTTGTAATTGAACTAGTCTAACCACTGGGCTATTGCGATAAACGTAACAAAAACAATAAACAAACACCTGTACAGAATCGCCTAATACTGAGACTTAGCATTGCCAGGCCAAATTTTAAAGGGTACAAATTAAAATTTAGTATGCAAATGTACTAGAATTCAGGCTTAATTGTATTAAAAACAAAAAAATAATAATAGAAGCTGTAATATTTCTATGGTTTAAATTTTAGTAGAGTTTAGTTTTAGTTATGAATTAGAACTGCAAGGTTAAAAATGCCCTAATATTTCAGCTGGACTAAAATTAAGTCCAAGATTCTGAACCGTGTAGCGTTGATATTTATTGTGAAAAAACTAAAATACATAGAGACTTAAAAATTTGTTTGCGTAAATAATATAAAAAACCATATTCCAAATTTTTTGTTAATCTTCTTCTCGCTAGTTGGCATAAAAAAGCAGTACTTTTCAGCCGGTGTCCAGATATTTTGGTCCCAATTTATCGGGTTTTAACCCCTAAAACCTCCCTGTGTACGCATCTGGCTTAATTGAGGACAGAATATTTTTTGTAAACGGTTACTTTTTGTTCGGACGCTGCTTGGGCGATTGGACTTTCTTGCTAATTCTTAAAACCAAGCTTAACCCTTGTTTGGCAGATTATATTTTTACATGACATTCAATTTGTATGTTTTCAAAAGTAGATAAATAGTACCAATTTTGTAATTTCTATCATGAAATTTCCCTTTGTGTTTAAATATCTTAACATAGTTTTTTTCCGGTATGCTTTAGTAAAAGAAATGTTTTACACAAACAAATGAAAATACGCAAACAACTTTGAAAATAAAGAGAGAATTCTTAGATTTTCTTGCTTAAGCTTAGTAAAAAATCTTCCATAAGAAATGCATTGCGTTTTTGACAGTGAAAAAGTAGCCTAATTTTTTTTTTGTTGGTCAGTATGCTGTTGAACCAAAAAATTTGTTCAATACAGCCAAGTTCTTAACTACGATTGGAGAGTTAAAATGCATAAATTTCGTTGCCTTTTATATGTCACTACATTTAATTGTCGTGGAAATTTGACATTCAACAATAATGTTTAACTAACACATTCAACAAACAGGTTCTACTAAGTATGTGTTAGTATAGACTCAACACAAACTCATACAGGCCTGTAGCCAGGAGGGGCGAGGGGGCAATGCACCCCTACTACAACAGTTTGCCCCCTACTAACTAACCCCCTACTAAAATAACAAAAAATATACACATTCACCTTATTCATGACTTGAATATGTATATGAAATTTGTTTAACAAAACATTTGAGACAAATTGCTACAATTTTTCAAATTTCTACATTTACTACCTTTTTGGTAGTATCTAATTTTTTATAAAATTTGAATTTTAATAATTTTTTAACCCGCATCCATAGGAACTTTCTAGAAATGAAAAGCACGTTGTGCACCAATTTGATGCAGATAAAAAAAGAATATATAATTCATTGAAATATTTTGAATTTTTAAATTTTTTTTATGCATGATGAATGTTTATTAATTTTAAAATAAGAAAAAACGGCAAATCTTAATTCTAGCAAAAATTTAAAGAAGCAAAATATTTAAATCAAAACATGCATGTTTGTTCTTAATATATAAATCTGAAAAAAAAAATTTGCAGCAATTTGATGCAAACGACGGATGCGGGTTAATTCAATTTTTTTATTTGTTTTACTTAAAAAATGTCTTATACATATGTTAGCCCATTTCGCTACTCTTTCTTATATTTCTAGCCACTTTAAATAAGTCTTGTATTTTTACCTTCATTTTATTACAAAGTCCTGAATTAATTTTTAAATTATTTTTTATGTATTAATCTCATGTATTAAAAGATCTACATATCAATGTAAATATTATAAAGTTAACTGTTTTTTAATAAATATATGTAATGTATTCATTTCACACGTTAAAAATTTTTTTTTTATTTAAATGAAAAAAACAAAAAAATTGCCACCCAAAATTCATACCTGCCCCCCTCTGTCTTCTTGGTCTGGCTACAGGCCTGAACTCTTACTTACCATAACGTGTTTGTTGAATGTGTTGGCTGAACATTATTGTTGAATGTCAAATTTCCACGCCAATTAAGGCCAATTTTTCAGTGCGAGTTTGAATTCTAGTCAAATTAAACCGAGCTTAACTCACCAAAAATTGGACGTTTAAACTCGGTTTAGGCAAAAAAGAAACACCTTAAATGATAATTTGATTCAATTAAACTTCAATGAATGCTAAAATATTTAGTTAAACCGAGTTTAAACGTCAAATTTCGGTGAGTTAGGCTCGGTTTAATTTGACTAGAGTTTAAACTCGCACTAAAAAATTGGCCCTAAAAGTACGAACATATAAAAAACAGCGAAACTTTGACATTTTAACTCTCCAATCATGATTGTGAACTTGGCTGCATTGAACAAAATGTTTGGTTCAACAGCGTACTAACCAACGAAAACAAATTTTGCTACCTTTTCGCTGCCAAAAACGCAATACATTTCTTACGGAAAATTTCTTTTCGCTTCTACAGCATACTAAGCTTTAGCATTAAGAAAAATAAAGAAATCATGGAATGAAAAATGACAAGAGCATAGATATTTACAATAATACAAAGACTGAAGCAAAAATGAGTTCACAAATTAAAAATGAACAATCTAAGAACCAAAAAGGATTGAAAAATGTAACGAAAACAGCTACTTCTAACTCTACCGCTAGTATAATGTGTTCCAGATGAAAATATTAAATAAAGTTCATGTCTCCCATATCATATATCTCATAGCTCTCATTTTAGGTCCCAAATCCCTATGGATTGAATAAAGTTCAATCAGTAATTTAAAAAGTCCTGTACAGTATTAAAGTAATTTTTCACTTCCTCTTTCAATTGTTAAATATCAAAGCTTTGGGTAAAAATCTACTTAGAACTTTTACAAATATTCTTTAAATAAAATGCAAAATTTTTCAAAGGATACAAAAAACATATTTTTCTCTAGCAAAATATTCTTTTAAGCTTCTAAGCTACATCTCAACATCGATTTCCATTTGCATTAATATTGAAACATTCTCAATTTTGTCCCACTGTTCTAATGAACGACATTCATTTAAGCGTAAAATGAACTCTTAATGAATTTCACTTCACCAAAAAAAGGCGAAAAACGTCAACAAACGACAGACAAATATGTGTACGAATAAATAATAAAACATGCAGACAGACAGTCGAACAGACAGGCGCACAGACAGATATGTTGAACAAATATTACAAGTCCATTTGTAATGTTGCCACAATGCCAGCCAGACGCGGATTTCACTGGGAGTTGTAATGATTCGGCGCATAAAATGCGAAAGTAACTTAGGAAAAAAATAATTGAAATTAAGTGCGAGCATAAAATTTTGAACTTGGCACAAACTAGCATACTTTTATCATACTACATTGTTGGCTAAAATGTTGGACAGACATTGGCAATTTTCAGCTGGATGGTCGAACAGGCAGACAGGCAGACAGGCAGACAGGCAGACAGGCAGACAGACAGAAAAAAATACTTTGTAGATGGATGGATGGACGGTTGGATGGTTGGGTTGTTGCATAGATAAATGGTCAAGTTGTAGAAAATATTTGCAGTAATTTGGACCACTTTTTACTAGCTAAATAATTTAGCGACCATATGGTAGATAAAAACTAAAAATTCGACAAAAAAAACTTCTGAGGATGCAGAACAGACGAGGAAGACATATATTTTTACATATATAAATAAAATATTTCAATTGTGTCCACAGATAATAAACACAGAAATGTTAGATAAACAAACTTATGTCGGCTATAAAAATATGTACGGTGGCGAGACGTTCCCAAAAGCGTTTCCAATTGCATAGCATTGCCACTAGTTACATTTTTTGGCAAAAATGTATGCGTTAGTCAGCAGGAACTGACAATGTTAGAATATTTTTGAAATTAAGATATATTTTTATATGCATGGCAGCTCTACCCACTATCCTGCATTTCAAACGTTCAAGATACAAGTATTTGTCGGCATGTTTGTCCGTCTGTCTGCCTGTTTCTGCTGTGTAAAACATGCAAAACTACTTAAAAGTTTAAAAACGGAAAAAGATATCATTATTTTTTTTGTGTGTTTTTTCCCCATTTTCTATCACAACTCAAAACTCTGTATAAAAACCCATTTACAAAATTGCATTTTGAAAATATATTAAGTGTGAAAATTTAAAAATAAACCAAAGCCGACGCCACGCAATGCAACGTCATGCAACGTGACGCAGCCACGTTGACGAACATGTGTAATGACGATGTTATGCAAATATTTAAATTTTAATGAAAATCATGACACGATCAGAGAATTGTGTGGTGTGTGCGTTATGAAAACAAAACGAAACAGAGACATCAAATAAAAACAATTTTGACAAAAAAAAACCCACATATAAAGGAAGATACATAAGATACTTTATATAAAAAAGTTTGCATATTTCAGTTAAGATAAATATGCAAAAACTTATTGTGCTTATTTATTTAAATTATATGTTATTGATTATGTATAGTAAATAAGAAATGTGTTGAATATCCAAAAATCCAACCAAGTTGAATGCTGTGGAGCTATTGATTTCGGAAAGTGCTACTTAACGAATTTGAAGTATCTGCACGGTTAGAAATCTTAAAATAAATTTTCATTTCGTTTGTTTCGTAAGCCGGCGCAACAAAGTTTAATACCTGAATAACAGTACCGGTAGCATAAGAGTATAAACATCCAGTAAAAAAGAGCTTAAATTACATACCTAACATATAACATATCATAATTAAGTTTAAGAATTATTAGAAGGAAATAAAATCAAATGTAATAAAAACAAGCTAGTTACAAACTGAGATTTAAAAGACAATTGTATTTAACATTCAAAACTAATCTTAAACTATTTTATATATTTTTAAAATATTTAATAATTTAACTTATTGAACTATTACAGAGTGGACAAGTTGCTAAGCTGCAGAAAGGTGCGGGCTGAGTGGGGCACTAGATCCATGGTAAGGGAAGCTCGCAGTGGGACACCCCAAGGAGGGGTCCTCTCGCCAGTACTATGGAGTTTTGTCGTTAATGAACTACTCGAAAAGTTCGCAGGTAGAGCCCCGAGGATAACTGCCTATGCAGACGACATAAGCATAATTAAAGTAGGGAAATGTATACCAACACTAAGCTCCATAATGGAGAGCACACTCAAAGAAGTACTTAGGTGGTCAAATTCAGTCGGTCTTAGTATTAACGCAGAGAAAACGGATCTGGTTCTGTTCACGAAAAGGTACAAGATACCACAGTGGATACCACCGAAATTGAACGATATACGTCTCATACCGAAAACTCACACAAAATATCTAGGAGTCGTCATGGAAAACTAACGTGGAAGAAAGGGTGAAGAATTCCACCATTGCGCTATACACATCCAAGAAGATGCTAGGCAGTACCTGGGGTCTCTCACCTTTTCTGATGCCCAGGATCTATGTAACGGTAGTGCGTCCTATTCTACTCTATGGCATTATTGTGTGGTGGCCGGCTGTGAATAAATCATCATTCTTCAGGCACTTGGAGAAAACTCAGCGGCAGGCAGTGCTATGCATCACGGGAGCACTGAAGTCAACTCCAACTAAAGCGCTTGAAACCATTGTAAGTATGGACCCCCTGGACATACACGCAAAACTAATAGCCGGAAAAACGGCTCAACGCCTTATGGCGGCAGGCAACATGCGCATTCAAAATTTTGGACATTGTACAATCGGAAAGGATCTACTTAGTAGCACGGACTACATGGTATCTCGCACGATCGTCAATTCTAAAGCACGAACTCTTATGGGACCAAATGACTGGTACAAAGGTATAGAACAAGCACAGCAGGCGGCCAACATATTTACAGACGGCTCCAAAATGCCTACGGGGGTAGGTGCGGCTGTGTATTGTACAGAGCCTAATATAAGGCAGCCATATAAACTGCCGAACCACTGCAGAATCTTCCAGGCGAAAATATTTGCCATAAGGAAGGCTGCTGAGATAGCCCTCAGCATGGACACACAACACTCTTACATCAACATTTCGTTGACAGTCATGTGCAATGCACAATGCGAAAAAAGAACTCTGTTCATCTTGGCACGCCCGCGCAAAGATTGCAGGACACTAGTGGGTCACTGCATGACGGCAGCCCACGCGAGGAAGCTTGGCATCACCACGCATGAAAACTGCAGGAAGCGCAAGGAACCGGGCAAAGTGGAAACCCTGGAGCACCTACTATGCACATGCCCCGCCCTACTTAGATCGAGACTAAAATACCTAGGCTCATCGACGTTCTCGTCGCTTAAAGATGTGACCAAAGTATCTCTGGAATCCCTCCTAAGGCTTGCGAATTCAACGCAAATCTTTAAAGACTTCAATTAAACACAAAGGTTCCTTTTGTTCGCTACCGGTACCACTAAAGATAGACCAGAATTGGTCTATGTGAGCCTTCACGAAGGCATCCAGATTAACCTAACCTAACCTATTACAGCAAAGAATAGAGTAAAGCTAGTTTATGTTTTAATTGCACAGCGTTATTACACGATCTTAGACTGTTAGGAAGTGCGTTCCAAAGACGAACAGAGTGTACAAAAAATTGTCTTTCGGACGTTAAACAAGAAACACGTAAACAATTAATCATATTAGTTCGACTGGATCTGGAAAAGTCTAGTCTCGAAAACAAGTAACTGGGTTCTGAAATACATATAATCTTATGCAACAATAAAAGCGTAGAGGGCTGGGCACTCTAACACAGTCATATTTTATTTTGTCTTGTTAGTATTGGTGCGCTCTCGAATAGCGCTCACTGAGCGAAATAGTTGTCATAATTATCTAGATTTGCAAGTTTGTATGTTTATATCCCTACACAAACTGTTCTATGTATTTATTTTTTATTTTATGATTTTATTTTTAGTCATCGGTATTGTTTATTATTTCTTCTATGTAATGTTAATGTTATATGGTGGAGATGCGTACTTCGACCTAAATTAGATCTATTGTACCTCCTTCTCAAAGCTCCGCTGGGTTTGCGGATTACAGAATTCCATCCAGCCCTATTTCTCTTATGAATTTTAGAATATTCTTAGGTTCAAGGGATGAAACCTGCTCTAGACTCAGCCCATAGTTCCCCAGTGCTAGCTTACGTCTGCGAGCCACGGCGTCGCAGTTTGTGAGTAGGTGTATTGGAGTCTCCTCTGCTTCTTCACAGAAACGGCAGTTACTATCGGTTCCTATGCCCAATTTCATCAGGTGGTATTTGATTTTACAGTGTCCTGTAAGGAACCCCGTTAGAGTCCTTAGATTCGGTTTGCCTAAGCTTATGCACAATTTTGCTCTCCGAGTGCTAAAACCTTTGAGGAGCAATTTGGATTGCCTTAGCTTTGGGAGACTTTTCCAGAGGTTTGAACGTTTATGCCTCTCCTCCCTTCTTTTATAGAATGTGTGCCCAATCCGCAGAATGGTTCTGGTCCTATAAATTTTGTGGCTGCACCCTGTCGCGCTATACCATCGGCTTCTTCGTTACCCTGTATACCTTTGTGTCCTGGGATCCAAAGTATAGTAACAGTGTTATTCTTGCCTAGTTGCTTGAGTTTTGTTAGGCATTCCCATGTTATTCTCGATGATATCTCACAGGAGACTAATGCTTTCATTGCTGCTTGGCTGTCTGACATCACAACTATATCCTGACCTTTATATTTCCGGTCCAGATTGAATTGTGCACACAGCTGTATTGCTAGGATTTCTGCTTGGAAGATACTGGGTGTTGTCCCCATAGGTTCAGAGTGCTTGGTTCTTGGCCCGTACACCCCTGCGCCTATATCTTCCAATGTCTTGGACCCATCTGTATACCATGCTATACTGTGTGATTTCTTGACTTGCGATATCATCTCGCTGTCCCACTCTTTCTTGGTACTAAGCTTAATTCCGAAGTGTTTTTCGAATCGATGTAGGGAGTGTGCTTTGCAATATCCTCCTTCTATCTACTGCTGATAGTTTTACCTAAACTTGTCCCCTCTTTTGCAATGCATAACAGAGTTCGCTTGGCTTCTCCCTCTATGACAAGGTGTAAGGGTGTTAGGTCCAGAATTACTTCTAGTGCTGCTGTAGGGCATGTTCTCATGGCCCCTGTGATGCATACACAGGCCAGTCTCTGCACCTTTGTTAGCATATTCCTCATTGTGGTAAGCTTGGTTCTCTCAGCCCATGCTATTGCACCATAGGTGAGGATGGGTCTCACCATCATGGTATACATCCAGCGGATAATTGTTGGGTTACGACCCCAGCTTTTCCCCGCCAGGCTCCAACATACCATGAGTGCGTGCGTTGCTTTGTTTATAGTTACCTCTGCATGTCTTCTCCAGAGAAGCTTCGAATCTAGTGTAAGTCCCAGGTACTTTACTTCTCCTTTGAAGGGAATTTCAGTGCCATCCATTCTCATTGTTCGGAGGTTTGGCAGGTTTCTTTTGTTAGTAAAAGTGGTGGTTTTCGCTGAGTTGATACTTAATCCCACTATGTTGCACCACTCCTTTGTTACTGACAGTCCTCTCTGTAATAGGTTACAGAGTGTTTCCTCGAATTCTCGCTATTAAGGCGATGTCGTCTGCGTAACCTTGACATTTTATGCCATTCTCGGTTAGCATCGTTAATAATTCGTCCACAACAAGACTCCACAGCAGTGGAGAAAGGACTCCGCCTTGTGGGCAGCCTTTTGTTGTTTTGATTCATATAGTGGTGTTACCCACTTTTGTTTCTGCAGTTCTAGTGCTAAGCATTTGGCATATCCATCTGCTGAGCATATCATTTACTCCTTTTTTATAAAAAGACTTCTTCACAGCCTCGTGAGAAGTGTTATCAAAGGCTCCTTCTATATCTAGAAAGGCACATAGTACGATTTATTTGCTTTTGGGAGCCGACTGGATGTTACTAGCCAGCTGGCAGATTCTGTAGACCTACCCACCCTATACACATGTTGGCATGGGTTCACTGGCGCCTTCTCCAGAATCTCAGTTCTTATATAGTTATCTATTACCTTTTCCCTTGTTTTAAGTACAAATGAGGTCAGGCCAATGGGTCTCAACGACTTTGGTAGCGCGTAGTCTATTTTCCCTACATTTGGTATGAAGGTGACTATCGCCCTTCTCCGTTTCCTTGGGATATAGCCCAGCGCAAGGCTGCTTCTAGTTATTTTGACTAGGTGGGGCAATATATTTTCTGCATCCTTTTGTAGAAGTGCAGGAAAGATGCCGTCTACAAATGCTGATTTGAATGGTTGAAAGTTTCTGAGTGCCCAATCTAAACGAGCCTTAGTACAAATGCTCGTTGCGAGTTTCCATTCTTCTTGATTTGGAGCAATCTGCCTGTCTGCCGTCTCATACTCAGTTACTGGTGTGCTGCCCGGGAAATGAGTTTCTAGCAGGTGACTGGCTCGTTGATCTTCTCTAAGCGTATAGCTTCCGTCCGGCAATAAAAGTGACATTCTTGTCTCTACTCTGCCTTTAGCCTATGCTTTGTGTATCCTGGCTGCTGCTGGAGTGGAAGAAATGTCTTCACAGCTCTGTCTGTCTAAAGCTCTGTCTTTTGGCTTTCCTGATTTCTTTATTGCACTCCGTCAGAGTCGTCGTGTAGTTGTGCCATTCTCCGTTGCGCTTTGCGGCATTAAAGCTGCATCTTCTATGTAATTATTGCTCCAGCATTTTATTCTAAGTAAATGAATTATATTGGTTTGCTTCCAGTGGCAAACTAAACATTCTGCTTCGCCAGAAAGGTTTTCTGCGAAACAGAAATCACATTCCAATTCAGATTCAAACATTGTTTTTAGTTGTTTTGTTTTTATTTCAATATAATAAAATTTTATTATATACGAATAATCAAAATTATAATCAAAACTTAAAAAAATTAAGCATAAAGAAAATTATTAATACAAATAATATAAAAAAATAATGCAAAGAATCTTAATAGGCAATATAAAATTCTATGAAATAAGAAATATATGCATAAGAATTATGAATCTACAAATCAAAATGTTGATTTTTTAAGAGTGTACATAAAGCTTCCGACATAGGTTTTCACAGCATCACCATCAGCGAACGACTGAATGATATTCTCTATTGTTGTGAGTTTTGTGTACATGTGAAAAGTTACGCTAAGAGAGCGCTCATGTGAGCTATGGGGCACCCAGCAGTGTTGCCGTTTGGATCCAATTGGAACCATTTGGATACTTTTTTCCTTCAAAGATTGCTGGATACTTTTTTTTAAGCTTCAGTTTAAGTTTGGATATTTTTTTAAAAATTTTTTTAATATGTTTTAATATAAATACATATGTTTATGTTTGCAAAATATAAAAAAAGAATTAAGGGACTCTCGACAAAAACGTAAAGATAAATGATGACATTGAGACATTTTTGGGCAATATTTTCTTGTCAAAAAATACATAAAATAAATCTATTTACGAAGAACTTATAAATATGGTGAAAAATAATTTAAGTCTGGCATAGCTAAGTGACTTTTTAAAAAAAATCTGTAATTTTTAATCCTTAAGATTCTCGTAGCGATTGCAAATTGTAACAAGACTTAATAAAGGTTGTGCCGTAAAATACCCTTATTAGTATGTACTTTGATTTTTTTGTTTCCGACAAATTGGGAACAAAATATCTTGACCCTGTCTAAAAACGACTACTTGTTTTTACGCCACCTAGCGAGAATAAGATGCATAAAAAAATTATTTGGAATATTGTTTTTGTATTATTTACGTAAATAAAATTTCAAGTTTTTAAGATAAATGCTTTTAAGTAATACTTTTTTTTAATGTGCAATGTTAGCTTAATAAAATTAAAAGTCAATAGCAACCCAAATTATATATTTCACACTGAACTAAACAACATAATTCTTTTTTATGCAATTATATATTGCTTTTTTCTAAATATTATATTTATAAAATAAATTTAATTAAAGGTCAATAGCAACATATATACTAGAAAGAAGTACTGAAATTTAAGTTGCTGTTTAGTTTTATTATCCACGTTTCATTTTCTATTATTATATTTAAATAAAAATATGTGTTAGTATAAAAATTAATAAATAAAATTGTTATAGAAGCTTCAAAAATTGGGTTTCATTATTTAAAAATATTAAAGTTGTATATTTGTGTTAAAAAATTAATAAATAATCGGTTTATCGATTTTGATACGTAGATACTATTTTTTTCAAAAGTGGATACTTTTGGATACTTTTTTGAGCTTTTCAGGATACTTTTTTTAGAATCGTCGCGGCAACACTGGCACCCAACGCTGATTTAACCCATTTTGGCCCAGAGGGGTGGTTTTCTACCCCTGAACTAAAATAGGGTTTTCTATGAAACTATAATTTATAAAAATTATTTGTTGATACATAAGCAATATTTGGAATATTGGCTATCATGTATGTATTGCGATGACCTTGAATCAACCACGCCCACCACCTTCCCCTCCAAATAATTAAAAGCCTCCAATTAGACCACTTTTTTACTAAAAAATTAAATTATTTAAGTATTTCATATGATAATATTTACATTCGTTTCATGTTGCGAATAGATATTAATACTGATATAAGAAAAAAAAATTACCTTCGCAACTACCATCCCTATGTTTTTCGATGTTAAATCTGCTTGGGTAGTTTTCTACCCATTGGGACAATGTGTTCATACTTTTCGGACATTTATTTGACATTTATTGAAAACGACGCCATAATTTACTGCGTAATTTATGTTTTGCTGCTGTTTTGAAACATTTCGGCATTCTAACAAGTTTTTCAAGTGTTTTGGGCTTACGTGAATATTGACAAATATATTTATCTAATAAACGACAGTTTACTTAAAATTTTAAATACAATTTATATACGGTAATACTATTTTGATTTTAACATGAGGCGCCAAAGGGCTTTGAAAGTGGAGGAAATAATGGCGGTTTTAAATTCATTTGACGAAGAAGATGAAGTTGTCACTGCTGTTCACCGATCCTTTGATTTCTTTGATAACTTCTTCACTTCGTTTCATCTCATGTGCCTTCTAATTGACAGCCAATTCTTTGCAACAGGTAAATAATTTTTGTATACATTTCAGAGGGTAAAATATTGCAGTACATTTTTAATTACCACAGTCACACCAAATACGTATTTCTTCTTTTTCAATGAACTGTTCGAGCAAATCGAATTGGAGGAGCCAAATTGCCTGAAAAAAATAAAAAAGGCGAATACACGGTACTTTATGAACATGACAAGGAGCTTGCTGTTGTCAGATGGAGAGATAATTCAAACGTTAATGTGTTATCTAATCATTCATTTGTGGAACCACTTGCTACGGCCAGACATTATGATCGTACACAAAAAAAAAACATGTAAACATCAGTGTTCCACGCATGATAAAAGAATACAATGCAGGTATTGAGACATTGTACTTTCAGTTCTAGAATATATGGATCTTCATTCTACTTTTTTTCTATTTGCCACTTTTAATAGGTATGGGAGTAGTGGACCTTCATGATAATGCCTTGGGAAGTTATCGCATTGTCATATGTGGAAAAAAGTGGTGGTGGTCTCTTTTAACAAATACGCTTTCCAATATGTTAGTCCATGGCTGGAAACTTTATTGTTTAGTGGCAAAGACTGAGAACAGAAAACTGTTATCACAGTTAGAATTTAGATCCCAAGTTACTCGATCTCTTTTATTGTCGGACAAGCCAGCAAAAAATGTGCCCGATACCCCCGGTACAAGCAGCGCCAGAGATGCAAGTGGTATTAGAGAACTATCTGATCAGGACGAATCAAAGCATTTCCTTAGTAAACGCACCGATGGCACAGCACCAAGACGATGCAAATTTTGTTCATCCAAAACTCCGTTCATTTGCAAGAAATGCAATGTAAACTGGCACCCAAAATGTTTTGAAAAATATTATAAACATAAATAAAAAAAATATATTTAATTTTTCATTTAATTATTTGTATAACTTATTATTGTTCAATGAAACTTCATAATTTTTTCAAATAAATTTTTGTTCCTCTAAACATAGTTTTTGTCTAAATAAGTGTATCTATTGGCCCAATGGGTAGAAAACTACCCCAAGCGTTACTCGAAAACCATTACAGATAGGAAAAAGTTTTAAAAGAGTTTTTCTTGATTAGGTCAAAAATAACTTGAGTTCCAAAATTCACCAAAAAATTTCAACGGGATCGGGTACCGGGCCAAAATGGGTTAAAGGCTTCTGTGTGTATATTGTAATATGTATTAAATTCATATATGTGTGTATAAAAATGTGTATAACTATGGTTTTATTAAATTTTTGTTTTACGAAAAAAATCTTATTATGTCATTTAAATTTTCGCCCCCCCCCCCCCCTAAGGTTTTGGTGAAATGACGCCACTGTATTAAAAATGTGCTTATAGAAAAGATCAATTCCACTATTGGGAGTAACATAACTTAAAATAAAAAATTTTTCATTAATATCTAACATTAAGTTGTTTTTGATAGTAACTGCAACACAAATTTGTTCAACGTCCTCTGCACAGCAAGGGAGTTCAATTTGCCTACTGGAATATGCTGATAAAATGGCTAGGAGCATCCCACCCCCCCATTAGTGCTACATACGCGATGAAATGATTTGTTTTTATGAAGAATGAAAAAAAATTGTAAGCAATAGAAGATGAATTCTCATTATATTCCAGAATTTTTTTATTTGCATTCAGGTAAAATTCATTAAGTACCTCTTTTAAATTTACTCCAAATTTGTTGGTTTTGAAGAATTAAAAAATGCATACACTAAAAACACTACGATTTTTACTGACCGAATTATGCTAAAACTTCAATTACTCAAAATTTCAAACATGTTACTTAATGAACTTTACTTGTGAACCGACGATATCACCTTAACCCATTTGTCACGGATGGTAGACATGTGTACCAAATGTGTAAGGCATTAGGCCTGTTTCCGTACTCGATTCAAGTAACTTGAAGTTGCTTGAAAGCGATATTTTACAAATTTTTGAAGCTCGAGAGTGAAGAATAACTCTTTATTCTATTATGATATGAACTAATCTATGCAGTAATGTGTTCAATTTTCTTCAGAAACAAAAAACATAATATTTGCACAAATTTTTATAGCACACATTTTCAAAATTGCACCGTAGAAGAAACACATTCGGAAATTAATTGAAGGCATTTTGTCAATTTAAAGGCGGGGCAAAATAGCAGAACGCTTAACTGTGGCAACATGTCGTGTTATTTCCTAAATAAATCAACGCATTATTCAAATGCTGTAAAAATTGCAAACTAATTGTTGTTAATTAAAAGCGCATGCAATGTTACAACAACACAACCACTAACTGCAGCTACTGCGGTCGAAAACAAACTGAGCGAGCGTTGCCACCACCTGTGAAAATTTGTATGCTGCACCGGCAAGTTCTGCTGTCAAAGCGCTTTAAATGAATGGCGCCGCTCACAGTTAAACGTGTTCTTTTCTATTTTCAATTCATATAATTATATTTGTATATTTTTTTTTTTTTTTAATAAAATCTTTTTATTTTTATTTGCATAACTTGGAGAAGTAGTCTTGAGGCAGCTTGTTATTTATGGCTGCAACGCTTGATTGCATGCGCAGGAGCAAGAGAACGCGAGAGAGCAAGCGAGAAATCAATCTTCTTGGGGTTGTTATTTTTAATTTTAATATGTAAAATCGTTATATTTTAAAATAATCATAAAAAAGCTATTAAGTATGTAAAATTTGTGCAACTCGTTCTGGTCAACACGTTCGCCATGATTGAGATTTAAAGTTGGCGCAACAGGTGCTGGCTTTTAATTATCGCGTCAATGAAGCACACAAATCAATGTAGATAGATATGAGTTTAACAACAAATGCAATCAGCAGCGATAGATAGATATATATACTCGAAGATACATACTTCGTGATGATAGCTATAAAGATACTTTGTGCAACAAAGCTACAGAATCAAACAACAATGTATGTTTTTAATTATTCTAAATGCGTTTTATCAAGAATTCATAATTCTATAGCAAAACAAATTAATGCTTTGGAAGATTAGGTTTGAGCTAAAAAAAAAAAAATATAGTGGCGTTAATGTTGTTGTTTCATTTATGTTAGATTCTTGACTACATACTTATCAAGATATAAATCAATTTAAATGCTATTTGCATGTTAATTAATATCAATTATACACTTACTGCATTGAAAGCTGGTGAATCAAATTCGAATTAACTCGGGGAATTTCAGCTATTTTATCTAAAAGATGGTTTTTTTATCAAAGATTTCAAACCAAGTTCGTTTTTTTTTTAAATTGTATAAAATAATTTTTTAAATGTTAAATAATTTCATTTTTATTTTTAGCACATTCTTTAATTTATCATTAATGCAATCGTGTCAGTTATGACATGATTAATGTTCATTTGCATTTTATGTGATAACATAAACGCTACAAATACGTAATTATAGCAATTTTATAGGAAAAAAAAACTTAGATCGATTTGTCATGATTCGCGACACCAGTTATTTGTCTTCATAACTAACGTTAACCCATTTGGATTCATCCTACTCGCAAGGGTACAAAAAATGAAAAGGTTTTTAAAGCTAGCGTTACTGAATTTGTGTAGCAATATTTAATATGTCATCAATAATTGTGTTCATTATAACTCCCTGTCATCAGAATCAGGTACATAATTATTTGCATGCTTTTGCTTGTTTTAAACCAGATTAGCTTTAATTTTTTCAAGAATTTTATGAGCGCTTAATTAGTTTTAAGCATTCTAACCAGATAACGACATGAAAGGATTCATTTGCAGTGATGTGTAATTCAGAGAAAATTATTGCTTTCAATTATTATGAAAATTATTATGAAGAAAAATCCATTATACAGTGGCTCACAACGAAAGTCAGGCAGGCATTTCTTGTTAGAGGTCATGTTATAACACGATTTGAAAAAGAGTGTACACTCAGAAACAATTTGAAGAGTTTTGAGAAAAAAATGTTTAAAATGAGAAGTAGCACGAAAAAAGCTCTGTATTAGAACGAAAAATGTAATAGAACGCCCCAATTTCGTGCATGAACAGATGACCAAAGACTCTCTATTCTGGAGCAAAGTTAATAAAACAGAAAACATTAGGATCTTTATCACTTTTAAACGATAAACTTTTAGTACAGGTTTTTTTTACCGATGAGAGTTTATTTAATTTATATGGTTTAGATGGAAAGCGAAAACCGAATGGAGAATTTTGCAATAAAAATTCTAAACATACGATTAAGCATGGTAGAGGATCAGTCAAGGTTTGGGGCTGCGTCTGATGTTGGAAGGATTCATTTTATTGAAGGTACACATACGACGCTCTTGGTAAAGAATTGTGTACTTAACATTTGTCCAAATGTCATAAAAACAACCTCACAAGGCCCAGATTAAAATGTTATAGAACATCTATGAGATGAACTTGAACCCTGAGTGCAGTATAAGAGATGGGCAACTAAAGATCCAATCCTAAAAAAAAGTATCCTAAGTATAGAGTGGACTCAGATTGAAGCTGAAGTTTTTAAAAATTTGGTTGCACCCATTTCAAAAAGGCTGCAGGCAGTCATAAAAGAAAAAGGATTGTCAACAAAATATTGAATTCTTAGTTTTAGCATTGAATTCCCTATCTGCCCGACTTTCAATGTGAGCTCGTTTTTAAAGCTTTGGTTGATTTAATATTGTTATGTTCTAATTTTTTAACTGTTTTTATTTAATTTTGCTCACCAATAAAGAATGTTTGGAAAAGAATATTTACTCCAAGTTTCTTCCTACATTTTCATTTCTGAAACCAATGCGAAAGTGCTAAGAAATGCCTGCCCGACTTTCGTTGTGAGCCACTGTATATACACAGGGCTAGGACTTCGATGACATGTCGTTTTCTGTTGCTTCTAAGACATTTCCTGCTTAGTTAGAATGTCCATTTATGTTTCCTTAATTCCAAATATGAAAAGTTTTTAGGTTATTTTTTCGTAATTTTTCATCGTTTTTTATTGGTTTTAGTTTTGAGGTCATTATTATAAGATTTAGGGCATATGTTGGTTATTTATAGCGATTTTTAAGCTATATTATTGTAATTTTTTGACATTTTAATTTAAAGAGCATTTTTCGGTTTTTAAGGCCATTTAAGTGCAATCTTAAAAGAATTTTTTCTTTTTTTTCGTACAAAAAAATTTAAAAATACAAATTTTTAAACATATTCTTTGAACAATAGAGCCCCTTCAATCAACAACATTACCTCTCGAAAAAGGAATAGCTTTGTTTATAGACCTCGATAAAAAAGCTCTGCGTGTGTTAAAACTGACGAAATGTATGAACAAGTGTATGTACAAGATGAAACAAGTGTTACACTCTAAAAACTGATTGAAAAATCTCTACAATAAATGTTGTGAAATTTCACGACATGTATTGGCGATTTTGTGAAAAAACAACGCTATACAGCGAGTTTTTTCAATTTTGTTTGAAAATCAGCATCTTTTTCCAAAATATGTATATTTACTCTACTATTCACGCTATTTGAGCGTGTTTTCGCTCAGAGAGTCTTAAAATATGTATATCTCTCTACTTTTCACGCTATTTTAGCGTGTTTTCGCTCAGAGAGTCTTACAATATGTATATCTCCCTACTTTTCACGCTATTTTAGCGTGTTTCGCTCAGAGAGCCCTAAAATATGTATATTATCAACTTTTCACGCTATTCCAGCGTGTTTTCGCTCAGAGAATTCTAAAATATGTATATTTTTTACTTTTCACGCTATTTCAGCGTGTTTTCGCTCAGAGAGTCTTAAAATATGTATATTTTCCCTACTTTTCATACTATTTCAGCGTGTTCCCACTCAGATACTCCTAAAAACGCTCAAGCAGCGGTATTTTACGCTTGCCCTTAAATAAACACCTCTGCTTTAACGTCATATGCTTTCAAAGAGTTTATTCGAACAAGTGTCCAATTATATGCAACTTAAACAGTAGATTGGTCACAGCTTAATTACTCAAGCCTACTGGATTAGGAAAGAGTAGCGCCTTCTGCTGAGTGATAAATCTATAGATAAAACTCAGGATATGCTAGTTTTTATTACCTCTATTTTTATGCTCTATTGCTGAAATATTAGGGGTCAAAAATATTAATACTATGAAATTAGAAGAGGAACTTAGATCCGATGACATATCTACATTTAAATTGTTCCTCTTGTCAGTGCAGAAGTAGAAAGAAATTTTTCTGTTTACAAGAACATTTTGCCAGACCATCGACGTTTCTTCAATTTTAATAACTCAAAAGTGTACCTTGTAATATACTGTAACGCTATGTGTAAAAATTATATATGACAAATATTAAGTTTAGTAATGTTTTACTTTTAAAGCTTATGTAATTGTAAATATGTGTAACAAGACGTTACATTTAGGCTTACGATAAATTAAGTATAGTTACTTATATATGCAGCATAGGGTAGGTAGCTTTGACAACAACAACGTGACCTACATAAATTACCAGCCACAACAACAAGACTCACTGTGTAGTTGCCATAAAACAGCCGCCAAACATTCTTTTCATACGCCATACAACAGAAGACGTATATATAATTCCTAAGTAGTTCTTTTTGAAAGCAAATAAATAGACACGACAAATCCAGCTAAGAGCCCAAACAGAACCAAAGCGGATGTCGGTTGTCGGATTCGCCGTGCAGGAAAATACATGCAGCCGCCAAAAATGAAACCGCCGTAGATATGCGCTACGGGAAAACGCCAGAATAGAATCTATTCTAATTTCTCTCTGACGGGTGGCAGATCTCTCTCTGAGTGACTTAAATGTTGCCGTATTTTTGCTAAAGATTGGGTACGTTCAGTGTTATTTAATTAGTTTTTACTATGATTTGACATTCTGTTTTTGTGCCTGTGTTGCATTCATGTGAATTCAAAGCAAAATATAAAATAATTTGTATCATTCCCAAATAAAATGCAACCGTGATCCGACAACCGCCACCGCTCCAATTCTGGACGTGTTCTCAGCGGATTTCGCCGAGAGAGGCCCGCCATCCGACATCCGCTTTGGTTCTGTTCGGGCTCTAAGGTAGCATCCCCTTTTAGGTGAGCTCAAGCCTAGTAGCTACTGCCTCGGCTGACCGTCAGGTCTATCGTCCGGGGAGGGTAGCGAACAGTAATTTTTGGTTGTTTTTAAGTGCAGTTAGTTATTTTTTTATTATTTATATATTTTTTTTTTGGTTTTCGAAAGCCACGTCGTTACCTCGGTTGACCGCAAGGTCTATCACCAAGGCTGCGACGCAGGCACTCGCTGCCACGCCACTAGAGCGTCGTCTATAGTAAGATTTTGTTGTCTTTTGAGGCCACCTCACAACCTCGGTTGACCGCTAGGCCTACTACCGGGACTGCGACGAAAGCACTCTCTGCTACGCCACCACGGCGTCTACAGTTCACCTTTCTACTCTTTTATGTCGTATTAGAAATACCGGAGAATTCCTTTTTAGCAATTTCCAACCGATTACCGAAGCGATTACCAACGGAATACCGATTACCGAAGCGATTACCAACCGATTACCAATTACCGAAACGATTATCAATCGATTACCGAAGCGATTACCAACTGATTATCGATTACCAAAGTGATTACCAAATGATTACCGATTACCAAAGCGATTACCAACCAATTAACAACTTATAACCAATTACCGAAGCGATTACCTACTGATTACCGGCATCTAAAGCAATTGCCAACTGATGACTGACTGATTACTAAGCCCACTAGCGACTACTCGAAGCTGCATAATGAAGAGGTTATAATAAGGATAACGTATTCAATTGAGTAACTTCGTGAATTACTGAAAACCCTGTGTCTTTTATATTCAAAATAATTTATGAGAGTTAGTGGACCTTTTCACAGAACCCTGGAGCGGCTCCGCCTTTGACAAAACCACGTCACATATAGGCATTTCCGCCAAAAGGTCTACCACGACTGAAAAATAAAATGTTACTTAAAATTCGTTTAAACCTCCATACTAGGGAAAAAAATGTTTAAATTTATATTGTGAGAGTATTGAACTCAATTTAAATTTAAAAAATGGCAGCAAACATGATGAATGGCAAAAAGAAAATGGTAACAAAAGTTGAAATATTTTAACAAAAGTTTAAATTTTATAAGTATAATAAATACTCGCATAATACAAAGTTTAATTAAATTTTTTTTTCAGTTTTCGATTGTAACGGCCTTGAATTACACACTTTGCATGTTTTTCTAGTTCAACTAAATAAATAAAACTATGAAATATTTACACTTCTTTCAAGGAAAAAATTTGTCACATAACGTATATCACGTAACGTATCATACTATGGTTTGTATAAAAATAATTAAAAAAGATTTTGCAACGAAACAATTATGAATGTGTAGCAATATTATTCCAGATTATATTAAAAAACTTTCATTAAAAAAACTCGTGCACACTTCCCAGATTTTTTCGTTTATATTGGTGCAGGTAAAATCCACTTCTATTTTATGTCACGTAACGTATCATTTATGATGGCTTTTATCTGAGAGCCGAACTTTTGACAACTCTTAGCTTTTATACCTTGTATAGTGCGCTTAGTAAACTATTGAAAAATCATAATTAGAAAACTATAAGTTTAATTTTTCTTTGTTTTTCTACTCTTGAAAGTCGTACGACTGTCACGTGCGTAGCTACGGAAATGCCCATATGTTATTGGTTTATATGTAATTATGTAATTGTTTGCGTTTTTTAGGTAATTTTTGTCACTATTAAGGTCATTTTCTGCAGTTTTTAGGTAATTTTTGTCATTTTTTTAGGTCATCAAAATCCGAGCCCTGTACATAATCATACAAGCGGTACCATTATTTTTTCACTTCTAACAGGATTAGAAATTTTTGTTTAAAAAAAATTAAGAAAAATGTCGAAAATAGTTTTAATCTCTTCCGAATAAACCCCATAAGTCTATATTTATAAAATGTATTTTCTGATTTTTGTTTTGTTTGACCTGAATACACATCAACTGAATACACATCTACTAAACCAATAAACAGATTTTGCTTAAAAATGGCAAATATATATATATATTATAATCCATAAAACCAACGCAGTTGTTCTCAAAATTCCACTCAAAAAAAAAAAAAAATTTATGAATTTACTTATAAATTTTTTTTAACTGAATGTTACAATAAATAACGTAGGGATTTTATAAACTTCATGAAAACAATTCAATTTGATAAAAAAATAACACACTATAAAATTAAAAAAAAAAACTTTTACAAAGGAAAATGTGTTTTCGAGCAGCCAATTCAAACTGTGAAGCTATAATGTGTCGTTGGCCTGATTCCAAAGTATTTTAAGGGTGGTTTTAGGCAAACAATGTTTTGAAAATCTAATTTTTTTATATTTGATTATTGCTGTAGTATTCACAAATATGCCAAAAAAATTTAATAATCAATCCCGCTTATAATATAGATTTTGTAGATCTTAAATCCCGGTGCGACAGAGAACCTTTAACTAACCAGAGTAACTTTAAACGCTTTTTTCCGAAACATACTTTTTCAAATCAGGCCGCACTACTGCAAACAAACTAATCGACCGATTTTATTTTTTTAAAAATCTTTTTGCATTGTAATTTTCTACACATCTTTTACCAAAATAAGCATTTTTGGAAAATTTGTCTAGCTTTTACATGCAACAATATGGTAAAAAATATCGTAAATTTTACAACTTTTTTTCCACGCTTCATAATTTTCTTTATTTTAAATGTTTTTATTCCATTTTCGTAAAATATGTGCATTCAATGGTCTGTTTTTGAATTCATCTTTTTTTCAGACGATCTAGAGCCGAGCTATAGTGTGTTCCGATTTTCATTTATTTTTAAACACTCTAACTGCAGCGGAATCTTTATATTTAAACAATATAAATAAAAAAACCTCTCTTTAGCCTTCGCACATTTATGATGTTATTGAAATGCAAATCGAAGTGTTAAATTTTTTTTCAACTGTGCAATACCTTCGAAGGTTATAAACGAAAATGCATTAAAAATGAAACACAAAAGTATTATTAAAAAATTAAATTGGCAACAAGGATTTTTTCGCTAATGTTAATTAAATTTTTCTAATGTTGTTAGAAAAACATTGTATCAGAAAATTTAATATAAAATCAAATTCACCGCAGATATTAGATAAAATGTGAAATTCCCCGCAAATCGGTACCACCAGTTGACATGCCTGATAACCACAGAAGACTTGTTTGTTTGGTGATTTGTACTGCAAAGCACTTGTTGATACAACCAAAATAATATCTTTTTTAGAATTATAAAATAATATCTGTAAAGTAATTAAAATATGTCATCCTTAATATTCAGGTACTTTTTTATATCCGCTGTTTTGGAAAAGTTTATTTTAGTTTTTGTTATCGAACATTTCAATTAAAAAGCTTAATAAAAATTTTTTGAATAGCAACGTTGGCTAATGTACGAGTGTGTACTTTTAAACTTTTTTTAAAAGCTTTTCATATTAGTCAAATTTTATGTAGGCAGTTACTGCTAAACCAAATATATGTATTTTTACATGTATTAATAGAACTATGTTATAAATCACTGAGGATATATGATTGCCAAATTTTATGTTATGTTTTTTGTTGTTGATTTGGTACAAATTGTACTTCTTTGTTATATCAATTCGATAGAGAAATTGTACTATAATAGAATAGAAGTGGATATGTTGCACTTTTTGAAAAAAAAAAATAACGAAATTAAAACTTCTTGAATTTCGGGATGATGGCGGGATCCCGGGACTGTATTTTCAGATTCCGAAAATTCTGGGATCGAAAAAACACAAAAAATGGACATCCCTAGTAAATCAATCATTCCATTATTTTAGAGAAAATAGCCACCTTTCAGTTTAATCACTAGCTTCTAGCGAAGCAAAAAAACTCGTTTCATTTCTATGGTGCATTTCGACAAACTGTCGAACGCCAAAGAATATTGAAATAAATAAGAAGTAACTAGAACATATGGCAACCTTGGTAGAGTTGATGGCGGTGATCTATAAATTGGCTACTGCTTTAAAATGTCATATGATTAAGTAGCCAATTTGAACGTTCAATTTGTTCAATATACTTCAGATGAATGAGTTCCAAACAGGGTTGATAAATGACTTTTTCAATTTGGTATATAAATTAAGTAAAAATTGTACTAAATAAAAAAAGTATGGAATAAATTTTGTTTACTCCGCGCATACTGCGATAACTTTTTCGCTCCGTTTGCAACGCTGATAAGGAGGAGTGGCAGGTATAGAAAAGTATATATATTATTGATAAACATCACCTCCTGGTCCAATTTCGCTAGGTCAGTCTGTCGTAAAGATTACAGCATCAATTTTAAAGCTATCGTATTGAAATTTGGTATATGTACTTATAAAAACAAGTATCAAGTTCGAATGAGCAAAATTGGCTGAAAACCACGCTTTCTTTATCAAACATTAAAATTTCTAAAAACGCCACAAACAATTTTGCAGTTACTTGGTATTGTGCTCATAAGATTTGAAGGAAAATGTTCACTATATATTTCAAATTTGTTAAAATCGGATAAAAACAACGCCTACCTCTCATACAAAGTTACTTTATCAAATCTTTTTAAAATATCTAAAAATGACACAAAAATTACTGGCATGATTACAAATTTGCACATAAACTTTGGCCGCAAAATTTAAAAATATAATGGAAATTTTTAAAATCGAAAAAACTACGCATCAACCTTCCATACAAAGTGACTTTAACAAAATGGTATAATCACTGAGAAATGACACAAAAACTAATATAATGAATTTAAATTTTGCATATGAACTGTGGTCTCAAATATTCATCATATATTTAAAGTTTGTCAAAATAGTATAGAAACTACGCCTACCTCCTAAACAAAGTAACTATATGAAAACGGTTAAGTCTCTAAAAATTTCGCAAAAATTAATTTAATAAATTAAAATGATGAACATATCGCTCATTTCGTGCAAGTCTTTTACAACTAGAAATTAAGTATTTTTCAGGAGAGCCTTATGAAATTTTGAAATAACATCACTACAATTAATTGTAAAGGTAGACTGAAAATTGTTAACAATATTTGTAGGCCATTATATTTTCTACCAAATATATCATAAATTTTTCATTTTGCGTCAATAGTGAGTTTTTAAGCAATATTTTTGCAAGTGTCTGTTTGAGTTGTGACATTATTACTACAAAAACTCATTTAAAAATGTTTCATTTTGAGTATTGACGATTTTGCTACAATATGATAACATACTTTTGAGGTAGAGAGATGCCACGTTTTGAGTTGGTACTTTATTACTACAAACTAGTTGCTTGGGTTTTTATTTAAAAAATGGTTTATGGTATAATAAGTCGTTATTATTGAAAAATTATGCATAAATTTAAAATAAATTTTGGTATAAATAGAAATGAAACGTCATTGATACAAAAAAGTGAAGAAATCGCTAAAAGTCAAAACGACACAAGTATCTGTAAAACCGTCAATTAACAGCAAATCGGTCTGAAATTCACTCAAATTGAAGATATGATAACAATGCATATTTCTGCATATCTAACTCAAAAAACCCAAATTTTGAGTTGTGACGTTCTTGCATGAAATGAGCCATATGTTAAATATGCTGTTAATACACACATTTTTGTGGAATTATAAAAGTTATGCTACTTTGATGACGTCACTTTGCATGGGAGATTGGTTGAGTTTTTAAATAAAAATGCAAGCAAGTAACCTAATATTTTTTTAACGTGTTCTGCATTTGAGTTTTCTCTAAATTGGATGAACACTACAATCGTAATCTATACGCAGTGACGTCATCAAACTTTAAAAACATGCATAAATAAAAATATAATGTGTGGGTTTTCCTTGCTGGGGGGACCCAGTCGAAGATAATTCCTTGCTAGTTTTTATTCAAATGTTATTAACAACTCAGTTCATAAACCTTATAAAAAAAATTCAAAGGTTTTTTATTTATTTTTAATTAATCACAAAGTTTTTTATAAGCACAAAAAGGAACACAAGTGATCTTCAAAAAATGAATATAAAAAATCATATAAACATAAAGTTTAGGGGTCTTTTTATAATTAAAAAACACAAAAATTTGTAAAAACGTTTCCTTATTTCTTTCGTTACCTTAATATAAAAAGGCAACTAGCATATTCTGACACAATCCAGCCGAAAAAAATTTGTAAAAGTTAGTCAGGGCCTTTCTATGTTAAGGTAACTAAAGAAAATCTTGGGAAAATCTTTCAATCAAGCAATTCTTCACTTTCAGTCAAATTTTAGAAATTTTTCATTTGATATATTGCTTCCGATATCAATATTGTGGCATTGAGTTCACTAGATTTAAAAAAATATTTTGCTTGAATTAAATTAAATAAATTGTTGCAATCTGCAGTATGTTTCAGTAAATAGTTTTTATTTCACTATGAATTTTAACTTTGAAAATAATCTTAAAGTTATTGCTAAATGACCTTGTTATTTATTATGTTGATTTTATATGATTTCAATACAAATTCTAAATGTTTGATAGTTTAAATCATAAAAAAAAAATAAACTGGCCATTTCAGCCCTTGGAAGGACTTTGACCTAGCTTCTATTGATCAATTGTGTTGTGCGTGTTATTAAATGTTTCATCACAAATGACCGAGAACTGGACCTACGTGTTTTTTGCCGACTCCGAACGGCTTATGTTCTCAAGAAGCTTTACATGGTAATTTTTACTCTCTGAGGTTTGCCATTGTCTGCAGAGAGGTGACGACCGAACAGAAAAATTAATTCAATTGAAAAAACTTTCTGTCTGAGCTGGAATTGAACCCGGGTACTAATTTTGGTACTCTGTAAAAAAAAAATTATTTTAAAGAGTCGATTTTCCCCAATTTATATAAAATTGCTTACGGAATTCTTTCAATTTCTCATTCGACAGCAAATGTTAAAAGAATATTTTATTATGTTGATTTTATATGATTTAAATACAAATTTGAAATGTTTGATAGTTTAAATCATACTTGATTTTAAATACAAAATCTAGTTGTATGATAGTTTTGTATCGTTTATTGAGCTTTAGGTCAAAGTTAGAACAATTAATTGTTCTAACGAATCTTTCCAAAGAAACAACAACAACAAACAACAAGAATTTGTATTTAAAATCAAGTATGATTTAAACTATCAAACATTTCAAATTTGTATTTAAATCATATAAAATCAACATAATAAAATATTCTTTTAACATTTGCTGTCGAATGAGAAATTGAAAGAATTCCGTAAGCAATTTTATATAAATTGGGGAAAATCGACTCTTTAAAATAATTTTTTTTTTACAGAGTACCAAAATTTAGAACTAGATAAATTTTTGAAATCTTTTCAATCGTTTGCTTACTTAGAGTTCTAAGTTCTGTGTTTCTTATAGCGCGAAGTAAAATGTAACGAAAATGCTTTGGTAGTAGGAAAGAAGGAAAAATATAAAATTTTACCAAAAAAGTACAATTGTACTGAAAATATCAACCCTGGTTCCAAAACGTGTGAAATCATATACGACTTTAAGCAGTGAGTTGATCACAGCTGACTCACAGACTACTGAAGAATTGTTGTTGTTGTTGCATTCTTGCATTCTTAAAAATGTACTTGATTTAATAAATCACAAATTAATTAATTAATATACGCATCTGATATTTTTTGGCGGAGCTTTAAATATGCAATTTAACTCGTTAACCAAAATTGATTTTTCCACATAAAATTTTTTTTCTTATTTTGTTTCAGCGACATTATGTTTGTGATTTTATGTATTGGGCGAAGCTTAAGCTTTCTTACGATATAACATACTGCTCATTTTTGGATCATAGCATATAAAAAAAAAAAAAATAAAAAGACTATGTACTAACATTTATTCTTCTTTATATTAATTTTTTAAAAATATGATTTTTTGTAATGTTTTTAAAATTTTTTCTATTGCTGAATCATTGATAACATTAAGCTGAGTGACCATTTGAAGACCACTAACATATGCGGTATTATGAAGCCACTCAGCAGGGTCAAGTTTTGTAAAAACTCAGTACAAATGTTAAGTTTTTGCAAAACAATCTAGTGTTGATTGTAAAAAAATCATACAAATTTACATTTAAATATGTTGGTTTACTTGAAAGCTTTTTTAACGGCTTTTCAGTTCCTGTCTTATTTTGTATTGACTCCGCCTTTTTTTTGTGAGTGTCAGCACTTAGAGACCTGTCGAAAAATGACAATCCTATAAGTTCTTCACTAAGATACCATAAGTGTTGCTCAAATTTTACTCCCTGCTGAGTGGCTTGATAACAGCGCCTATGTTAGTGGTCTTCAAATGGTCACTCAGCTCAATGTTATCATCGATTCAGCAGAGAGAAGTGTAGCATTGGTAACTGAATTTAATAATTCGATAACTTCAAATGAAGAGCCAAAACAATATTTGCTGCAAGTGGTTGATAGGCATAGAATAAATTTTGAAAAGGTTACACAAAATCATATTCTTAACAAATATATATAAAGGAAATTAAAATAGTTATGGTACAAAAATATGCAGTATGTTATATTATAAGTAGACAGCGGAATTATATGCAAAACTTTTTTTAAGTCTGATTGAAGTCAAGTTTTGGTTTTGTATTGATTTTGACTTCATTAATGCATTTATTACTCCATGTCTATGATACGCAAATTTTATGCAAAATATATGCAAAAGCATATGCAAGAAATGTGCTGCATACTTTTTGCGTATGCAGTAATAAAAATGGTCTAAGTTCATAACATTTCCAAATAAATTGAAATATCCATGAAGTTTATTGAAAAAAAGTGTTAAAAATGCAAAAATTATTTTATTACCTTCAACAGATAATTTTATTAACTAGAAATCGCCACTGTGACATTCGACCTACACTTTGATATGAAATTGCTTTCGTTCTCAGATGACCGTAGAAAAAGGTTAAAAAAAATAATCTATTTCTATTTTCAGTTTGCCGCTCAGTGCTAACCAACGACTCTTCATACAAAAATACGTTGCACTGAGGAAATCTACAGTTTTCGAGATATCGCAATAATTTTGATGTCATAATAACTGAAATTCTTTTAGTATACTATGCGTGAAAAATTTTACAAAAAAAAAAGCTTTCGTATACCGTATAAAAGTCAACCAATGACTTTTCATACAAAAATACGTTGTACTGAGAAAATCTGCAGTTTTCGAGATTTCGTCATAATTTTGAGGTAAAAATAATGGGAATTTTTCAAAGTTTACTGTTTGTTAAAAAATTGTACAATCCCAATTAGGGATGTGCAAGTCGGAGTCGAAATAAGTCGAAAGTCAACTTTTGCTTGATAATTTTCGACTTTTTGCAATTGACTTTCTGATATTGAAAAAAGTCGAAAGTCGACTTTTACTTACGACTTTTACTTTCGACTTTTTTCATTTTATGCGAAACAAATAGCTTAACGCTAATCTGAGAACTGTCTTCTCTAAACTATTAAACGAAATAGCTGTTTAACAACAAATAAAGCTGCGTTTGCACTCTTGATTCGATAAATATAAAATAGTGGTAGGCAAAATTAAAAGTAGAGACTGTAAGTGGAAATGTGACAAAGCAACTGCGTATCATCTGATTACGTTACACGCGGAACAAAATGTTTTAATGGAATTGTCACTATTTGAAAATCAGGTGACAATTTTTGTCAAAATTTATTATTTTTGAGCTTCAAATATTGTTTTGAAATATTAGGTCTGTTCGCGTAGTCGAATGCAAACGAAATATTTCAAAAATTTTTACTAGAAAGGGCCTGAAAAGCGTTCGTTTACTGAGAGAATTGGGTAATAGAGAGGAAATCCCATTTTCTCTCCGTTCAAGTTTCTTAAAGTTTTTAAAAGAAGAATTTCATGTTGTAGAAAGATGAAAACTGTCAAATGGTAGCTGTGTGTGTGCTTAGATTTTCTTAGACGTATATGACATTTTTCATTATTTTACCAGAAAGCGTTCGTTTAATATTTAAAGTTGAAGTTAATGCTCTCTCAATTTTATTACTTTTGACGTTTTTCATTTTTTACCAGAAAAGTACGCGAACAGACATATTAACAAAAAACAAAAAAAAAAACATTACATAGAAACAATTTGGTTTATAACGCTTAAGTACTTAATATTCAGCCCAATTATGAATAATTTTTCTTGGGGAATCGGAAAAGGAAGTTTTAATTTTTAAGATAGCAGATAGAGACATCACATTTTTTTTCTTTCATAAATATTGACGGTTGATGAAGAAATTTGCATTAAAAATTTCCAAAATATTCTTAAACCTTATATTGAAAATTAACTCTCCCTTTTCCGATTGGCCGGGAAAAATTATTCATAATAAGTCTGACTATCTATATAAGAACTAAAATTGCAATATTTTGTTTTTTGTATATTATTTATTTACTGAAGTACCATGTTTTTGTTTATTTTTGAATCATTTGCTTCTTAACTGTCCTACAAAAGCGGTGCAAAAATATTTTGAAAGTCGAAAGAAGCTGAAAAGTCGACTTCTTAAGGTTCAAAAAGTTGATTAGTCGACTTTTACATTTTCAACATTTGAAAAAGTCGAAGTCGACTTTTGCTGGCAGTTGCACATCCCTAATCCTAATATATATCTGCATATGTTACATAAAAAAATGCTTATTGTAATGTATTTGTAAGAGAAATATAGCGAGAAATGTCTGGCATATATTTTGTACATATCAGCAATGTCTAAAATTTCCTCTTACACCGTTTTCTTCCATCTCTTATACCTTTGTTTCAAAGTTACAGGGGAACATACATTTTTTTGGATTTCCGAAAAACGGTAAATAAATAATGCGTTTATCGTCTACATGGTCACCTTAAAAAAACAACGATTTTTATCTACTAACGGTATATTTTGTGAGAGCTGATCAAGTGTGCAAAAAGTAACTACTAAAAAGTAACTAAAAAGTAACTACTATAGGGAAAGTGGATTAAGAAATGAAAGTACACAAAGAAATCATTTTAATTTACAATTAATACTTTATTGCTTCATCATTATTATTGATAAGACTACCTCATACAAATAATTATATGTGCACCATTGGTGAAAATATTTTTGCGTTAAAATAAAAATGTTTCGAAATTCTGCTTTTGCAGTTATATTATTTATGACAATGGTAACATAATATAACAAAGACTTTATTTAATTGTCCAGTAAATTAAATAAAAAATTAACATAAAAAATTTCATCATAGTAAGTAATTATATGTGCACAACTTAAGTTTATGTGTTTTTTTATTTATTTTCGAGCTTAATTATAAAAAATATTAAATTGAATTTCATATTAGTAATTAATATGCTTTCCTTTTCTTAAAATAACTTGGCTCAGCCGGAATAGCATAGAATTAATCAAGGATTTTAAGGTGGATGGGCTGATATTCTGCCATTCTTGCTCTATTGCTATTTTTAACTCCCTAGCTGTCTAAAATTGCCTTCCATTCTTATATACTTTTCCAGAGAGGATTCCCCAGAGATCCTCAATGGGGTTTAAGTCTGGAATTATTGCTGGCCATTGCACTAATGGTATATTTCTGGCTGTAAAAAACTCTTTTGTACGCTTTGCACAGTGTATTGGCGCATTATCCTGCTGATAAGTCCAATTATCGCCATAAAGTTGGCCGGCAAATTCTATAAGTTCATTTTCCAATAAACTCACGTACATTTCAGCATTAATTTTTGTTGATATGAAACACACTGGAGTCTTTCCTTCATAGCAAAACGCAGCCCAGATCATTACCGATCCTCCCCCATGGACACGCAAGTAGCAGGTACGCCGCAACTGATCCTTATGCCGCCAATATTTCTTGTAACAATCAGGCCCATCTAAATTAATGCCCCTATTATGTAAAATAACTCAACTTAAGTTGACTAGATTCAACTAAATTTTTTTTCATATAACGTATTACATTTATTTTAGTTGAACCATGTAGTTTGCCTTAATCTTTTAAGAATTTTCAAACAACATAGTTCAACTGGAATGTATGTAATAAATTATGAGAAAAAAAATTAGTTGAATCTAGTCAACTTAAGTTGAGTTGTAATACATAATAGGGGCCTAAATTTTTTTTCGTCACTAAAGATGACGTTACGCCATTGCTCATCCCAAAATTGGTACTTGGTAGCGAAGGCCAAACGTGCGTTAATATGTCGAGGCAAAAGGTTAGGTTTTCGCGTCATGGAAGTATGTGTAACTTTAAGATTTTCATGTAAAATTTGAACTATTCTATTTCTTGTTATTTTAAGACCCATTTGACTTTTAATTTGTCCGCTACTCATTCCTTCGACTACTGCAAGATGTTGAATTCTGCGTTTACACCGAGCGTCGATGTTGATTTTCCTACCACTCCGTCTAGCTGTGCCATAATCACTAGGACATTTTAAAAAAGTGTTCCTGTGGCGATGAAGACTTTTGGCTATTTCTTTTATTTGAACTCCATTTTCGCTCATTCCTAGTATTATTCCCTGTGCTTGTTCAGAAAGGTTCGTTCCGCGAGGCATTTTCAATATCTAACACGTAAAAATTAAATTAACTTTATTGCTTATAAAAGAAAAAAGTCTTACTTTGTATTTCGTAACAATTATATCCAATGCGAGCACTTGAAGCTATCAAGTAAGCAACCATACACCAACTAAATGCGTTATGCACATATAATTCTTTACTACTGATCATTCAATGCATCGGCACATTTTTCATGTAACGGTACATTAAATAGAATACGAACTGCATGCCGAAATTTGGTAAACAATAAAAACAAATAACAAAAACAAACTGCATACATAAAAATACTGTACTATTATAGATGGGGAAGAAATGCAAGCAAATATTTATGCACATATAATTATTTGTATGAGGTATAAATCCTATTTGGCATGGAGAAGCATTTCTGGAGTCAGTGAGTTCCACGTACTTAACATCGCAGTTTGCAACTCAGAAACAGTATTAAATTGTAGATAATCTTCATACACTTTCCATGCCATGCATCCCCAGATGTTTTCTATTGGGTTAACATCTGGGGCACAAGCAGGCCACTCAAGACAGTTTATATTTTGGCTTTCCAACCAAGTTTTCGTGGGCCTGCTTATGTGGATTCGAGCATTATCCTGCTGAAAAACAAATGATTTTTCTGGATAGCTACGGATGAATGGCAATTAGTGGTTTTCTAGCACTGTCTGATACTCCGAGCTATTCATACGACAAGAGGGAAAGGCCAAATGTGCTTTGCTTGAGAAGGCGCCCCATACCATTAAGGATCCTCCACCGAAATTGCGCTTGGATAAAATACGCGGCTCTTTGCGCAAGTCTCTCCAATACCCCCAAAAATCGTCAGGACAGTCAAGGTTAAACTGTTTTTCGTCAGAGTAGATTACCTTAATAACAAGTAAATTTTTTGGGTGAATTTCTTGGTTTGAGTCGAATCAAGTATTCAAAGGCAGTTAAGCGTTTTCAATTTTTTACTTTTTACCTGATTCCAATCCTGGGCCATATTTTCTCGGGCAAATTGGAGTTGAGCAATCTTATGATGGGGTTTTAGAAGCGGTGTTTTCTGCATTTGCTCCCTTACAATATTTGAATTTAGGTTTACAGTCCTCCAAATCGTAGAAATGGATACAGATATATTGTTTTCCTTTTTTATCTTACGAATAGAAGTCGTTGTATTCGACAAAAAGCGGCAAATCTGGCGTTATTTTTGTTCATTTAACACTTTATTATGGCCTAGATAGCTTCTGGCTCCATCATTTTCCTTGTTTTTTAAATAATTACAGACAACATTGACTGACCTTCCCAGCTTTCGAGAAGTTTCACTTTTTGTCTGGCCGACAACCCACAAGGCTTCTATGGCCCCTTTTTCCTTCTCAGTTAGAACTTTTCCGCGAGGCATTCTAAGATGAACCTAAGGTAATAAGCGAATTTGAGTTCAATTCTAAAAAAAACTTACCTGTTAGAGATTCCCTATAGCAATGAAAGACGTGTTTCGTTACTCTTTGCACTTTTGATCAGCTCGCACAAAATATACTGTTAGCAGAAAAAAGTTGTTTTTGTTTTTTTAAGGTGACCATGTTGGCGATAAACTGCATCTTTTAATTTTTTTAAACACTTACCGTTTTTCGGAAATCCAAAAAATATATGTTTCCCTATAGCTTTGAAGCAAAGTGTAGCTTAGCTTTTATTTAAGAAATTCTGTTTTGAGCTCTCATATTTCAGGTCAAAGGTCGCAAAAAAAAAAATTCTGTGCACTCCGTCTGCCTACTCTTATTCATTTCAAAGAAAAATTATCCAAATCGGTTGAGAAACACGGGAGAAAATGGCACAGAACTGTTTTTCCTACGCCTATTTATATATATAGGGTATTCACAAGGTGTACTATCATGTCATATTGTCCTAAGATTTCACACTAGTTTAAACATTTTATTGTTGCCTTCCATATAAAAAAGTACTTATATATTACAACTCTGAAAGCTATGTTTATTGAAGTGTCGTAATCCAACAGCTGTTCCTTATTTGCATTTATTTATCTCGTAAATTTTAGTTGTAAAAGTTTAGGACAATATGACATGATAGACACCTTGTGAAAACCCTTAAAGGTAATCTGTTCAAAATTATGTTCTATAATTCATATTACAATATATTATTAAAACTTTTTCTAAGTTCTGTGTCGATAAGCAGTAACAACTTAAGTCTGATTTCAAAGATTCGAGAAAACTTGCTTCAAAGTTTTCAATTGCCATATAAGTTATATGAAAAGGGTCTTTCGTTTTTGTGTCATAACTTTGGCTAAAGTCGTGCTAGAAACTCCAGATTTTGTGTGTTTATAGTGCTATATGTGGGGAACACTGCTACATCAATAACTCAGTTCTGTCTTAACTCGACTTAAGCTGTTATTGCTTATCGACACAGAGTTGTCGATGGTGAAATTTTGACGCTTTTCAGAAAATATAATTTTGTATGCGGATAAGCTTCTTTCCACATCACATGAAGGGTGCATACTTAAATTTAGAAGCATGTTCGCATATTTTCAAATTTTTTAATACAAGTCTATTTTTTCCTTTTCAAAAAAAAAAAAAACATAAAACTAAATATTTTCTTAATAGTGATTTCAGGTATATACGTGTATATTCTCTTTTTGGAATATACGTGTAAAAAGATAAAAACAGTGGCTTGTTTTCAAACATTTTTTTGAGGTACAAGGAGTTGTTATATTTTTTTTTGAAATTTATTGTAGTTATTATACATACAAACTACTTTAATAATTTTTTAGCAATTTTTTTTTAGCAATTTTCTGGCCTTTTATAGAGGTCGCTAACAATTAAATTGAAATAAAAAACATCCAAAACTGTTCGATGGATATGGCCTTTCGCATGTATCTGACACAAACAAATCAAACGTCATTTTAAAGTATGGGCCAATAATTGAGCATCCCACCTACGAACGACCCTCGGGGGGTTTTTTGAAATTATGGTGAAAGTTTGAGTAAAAAGTTTTTAAAAAATATATTTTTGCGCGCTTTTTTGTCAATTTAAAAAAAAATAAAAGGAAATAGGTACTTGAATTTGAAATTGAAGCAATAAATTTTGAGTTATCTATCGAACCGTTTTGGATGTTTTGTCCAGAAAACTGTTAAAAAAAAATATTTTTATAAATTATTTTTTTTGTAACGGGTCCTGGCCGACATATAACGTTTTTTTCAACTAGTGCTTATTTCGTGAATGGTAACACTTAGCTCATGTCTGATTTGACACATAATTAGTTTTATCCTTCCGCTGAACGAATATGGTTGTGTATACGCTTGAACAACGCTGGGAAATATTGCGACATTACTTTGAAAATCATGATGCCGATTTTGCCAAAAAAATCATCTTTTCAGATGAAGCTCATTTTGATCTTGGCGGGTATGTAAACAAGCAAAATTGTCGCATTTAGGGCACAGAAAACCCGCACGCATACATTGAAAAGCCGCTGCATCCAAAACGAGTCACTGTTTGGTGCGGATTTTGGTCCAGAGGCATAATTGGGCCATTTTTCTTCGAAAATGAGCAAGGAGTGGCCGTTACAGTCAATGGCGATCGTTATCGGGCCATGTTGAACGAATTTTTGTTCACAAAAATTGAAGAGGAGGATATTGGCAACATTTGGTTTCAACAGGACGGCGCTACGTGCCACACAGCCGAAGCTATACTCGATGTTTTGCGCCCTGTTTTTGAAGATCGCATTATCAGCCACAGAGCTGATGTCGTTTGGCCACCTCGGAGCTGCGATTTGACACCGTTGGACTATTATTTGTGGGGTGCCTTCAAAGATAAGTGTTACGCCGACAAGCCAGAGACAATTGACGCTTTAAAGGGCAATATTCGTGAAGCCATTGGTGAAATACCGCTGCACACAATCGATAATGTGTTTAAACATTGGACCGATCGTGTAGGCTACTGCATGGCCAGCAGAGGCAGCCATTTGAATGAAATTATTTTCCATTAATAACCGGAAGGATTGTACTTTCAAACAAAAGAAATTAAAGAAAATATTCAGTAGTTTTTTTTATAGGATTTTCAAAAAAAAAAGTTATTTGGCGGACCCTGTAAAATAACTTGTATAAATTACAATAAAAAAAAATATAACAACTCCTTGTATCTGTAAAAAAATGTTTGAAAACAAGCTGCTATTTTTCCATTTTTACACGTATATGATACCTTCAGCTAAGTAGCCATAAAACCCTGCATCTTTTTGATGTTCAAATTTCTCGTGCAGTTCTTTCATCATTTAAGACATATCCAAGATTACCAGTAACCTTTAAAAATCAAAGTGCTTTCAGCGGGCGACTATGACAAAAAAATTTATTAACAATTTAGACGGGCTGATTTTTTCGCACTCAGAAAATCAAAAATATTTTCAACACGAAAAAGTGTTAGAGTACTTTTGCGTACTGTCTTGTGTGCATGTCGTAAAACAGTACATTGTCCAAAAAACAGTACTGTACTGTTTAAAAAAGCGCATCTGGCATCCCTATCCTGTATCCTCTGAAAACATTCATGTCTATGATAGAAGTTACGAACATACAGTTGCGGTTATAATTAAATGGACTTGCATAAATTTTGCATATGCATTTAATATGCAAATATGCAGTATTTAATTTGCATATGCATTTAATATATGCATATGAATTTTGTATGCAATATGCAAATATGCAAAAATTGTGTTATGTTTTCCGAGATAGAATTTCTCGGGACGCATATCTGTGTCATCGAAATTGTGAATTGTGTTGTGATCATTCAATGCAAATATGCAATTTCATATTTTCCGCTGTCTAATTACAAGAAAACTTAAGCTTTGTCCAAAAATACAATATCACAAACATAATGTCGCTGGAACAAAATAAGAAAAAAAAATTTTATGTGGAAAAACGATAATTTTTGTTTTAACGAGTTAAATTGCATTTTTAAAGCTCAGCCAAAAAATATCGGATGCATATTTTAAAATATAAAAAAAACATATAAAAGCTTAGCTTATTGTAAATGATTCTTCGTCAAAATATATTCCTTTTGTGTTTTGTTTGGGCAACACATTATTCAAAATGGTTTAAGTCGTAAATAGCTCCAAAATGATCTTAAAACGATTTACGCAATATCTAAAGATCAAATTTGTTTGGGTATTAAGGTATTTTTGTTCCCATTAGGAATGTAACTTTCAGAAAATGGACACGCACCCAAGTATTTTAAAATTTTTGTAAAGTGAACTGGTCTAATATATATGCTCCTGTAGAACTTCCACGCCTCCTCATGGGCAGTACAAATGAAGTATCAAAGTTATTTTAATAGTATAGTAAAACAGCGGGAAAACCAGATATTTTAATAAACTTGTTTTTCATTAAAAAAATTTTCTTCCATCCAGTAAAACTGTACAGTAGCAAAAACAAAATAAAGCTGAGTGCTGAGCATCTACCAACTACGGGTATCTTCCATTAATTCGAACCTATTTCTGACATCCTTGATTGTGTTGTCAACGCTGCAATTGACGCGCTTATCTCTCTACACCACAAAAAAAAACCCGTTCTAAAATGCCACTCATGCTTTAAAATAATAAATTCAACGCTTATAACTCAAAGCTCATTAAAGTAATCACTAAATTAAAAAAGATAAGCTCTAACAAATGACCGACCGATCATATTTGGATTATGTTTTATTTTAATTTTTATGTATTTTTTAAGGTTTTTTGACTGATAATCCAAAACTAAAACCGCAAAGCCGCAACAACAACCAATGAAATAACGTAACACATTAATTTCAAATGCAATTCCAGGCGTTAGAAAAGCAAAATAAAAATCAATTTCTTATCACTATTTCGTGCTGACAAAACATAAAAACCATTCGACCAAAATACATATATTGATATATTGAAGGATGTGTGCAGCAGGTCAAAAACAAAATTTATATAAAATACTTCTAAGATTTTAAATTTATTTGAAAACTGAGCTGTTATCTGTAAATGTTAATGCGCTAAATTAACACAAAAATGAGTTCATTAAAAATAAGATTTGTGTTTAATGGACACAAATAGAAGAAAAATTAAAATAAGAAATTTGAAAAAAATTATAAAAAATTGCTACAGTTGCGCTATTTAAAAAAACTTTCGATTCTCGCAACACTGAAGAGTGTGGACGTGATTGTCATTAAAACTAGGCGCTGTGTTGCGGGTTTATCAGCGCCAGTGAACTCTGTAGAAGCTCGCACCCAGACTAGGACTGAGCGTACAGAAGGGCAGGAGATGATGAGCAAGTTGCTGGAATAGATCGGTGCGAGTTCAGTTCGTGGCAATATAATAATAAATGATGAGGTTTGAGAAGTTAACATTGTTCGAGATGTGATTAATGATCACGTAACGAGACCGAAATAAACATTTCACAGCGATTACATAAACAGAATATAAATTATTGTTTATGTATGTAAGGCAGCAAAGTTCGAAAAAATGATTTTATTGGAAAACAAAATAGCCATAGAAAAACCTAACTAAACTAAATTAGTATCAAATGCTACAAAATTAAATAGCAGTGCATTCCATGCACACCTTAGAAGTAGTTGTAATGCTTTTTTTTCGCTAGAATCGTCATGGCACATTAAGGCGAGGAGGAACTACCACAGACAACAACAATTAGCCACCACAACAACATGTCCCGATGATTATGGTAGTGCATGAAAGAAAAGCTAATAATGCTAAAGAAGACGCTTCTGTGGAAAAAAACAAATGTAGGCACAATGCAAGAAAGAAAAAACACAAATAAAAAACTATAAAAACAACGCCAAGTGCGTTTAGTCCACAAGAAGTTTTCATTGTATCAGAGACACCAATATAAAACTGCAGTCATCGTATTGTTTTTTTTTTCTAAAAATACGACAACAATTTAAAAGCTCCATAAATAGGCGACAAACGGTGGGATTAAAAAACTTTCCTATATAACTCTTAGCCAATTTTTTAAAGAGATGTAATATCAGATTTAAGATGGCAGATGACATTTATAGCACAGCTTTTAATAAAAAATTAGCTCATGCTTTAAAAATCTTGTTATTTTTCGTCTTCGCTTACAGATAGCTTTTATTATTGATTGATAGAAAATAACGATAACCTTGTAATAGTTTGCTACATGGCGCTTCATTTATGTGCCGATTAGAGCGACTTTGATGAACCCTACTTCGACTGCGTGCTATCAGCTAGCTAATCATAAGAAATCGCTTTACAAACAAATTTTAATCACTTGTCACTAATCACTTTGATTTTTCTGAGAAACAAAATTTTTCATCATTAAGCTGCTACATGTAACTATGTATTAGGATTTTTATTAATGCATCGTTTTAAGTCGAACTATTTGTATGACACTCTTGCCAGTTTCGATCTATGATCTCAAATTTCGATGTATACTTTTCAGTATTTTATTCAAGATTTTCATAATATGTATGCAGTAAATCAGTTAATTATACACTTTTGTGTTACATTTTTGTAAAATTAGTTGTTTGCTACTCAAATACGAGTATTGTAAAAACTTGAGAAAAAAGCGGCAAAGTTTCCATCCTAAGTGTGCCCTTAGTTAATGTAATTCGAATTTATTCCACAATAAGAGAAAGAATTTTAAAAAATCTGCAGAAAGAGTAAGTAAGTAAGTATATTCGTATGTTTTATCGTATATTTTATCTCAAACGGGTTTCATTTCGGATCCGAAACTGATCCTTTCTCGTATGAATTTCCTCTTTGAATATAGTTTTTCCACTTTTTCGGATTCGTCTCGGATTCAGATCGCAATCATATATGAATCCGTTTCTGACTCTTTTTTACGATTCGAGACAAACTGTGTTTTTAAATAATGCCTCGGTTTTTTTCAAATTATTCGGACTCAAAACAGAACAATAAGGTTTATGCTATATTCAAAATGTTTGTTGTTTTTATTATTTTAGTTTTTACAGTTTTAATAAATAAATGAAATGAAAATGAGTTTTTTTTGTTTTAGTTCGTTTGGGTATTTTCTTTGAAATCCACCTAAGGAAAAATATTTAAAATTATCTTGTTCCTATAGTCACATGTATCATTGTATCTTATAGTCACGATATATCCTCGTTGAACCCTAGGAACCAGTTCCAAAGCTTATGGTAAATTCTACCACTCTCGCTTCTACCACTCTCGCATTTTATATCGCCATCACTATCCGATGTATCGTTTTCGTCGCATTCAATGCCACTCACGCCGACGACCTTGCCGTCATCGCCCGTACATTTGCCTTTGCCTTGCTCTCATGTTGTTCAGGTACAGGAGCTCATACCGCGTATCCTACCAACGGCGCCAATTCGGTAGCAGCCGAGCCCACCATTAGGCTCTTCTACAGCGGCGTTGGCTAGTTTTACGCCTCCTCAAATTCGTAATTTCGTGCTATACTTCCATAATGATGGCGTTCTTCACACCAAAACAAACAATTTATTGTCCGCTGCTGCTTTGCATGATTTCGATGCAATTGCAATTGTCGAAACTTGATTAACGTCACACTTTCATTCATCAGAGCTTTTTGACGGACAGTACGAAGTATACAGAAGAGATCGTACACTATCTTCGAGTGTTTCTAGAGGAGGTGGTGTCATGATCGTAGTTTCATCAACCTATGCCAGCAAAGAAGTTCTTCTTCCAAGACATACAAACAGCATAGAACAATTATGCGTCTCTATCAAGTTTAACATAGTGAAGTCTCAGAACATAAATGAAAAATTTGCCTCAGCAGACCGTATGTGTCTTAGGCGATTTTAATTTAGGAAATATTGAGTGGAAATTTTGTTCAGATGAAAAGATTCTTATTCCTTTCAATTTAAAAACTGATGTAAAATATTGTTACTCTGTGTTACGCTTTATTCATATAATCTAACTCAAGTTAATTTTATTAAAAATGGTATTAACAGAATTTTATATCTGAATTTTATGAATAATGATTTGTTGTATTCAATATCGAAATGTGATACACCTCTCCCAAATGATTCGGTGCATCATAAAGCTATTGTGGTCAACTTTCGATTTTACGAATTTATTGCTTCTTCAGATAGTGATGATGTCTTGTCTTTTAACTTTTTCAATGCAAACTATCAGGCTTTAAGCGATTACTTCAATTCCGTGAATTGGAATACAGTTTTGGGCTCTGGAGATGTACTAAATTTATATTCAAATTTCAAGATAATACTTAATGAAGGCCTTAATATGTATGTGCCTATAAAAAACGAAAGCTCAAATTTAACCTGCCTTGGTATAACCGCAGCTTAATTCATCACAAAAACTAGAGGACCAAAGTTCATAAGAAATTCAAAAAAACTAACCTGCCCGAAGATGAAGCAGTTTTTATTCTCCGCAGAAAAGAATTTTATTTTTTATCGAATTTTCTTATACAAAAAATATATGAGTTCTATAGAGACTTATATAAGGTCAAACCCAAAATATTTTTGAGTATTTCTTAACTCTAAGCGTAAAAATGTAGGTTTTCCAAAATCAATTAAGTATGCGGAAAGCGAAGCAAATAATATACAAGATATTTGCGAATTGTTTGCAATATTCTTCGGATCAGTTTTTGACAGTTGCGATAAGAAACATCTAAATAATCATCCACAGGTGGATCAAATTACTAATATTGGCCACTTAGTAATATCAGAAGATGAAGTATATGATACTCTCAGGACACTTGATTCGAATAAAGTAGCCGGGTTTGATTTGCTTCCTCCCTTATTATTGAAAAAATGCGCTCATTCGCTATATGCTGCTTTAACAATCATTTTTAATAAATCTCTTTCAAATGGAGTTTTTCTTGAAGAGTGGAAAACTGCTTACATCTCGCCGATTTTCAAATCTGGTCAAAAACATCTAGTTCAAAATTACAGACCGATCGTTAAGCTATCGGATATACCAAAGGTTCTGGATAAAATTGTGAATAAACACTTATTTAACTCAGTTAAAAACCACATTGCAATCCAGCAACATGATTTTTTTGTTGGAAGATCCACAAGTACTAATTTAGCTTTATTTTCTAATTTTTGCATAAGGGAAGGTTCTCCTGGATTTTTTGAAAAAATCGATTTTTTTTTACATAAAATGAAAGTTACATATATGTAGAATGTTTGTGCCAAGGGATATTTCAATACGACGCGTATTTCTCGAGCTAGAGCTTGTCAAACGTACCCATGTCACGCGCGCGTACCAACTTTCTAAAAACTTTAAACGCGTTTTTCTCGGAACCATGTTTTCTAATCTAACGGACAGCACAGGGCTTGTTCTATTGATCCGATTTCCTTCATTCAAAGAATGTTTGAAAGTATATACTTTTTTGTACGCCTGGAACCTAACATTGGCATAAAAAATTGTTTATTTATAATTTTTAAACGAGATCTAAGTAAAAAAAAAGCAACAAATTTCAATTTTTTTTTTAAAGTCCATAAAATTGGTTTTTTTTACCAAACTTAATTGAAGTTAGGTTCCAGGCATATGAAATGTTATCAATTTTAATAAATTTTATACATTTCTCATTTCAGTTCACTACCTGAGGCCCCACACTGTCCGCGGGAGGTCGATGTTTTGCGCGCAGAGGTCGACGAGATCCGCCATTTTCAAGCCGCCATTTTGAATTTTTCAAATATCTTTTTTTTTTTACTCGTCAATAAACCACGAATCAAAGTTCAAAAGCATAAGTTCGTATGTCTTTTCATTTTCCCACAAACCATTCTCAAATTTTGCTTGTTTTTCGGCCAAATCCAAAAAAATCCAGGAGAACCCTCCCGCTGCATAAAAAGGATCGCAAATCGATGTTTTATATACTGACTTTGTAAAAGCGTTTGATAGTCTAAACCATAAGACTCTGTTATCCAAACTTCGTCAAATGGGAATTCACTCTAATTTTTTGAGATGGTTAGGCTCATATTTGTCAAATAGGAAATTGATAGTTAAGATCGATCAATCATTTTCAAAAGCAGTAGATGTAAAATCGGGAGTTCCGCAAGGGAGCCACTTACGCCCTCTTTTGTTTATTTTGTTCATAAACGATTTAACTAAAAAATTCACTTCATGTAAGTTCCTGCTTTATGCAGATGATTTGAAAATGTTTAAAATTATAAAAAACCTTGAGGACTGTAACAATTTTCAAAATGATATTAACCTACTTATTTCCTGGTGTAGCAGAAATGGAATGAATTTAAACTTTTCTAAATGTCACATCGTAACATATTCTCGCAAACAATTAACCATATATCATAATTATTTTTATAAGTCCAATATTACTTTCACACGCGTCGAATCCATTAAAGACTTGGAAATTTACTTTGATACCAAATTATCATTCGGGTCCCATAGGGAATATGTCATATCAAGAGCTAACTCACAACTCGGTTTTCTAAAGCGAAACTCTAAAGAATTTTTAGACCCATTCACATTAAAATCAATTTTCGTGAGTCTGGTAAAATCTATTCTCGAATACGCGAACATAATCTGGGATCCTTGCTATGGATGTGACATAAATCGAATCGAGAAAATTCAAAAACGGTTTACGAGATTCGCTCTAAGACGATTATTTTCGTGGGAAAATATGCCTGCGTATAGTGACCGTTGTAAACTACTCGGCTTGCAAAGCTTGGCCATTAGACGCAATACGCAGAGTGTCTTATTTATTAAAGATATTGTAGATAACAAGGTTGACAGTCCGGAATTGCTTGCTCTCCTTCTATTTTATGCTCCAACAAGATCTCTAAGAGAAACAAGTTTATTTTATGTATATTATCATAGAACGAATTATGGTAGTAATGAACCAATATTAAAATGTCTATCTCGATGTAATATAGTTGCTAAACATGTTGATTTTAGTTCTGATAGAACGATTTTTATGAAGAATTTATTTAAATATTATTTAAGGAATTAGGTTAAGTGATATCTGTTAGGGATGGGCCCAGTAGATATATACATGAATAAATAAATAAATAAATAAATTTTAGAGGGCATCTCATAGCACATTTTAAATTTCAAAAATTGACAGATTTATGCATTTTGAAGATCTTGAAGTAAATTAAAATCTATGTATTGATAGTATTGATCTACTTAGTACTTTCATAAGTTCCGGTACACGATTTGTTTCGAAAAAACAAAAACGTTAAAAATTTTCTAGTAATATTTTGAATACTTATTTATTAAAAGTCCAAGAAAAGCCGCCATTTGCCTTCCAGCACGACCGAAGTCTGTCCGGCCAACCGTGAATCGCGGTACGCACCAGAGATCTGCAACGAATCACTTTTTTGAATCAATGAGCCACTTACTCAAAAATGAGTATAAATAAGTATAAGTAGTTTCCAAATTAGTATTCATATGTGATTGATTCAAAACAAAGTGAAGAACATTTTCGAATCATGACTCACTTACACAAAAATTAGTATGAATTAGTATAAGAAGTTTCCAAAGTAGTACTCATATGTGATTGATTCAAAACAAAGTGAATCAAATAAGTACACAATGAATTAAATATTTAGGGCTGCCACCTAATAATATGTATTTTTAAGTATTTTAACCATCATTTAACAGTGTTAGGAAGTCACTGATTTCGAATCGAGACAGAATTTTAAAATTCAATATGGTTAATAGGTATACCCTATTATAAAAAATGAAATTATTTTGAAATTCTGACAACGGATTCGGATTCAGCGATTCGTAAAAATAAAAAAAATTAAGGTGGCAACCCTATTAACTAAATAAGTCGAAATCAGCGACGCACTAACACTGTTAAATAATGCTTACTGGCGTTTTTGTTTCTCGAAAAATTTTTGCATTTTTTCTGCCCTGTTTCTGTCATCTTTGAGAAATATGAATTTTTTTCTTCTTTTTAGGTCAACATTTTCGCGAAAAGAACATGATTCAATTTTAGAGGTAACTATTTTTATTCTCAAGAGGACAGAATCTCTAAAAAGGGCAGAAAAAATTTTGGTTTTTTTGAGAAATGAAAACGCTATAAAACTTTTAAAAATACATATTACACAGTAACCATCTGAACAAAATTACTAAGTTTTAGTTTTTTACGATCAAAACCGTATGATATATGCCTTTTCTTTTTTGGTTTGTGGTGTCTAGTGCTTTAATTCTGACTTTAGATTCGAAATCAGTGACTCTCTAACACTGTTAAATGATGTTTAAAATTCTTAAAAATACATATTATTAGGTGGCAAACCTATTATTTCAAAACTTTGTAATTTTGAATACCGACCACAGATTCGGATTTTTGGAATACAATTTTTTTTGCCAGCCCCGAATTCATAAAAATACAAAAAATTAAGGTAGCAACCCTATCCACCATCTTGAATTTTAAAATTCTGACTTCAGATTCGAAATCAGTGTTCCCTAAGTAAGAGTTTTAAATCCCTAACACTGTTAAATGATGTTTAAAACTCTTAAAAATACATATTATTAGGTGGCAGCCCTAACCTCCATCTTAAATTTTAAAACTGTGACATTGTATTCAAAATCAGCAACCCCAATACTCTTTCCTCCTGTTTAAAATGCTTAAAATAAAACATTTTTAGGTGGCAACCCTATGTGTAGAAAAATTTTCGAGTTTTGTAATTCTGACAACGGATTCGGAATCAGCGACCCAATTTTACCTAGTGTTTCTCCCAGCGTCGAATTCGCATAAATAAACAAGAAATTAGGTGGCAACTCTATCCGCCATCTTGAATTTTAAAATTCTGCTACCAGATTCGAAAGAAGTAACCAGTAACCAATACTGTTTCTTCATGTTTAAAATTCTTAAAAAATGTTTAAAACACATTTTTTAATTAATGAGCAACACATTCCAATGGAAATCTTTATAAACTGAGAGCGAATTTATGCTCTGAGCATAAAGCTGGGATAAAATGTGAACAAAACCACTTTTTTGTCTCCCGATTTATACGCTTGGTATAAAATTAACCTAGAGATAGTTATCCCCGAATTAAATGATATTTATGCCCTTTGTGAACAAAATGGCCCTTATAGCTGCTGAAGAAAATATTGTTAGGACGGTAAACCATTATGGTAATTATAGTAAAAGCAATTACTGAAATAATAAGAATACAGACAAATTTTTAATATTTTGTCTGACGAGAAATAATCTGTAACCACTGATAGCTGGGTCTGATTACTGATTACTTGATTTATTAAAAAATAATGTTATTCCTTGTTACGAATACTTGATTTTTTTTTTAAAAATCATGTAATCACATTGCATGATTACTTTATTTTTTATAACCTCATGTAATCACTTAGCACAGTTGCTTAGTTGAAAGTATTTTTATTTTGTTTTTAATGTGATTTTTCTGAATATTTAAAAAAATCAAGTAATCTGTGCGATCTGAATACTTGTAATCATAATCAGTAACCGTGATTTGTAATCATGGCCATCTAAAAATTTTCAATCCAAAAAAAAAGATTAGTTTTTAATCCGAAAAAAGTTTAAAAAAGCAATAAATATCAACTTTAAATAAAAAAAATTTTCTGATCAGTTCATGAATTGAACACAAGTCTTCTGCTGTGCAGGTCCAACACCTTATCCACTTACCCATTTCATTTGTTAAGAAAGTTACGCTTATTTTACATCATAACGAATGTAAGCAAGCGAGCAGAAACGTCGGTTCGAGACCCAACTAAACTAAAGTAAAATAAAAAAAAGTTCTGACCAGTTCGTGATTTGAACACACGTTCTCTAATGAGCTGGTCTAATAGCTTATCCACTCGTCCAACTCACTTGTTAACATAGTTTGGCTTGTTTTGCATCATTAAGAATGCAAGTAAGTTCTTTTCAGGAACGTGGGTTCGAGACCCAGCTAAATTAAACTAATATTTGGATTTAAAAGTAGTACTTTTTGGATTAAAAAATTCTTTTAAACCAAAGTTTGGATTACAAAGCAGTCCAAAATTTTTAACCGTGTAGTAAATTTCAGTTCGTTCAAATATGTACCAAATATGTGTCCAAATTATTCCCGTTTTTATATTTTTCACGTGTTAAATGGGTTTGTTTTGTTGCTGGCTATCGTTTGTAAGAGGGAGCTTGTTTAAAAAAAAGTTGCAACTTTCGAATCAAAAAAGCGACTGAACCACACTTGCCTATAAGGACTTAGCAAAATTGTGTAAGATGAAAAAGCTAAAGAACATAAATTTACATTGGCGTCGGAAGCGGGGGGGCAAGGTGGGCAGTTGCCCCCCACTTTTTTAGCTAGATAAACAATTTAAAAGGAAAAGTTATTCAAAATATCAGTTTTTTTACAACGATAATATTTTTGTATTATATATTTTCCTCTTCTTTCTCTCTTCTTTATGTTTCATGTGAAGAAATTTTGGTGAACTTTTTTTGCACCACCATTTGTACTGCCCCCCATTTGTACTGCCCCCCCAGATGAAATTCGCTTCCGACGCGATTGTAAATTTAAATTAATATTATAGCGATTTTGGGAAATCCCTAAGACTTGTAATTTTTTACTCCACTATTCTCACTAGCTCGAAAAATTTTCCAGAAAAAGGACTCCTACATCGCTTTTTACGTACTCAAATATATTAAGGGACATGTTTTGTTTCTGGTTTCAGTGTAAAAGGCGATCAAGACGGAATTATAAACCGTCTAGATGTCCTAAAAATTTAAGATCTTCTTTCGGAGCTCTAAAAAAGTTAATCAAAAATAATTTTAAATATCATACTAATGCTTATCTAATGTATCAATTGAGATAATAAAGTTTTTCACAAATGAAACCAAACATAAAATCAAAACAAAATTTAGTCAAACAAAATAGAAAGAAGAACCAATTTGCGAACAAAGTGAAATAAAAATAAACGTTTCTGAAAAATTTTTCCCGTAAGACATTTAATGTAAGCTTTGGCAATTTTTTGCTATCATATCTTACTAGAGCTGGTCTGATCTAATCGAATCCACTGTCTGCAAAGTGTTCGCATAATTTGCTGCAAGACCTTGTCTTCAGCCTTGCCAACCTCGTCGAGCCTTAGACACTGCTTTCGATTCTTCTATTCCTGCCATGAAACGTTTCCAATTACTATTCAAAGAGCGTATTTAGCGAGTGCAATGCTGCTCCAATGGACGCGTCGAGCTTTTTAATAGAAACAATAAAATAAAAAGTAGGCACGGTCGTTGATTATATTTCTTTGTCTAAGTCACAGTCAGCGTTCCCGTAGTTAGTGAGCGAGTTTAATGAAAAATCCATTACAATGTACAATAATTGTGGTTGTTGCTGTAGTAGTCATCAGCAAATGGGTATTGAAATTGCTTTGCTACTTCTAACGGTTAACGGCTATCGGTTTCCTCATCGAAGCCAACAATATAACATCAGAGTTCAACGTCAGCATCGTCAGCATCGATAGCCGGCCGGACTGTTACGATAAAGTGGCTAACTTATGGCGGCTGGTGGAAGTGAAACTCGTATTTCCAGTCGCCATTTTTGAGCTGGGTGTGACAACTGTTAAGAATGTAGTAGACACAAACTCACTTCAGCTCTGTTTAAGTACTTGTCAAGCAACTTAGCCTTGAACTCGTACTGATTGTGATTACGACGGTAGCCAGCTACTTAAATAATTTTCTACAACTTAACAATAATTTTGTTGTCCACTTAATTGGGTTATTATTGTTGAGGTAGCAAGAGGCAAAGAAATCATGGTTTTTCTTTTAAGATACACAGGATCCAAGAGTGAGCATTTTGCATTCATGATGATCAACTTTAACTTCTTGCGTTCAGTTATTACAAGCTGCTCATAAAAATATGACATAATAATTGTCTGTTAATAAAAGCTTGTTTACATGGACGCTGATCTATAAGTGGACCATTTTTAAGTTATGGTTGACATCAACTCAGGCGCGGATCAAAGAGGGGCTAAAGCCCCCTTTTGCTTAAAAATGCAAATAAAGAATCATGTCGTTTTCGTTACAAGTTTTTGGGCTAAAAATATTAAATAAAAAATGTGATCTATTTCTGAAATTTTCTAAAATATTTTAGCAATTATAAAAGTGTCATTAACATTTATATAAACAAACGATACAGGAGAAAAGCATAAAAAAAAAAATAAAATAAAATAAACTGGCCATTTCAGCCCTTGGAAGAACTTTGTCCTAGCTTCTATTGATCAATTGTGTTGTGCGTGTTGTTAAATGTTTGATCACAAATGACCGAGAACTGGACCTACGTGTTTTGTGCCGACTCCGAACGGCTTATGTTCTCCAGAAGCTTTACATGGCAATTTTTACTCTCTGAGGTTTGCCATTGTCTGCAGAGAGGCGACGACCGAACGGAAAAATTAATTCAATTGAAAAAACTTTTCTGTCTGAGCTGGAATTGAGCCCGGGGCTACCGCGGTTCTTTAGCTTAGGGGCCACGCACTCTACCCACCAGGCTACGGTCGCCACAGGAGAAAAGCATATGTTTTTTCAATTATTATACACGGAGAAAATTCTTTGTTTATTTGTTTATTTGAATTTATTTCATCGATGGAATAATTACCTTACCGACTACACGATTAATATATTAAAAACTAAGTAAGATAACCATTAGATTACACATAAATAATAACAGTAAATTTAAAATATCAGGATAAATTAAATGGCTTAGCGATAGAACTTATTCAACTGGTTTATAAATACTATTTTAGAGCAAGCGAAATCAATTTCAATGTTTTTAGATAACATATTTAATTCAATTAAAGATCGATTGATAGGAGCATTTAATGCATAATTAGTTCTTAACAATCCAACATAAAATAACTCACAAGATCTGAGGCTTCTAACAGGAATATTAAAATTTATCATCGCTAATAAGCGTGAACAGTCAATTGCACCTGTTATTACGTCGAAAATAAACAGAAGCTATAGTATTATTCTTCTACTTTGCAAAGTTTTTAGATTAATAAGTAAGCAACGTGCATTATATGGAGGTAGAAGATTACTAAAATTTAAACAACGTAGAGCATAGCGAGTAAAACCTTTTTGTATACGTTCAAGGCGATTTATATGCGCTGCATAGTAAGGGTTCCAAATTAAAGAGGCATATTCTAGTTTAGATCTAACAAAAGATGACTATAGCGTTTTATGTGTATATGGGTTAGAAAAGGCAGAACTATTTCTGCGAATAAACGCCATCATAGCATGTGCTTTAGAAACAATAAAGTCAAAATGACTTGTAAAGGTACATTTAGGATCAAAAATTACGCCTAAGTCAGACGTTTTATCCCCTGTAGTTAAGACACTAGTACCAATAGAATATGACGATTTGATGATGTTTTGTGATTTGGAAAAGGTAATATGAAAATACTTATTAATATTTAGTGAAAGGTGATTTTTACAACACCAAGCAAAATCATTTGATAATTCATGTTGTAGAAGATCTGTATCCGATTTATTTCGGATTATATTACATATTTTTAAATCATCTGTATATAAGAAAAAATTTACATTTGAAAAGTAGGAACTAATATCATTTATGAATAAAATGAAAAGTAAGAGTCCCAGAATGCTGTCTTGCGGAACTCCAGGCTATGAATTTGGCATATTTCACATTATCAATAACTGCAAAACAAGTTCTATCGGTTAAATAAGACCGTAGCCACTGTAAAATCTGGGGCGAACTTTTACAATGTAACATATCTGGCTGTCTCAACCTGGCAAGGCCAGCATAATCTTTGTGAAATCACCTCAAGTCGACTCAAACCTACACGTGGTGTTTTCTGGGCAACGTCAAAACTGACAACCGTTAGTTTGGCGGCTAATCTGAGCTGCGGGCCCCCTAGGCCCTGGATGACGACTACCGCAAACGAAAAACTGATAACGATTTTCGGATATGCACCTGGAACATCCGAACACTTAATCGGGAAGGTGCCTCTATCCAACTGACTGATGTCTTGGAAAGATACAAAGCTGATATCACTGCTATCCAAGAAATGCGATGGAAGGGACAGGGTTGCATTCGGCATGCACCCTGTGATATCTACTACAGCGGCCATGCGGAGAAGCACGAGTTTGGATGCGGATTTGTAGTTGGCAAGAGACTACGGCCCCACGTCCTGCGATTCACACCTGTGAACGAACGACTTGCCATAATCCGCATCAAGGTTAGATTTTTCAATATAAGCCTAATATGTGCGCACGCTCCGACAGAAGACAAGGACGATGAGATCAAGGAAATTTTCTACGAGCGCCTTGAAAATGCTTACGAGCGCGGCCCCCGCCACGACGTTTAAATCGTGCTTGGTGACTTCAACGCTAAGGTGGGCAAGGAAAATATTTTTGGTCCAACAGTCGGAAAGTTCAGCCTCCACGACAACACCTCCGATAACGGAATGAGGCTGATTGACTTCGCCGCAGCACGAATCATGGTCGTAAGTAGCACTAGATTCAAGCATCTCAATATTCATAAAGCCACCTGGATGTCCCCTGATCAAAAAACAAAAAATCAAATTGATCACGTTTTGATCGACGGAAGGCACTCTTCCAGTGTATTGGATGTACGCACGATCCGTGGTGCAAACATTGACTCGGATCACTATCTTGTTGCAGCCAAGATCCGTACACGTCTGTGCGCAGCTAAGAATACACGCAACCCTACACAGAGAAAGCTAGACGTCGACAAGCTGCAATCGAAACAGACAGCCGATGCTTTCGCCACTCGACTCTCACTCCTGCTTCAAAGCACTCCTCCAATCGATGATATATGCGCGCAGTGGACACACATTTCCAGCTCCATGCGTGCGGCTGCTGAAGAGGTGATTGGCTACCACCGCCCTAGCTGAAACCAGTGGTACGACCAGTAGTGTCACGCTGCCACTGCAGAGAAAGACGCCGCCTACAAAGCCACCCTGCAGTTGGTTGTAACGCGCGCTGCTAAGGAGCGATACAAAGAAAAGAGGAGGGAAAAGAGACGTATTTTCAGGCGGAAAAAAAGAGAGGCAGAAAAGCGCGAGCAGGAGAAGATTGAGATGTATGGTGACAGGAATGAGGCCCGAAAATTTTTCGAAAAAATAAGATGCCTTGCCGATGCTTTTAAAACCTGGACCTCTTCCTGCAAGGATGAAAACGGGAATCTAGTGACAGATGTCCAGAGTACACTGACGTTATGGAGGGAACACTTCTCTAAGCTGCTAAACGGCGACGCTGACAACAACCCCGCCAATAGAAATGATATCCCGGAAACCCCAATTTCGGATGACAGCGTCGAGGTTCCGCTGCCCGACTATGATGAAGTTCTGACAGCTATAGCTCGGCTTAAAAATAACAAAGCCGCGGGAGCTGATGGCTTACCTGCTGAGCTGTTTAAGAACGGAGGCGAAGCTCTACTTAAATGCATTCACGAGCTTCTATGCAGAATATGGTCGGAAGAATGCATTCCGAACGGTTGGAATCTCAGTGTGCTCTGCCCAATCCACAAGAAAGGCGATCCCACTATCTGTGCCAATTACCGTGGGATAAGCCTTCTTAATATCGTATATAAGGTCCTGTCAAGCGTTTTATGTGAAAGATTGTAGCCTATTGTAAACGAACTGATCGGACCTTATCAGTGTGGCTTCAGACCTGGAAAGTCCACCATCGATCAGATTTTCACGCTACGACAAATCTTGGAGAGGACTTAAGAAAAACAAGTCGACACCCACCATCTTTTTGTTGACTACGAAGCCGCTTTTGACAGCCCAATAAGGAAGCACCTGTACTCCACCATGTCTGAATTTGGTATTACTGCAAAACTAATACGACTTTGCAGGATGATACTGAGCAACACCAGCAGCGCAGTTAAAATCAGGAAGGACCTCTCCCCACCATTTATTACCAAACGAGGTTTCAAACAAGGTGATTCCTTATCGTGCGACTTTTTCAACTTAATGATGGAAAAGATCATCCGAGCTGCTGATGTGAGACGTAGTGGCACAATATTCTACAAGAGTGTTATGCTGCTTGCGTATGCTGATGACATCGATATCATTATATATACGCGCGAAGTCCATAATACACGCGAAGTCAGTGCAGCATTTTCCAAATTAGAAAGAGAGTCAAGTCGAATGGGTCTGGCAGTGAATGCAGGTAAGACGAAATACTTGGTGTCAACAAACAAACAGTCCCAGCGTCTTGGAACCCACGTTACCGTTGACAATACCTCCTTCGAGGTTGTGAAGAACTTCGTTTATCTGGGATCCAGCATTAATTCAACCAACGACATCAGCATTGAGATCAAACGAAGAATAACTCTTGCCAACAGGTGTTACTTTGGGCTCAGTAGGCAATTGAGAAGCGGAGCCTTCTCTCGACGAACGAAAATCACGCTCTATAAATCGCTCATCATGCCCGTCCTACTTTACGCATCACAAACTTGGACGCTGAGCAGTTCAGATGAAAAGACTTAGGAGCATTCGAGAGAAAGATTCTTCGTAAGATCTACGGACCAATCTGCGTCAATGGCGATTACCGAATACGGTGGAATGATGAACTGTACGATCTGTACGCTGACATCGACATATTCAAGCGCATTAAAATCGAGTGGCTTCGCTGGCAAGGTCATGTTCAGCGCATGAAAGACGATTCTCCAGTGAAGAAAACATTCGATTCGGTACCCAGCGGCGGTCAACGCAGAAGAGGACGATCGCATCTTCGTTGGAAAGACCAAGTAGGGGACAACCTGACGAAGCTTGGAATTTCCAACTGGCGCCAGAAAGCGAAAGACAGAAATGGCTGGCGCAAATTCTTAGATGAGGCAAAGACTGACATACGGTTGTAGCGTCAACTAAGTAAGTAAGTAAGATAAGTTTGTTTTACGAAAGTAATGCAAATTCTTTTTAGTTTGTTTTGTTACGTTTAGAAAACATTAGCGGCAGTTGGCGTAAAATATTTTGGCGTTTAGAGCCAGGAAAAAAATTTACGACTTCTTAAAATCAAAATGGGCCTCGAAAAACCCAATCGCACATCCTAGGGTTAAAGTATTTGTTGCCGTGTCTGGGTTAATTTCTGTAATGCTTCCAGGCTAATGTTTGTAAATTTGTAACAATTAATTGAAATTTTTATAATAATTAATTGTAATATATTCTTTAAATTTCTATTTAATTTTAATTATAAGCTATTTATATCAAGTTAGTTTTTTAAAAAAAAAAGGATAAAAAACCAGAGCATGCACCTTAAGCAAACAACTTTTGGTCTTTGACCTCAAAGGAAAGGGATAGATTATTAGAGGAAGAATTGATTGGAACTATACGTTAATGCCTCGGCAAGCATTTCCAGCTCTCAGTTGTTCCTGTACTTTAACTCCACATTTTCCACAATTTAGTTGTGGATTTTTTGTTTCAATAACTCTTAAATGTAGTAAAGAACAAAGAAAGCGGAAAGAACCATGCCCAAACACGGATTCGAACCAGGGACCTCTGAGTTGATAGTCTAGCGCACTCTTCACTAGACTACAAAGGCCTGAAGAAGGAAACAACGGCAACAACTCTGTACAAAGTCAATCACACAGCAGACTAGATAGACTGTTTTGGAAAGAGCTAATCTTTCCAATAATTTCCATAGAATTATTATTCATATAGAGACGATTATCGTATAAAAATTCTGCAAATTTTTCAATTTTCTTATGTTATATTGTTAAATTTTAATCTGATATTTTTACACCCCCCCCCCCCCCCCCAAAGAGAAGTTTCTAGATCCACCACTGACTATCCTAGCTGTCCGTGTTTTTAAACTTACAAATAAATAACTTTACATAAAACTTGTACAAAATACATAAATTACCGCTACTTGTTAATGCTGACACATGTCACATCGACACTTTTATGACACTAGTCATTATAATGATGAACGAGAGAAAAGAGAGTCAAAATGTTTACTGCTCCTCTTTACCTAGTGTAATGGCATCTATAAAGATAAAGCACCATAACTTAAAAAACCTCGTAAAAAATGTTCAATATCATAGAGCAATATAGCTTTAACCGACTTAATGGCAATGTGCTTCTGTTTTTTTCTTTTTCTTGAAACTGTTTAAAAACCAAACTTTAACTACTTTCAACTAATTTTAGTTATTTAAAGTTCGAAGTAAAAAAAAAACTGTATCAACAACCTTATGCAAATAGATTTTGTTTTTATTCCAAGACCTTTAGCTCAGAATTATTCATCGAAATAGCATGAAATGTTAAAACAAAAACTCTCTTAATAAATGCACCTGTATAAACTATCAAACAAATGTTATGGCACAAAACGGGTCATATAAAAGTTGAAAATAAATTTGGAAGAAATCAACATACGTGGTGCTTATTTTGAAAAATTTTTTATTTGTATGTAGCGTTAAGGTGCTTCAAACATTCAATTATCAAGTAATTTGTTAAGACTTCGTTAGAGTTTAAACATGAAAGCCACCTAAAAGCAATTGACATTTTTTTTTTCAAATGAGTTGGCGTCACCTAGTGTAACATTTTTACGAAGGTGATCTGAAAAGTGCTCGACCTTAACGTGAAGATGGCAGCACTCGTCAATAGAAGCTGGGAATTTCTGACACGAACTCACCAAAATTGTAGTTATTTTGGACTCACAGTTGTTGTTTTTTTTTACAATCGTTTGAGTGAGTCGATGTGAATTTTTTGGTGAAAATGGAAAGAAAATAAAACATGTATTAAAAATATTTCTTGGTACACTGTAAGAATCGAGCTCATACCTTTCGATTGATAGTTCTACACGCTACCCATTTTGTCCAAATCACAACCAGATCACAACCTAAATATAGCGCTCATTTACCTGAAGACCGTCATAACTCAAAAAACGTGATTTTGCGTTAAAAGTTTTCAACTGCCTTGAAACTTGTATGAAAAGCGAGAGACATATTCTCTTCTCTCACGGAGAGTATTTAAAATAGTAGATAACTTGAAATTTTTACACAATATGAAGCAGATATGAAGAGCAATTCTACATCACATCATTAACCCAAAAATCGTGTTTTTTGAGTTATGACGGTCTTCAAGTAAATGCGCGATATGTAAAAGGCAAGTATGATGGTTCGCACCTAATATCGCTCAAACTGTAATTATTTTTGCCATTATTACAATGCTTTTACAACATGTACATATAAATGAAATTAATTTACAAAGGCATGATATAGGCAAATTATCTAAAACGCTTGTTTAATTTGTTTCGTGTGAAAAAACAGAAAAGTTCTGTTTTTTAAGCGAAATCTACCAGAACAAATGCAAAAAAAGAAAAAAGTGTGTAAAAAGTATAAAGGAAAAGAAAAAAGTAGACGAAAACACATACAAAAAAAAAAAAACAAAATTGAACGCATAATCAAATTTATTCACAAATCACTTTCTTATTATATACGAGCAGGTTCCATTGAACTCGGTGAAAATTATCACAATATGCCAACTGTTTCAGGTGTAGATTTTAAATGCGAATTTAGACATGAATATTTACAGGCACTTAAACAATGCCTTTTTGATATATATAATTTACACTCAAAAATATTTGTGTGCAAATATTACTAATAACTGCGTCCATTCTACGAATTTTATTCGTACTTTTCAGCTACGATTCGTAGAATCGACATTTATTAGTACATATTACAAATATTTATTCGTAATCGTATAAAAACAAATGCATATTGTATGAATACATTTGTTACATTTACGAATTATCATATTCAGCCCTATTCCAGAATCCGACGGAGCGTAAATTTTCTTTCGGATTCGTAATGTCGTATTCTGCAATCCGAATCATTAAATCGTATTCGAACATTCGTAGCATTGCTATTCCACAATCCAAATGCATCAACTTTTGACAGCTGTTTTTCGGATTTTTGCACGAAAGCCTTGCCTCGATGGATTTGTTTACGACAAAGAAAACAATTAAATTTTAATCGAATTAGGTCGTAAAATAAAACTTTTAATTAATTTTTGGTTAATGTAAGTAAAATATTTTCTTTTAAACCTGTGAATATGTTAGTTGAAATTTATTTAGTTCGTTTCCTACATTTCGTAATCCATTTACAAAGTGTTGATGGAATCTCGTAATATTCTTCGACGAATTTTCATAGATTCTCTTTGTGAGAAATCTTCCTTTTATTGAGTGAAAATTGCAATTGCAATGAATTTTCGTAATTTCGAAAAGGGGAAGTTTCGTTCGGAATTTTGATTAGCAATTTTGTCGTATTCGTAGCGTAGCTTTACGTTCGGAAATTCATTACGACGGATTCTGGAATAGGGCTGAATATCTAATAACGAAAAAAAACATTCTGTCTGAGCTGGAGTTTGAACCTCGACTTTTTAACTTACGGTCCAAACACTCTACCAATAGGTTGCAGCTACTTTACAATCATACATTTCCAGCCGCTTTACAATCATTCAGTTCCTTACATTCTGTAGTTGACCGACAAACTAGCAAAAAAAAAAATTTTGTCTGAGCTGGGGTTTGAACCTCGGCTCTTTAGCTTACGGGCCACGCACTCTACCAATAGGCTAAATTTCCTCATATTCTGTTGTTGTTCTTGTTCGACGACCAGCCAAAAAAAACAAAATCTGTCTAAACTGGGGTTTGAACCTCGGCTCTTTAGCTTACGCGCCATGCACTCTACCAGTAGGCTACAGTCACTTTACTATCTATCATACAGTTCCTTATATTCTGTAGTTGTTCGACAAACCAGGCTGAATTTTAAAGCTCTTAATTTTTTAAGCTCAACAAATAATTCGTACATTCTACTAATAATTCGTACAGTCAACCAACGAATGAATTTGTTCTACAAATATTATTTTTCATTCGTAACTAGTACGAAAGCACTAGTAAATACTACGAATGTAATGAATGAAATTACGAAGTTATTCGTACGAGAATTTCACGAATATTATGACTTATATGTACACAATCATTCGTACTAAGCACTAATACGAATTATTGTATTTTTGTTTACGAATATGATCTATACTGTTATATAAAAGACTTCTCACGTATCTGCGACGACGCTAAACTTAAGAACTACACAACCAATTTTAGTAATTCTTTCACTAAAATAACTAATATTTAACTTAAAATCTTGCATCATTAATTTTTTAAAAGCACTCTTAAAAGGTATTCAAAATTAAGTTTATAAAGTAGCAAAAAAAAAAAAACAACAGAAAAATCATTGCTTCATTAAAATGCTAGAAGACACAAAAAAAGCATAAAGATTTTACTCTCTTTTCCTCTGCTATACTGTCATGGCTGTCATGGCAAAATTAGACAAGGTAGTGTTAGGGCGGAGAGCCGGTGACCGAAACTGCCAAAACGAAGTTGACATTTCATACAAAATCTGCAACCAATGAGAATGCAATATGACAGCAAAAATTGACAAAAATACCAAAATGGCTGAGTTTGACAGTTATGGTCAGTAAGAAAGAGAGCACATTCAGCCCTAACTAGTTCTACTATGGTTTTTGTCATTATTTCTATTGCGGTGTTGGGCAGCTTTGCACATTTATACTCTCTCATCTTGAGCATGTATTCATGAGCGCTTTAACTCTTTGAAATACCATGGAAAAAAATCTGAACCACTGAAAAATAAACCTTTGTGGTATGTTGGGACAAAATAAACCACTTTTTGTAAAAAAAATTGAATAAGTTATGTTATGAATTTTGTTAATAATTATAATATTAAATAAAATAAAAATAAATAATAATAAAAAATATTATATTACCTCAAGGCTACTTTTTATAATAAAATTTCCGTACCACAAGAAGTTAAACAGCTTTTTGCAGAAATCTAATGAGACTTTGGGTGATTTTTTTGTCCTCTGATTTATATTGCAAAATTAAATAAATGTGTAGTGGACGGACTGTCAAAAGCAAACAGACCGACAGACGGATAATGTGGAATACAGGTAAAGAGACGGACATGTAAAACTGCAGACGAGTAGTTAAAAAAAAACAAATATTTTTAAGTGGGAACAAAAACTGACATATGAATTTACAGTAAGGTGGAGCGCAAATGATTTGTTTTTTTGCAAATTTTATTTTGCCCGAACACGGTAAAGTTGAGAATGAATGTAAGACTTATTATAAAAACTTCAGAAAATCTTCAGAAAGAAACGAACATTTTCAGTATCCACTTTTATCTCCATACTAGCTGAACCCGGTGTGCTTCGCTACCCCCCTCGTATAAAATAAAATTAAAAGTATTTATATATTTACAAAAATTTATTTATTTAATTTAATTATTGCAATGCTTCGCCTCCTTTTTTGTTGTAAACCAATTAGAATTCAGCACTGAATCGCATGTAATTTGCTTCATGCTCCCCCTTTTTATTTTTAGACCAATCAAAAAGCAGCAATTACACAATCAGCTGTTTCGCAGTCAGTTGTGGGAGAATGAGAATGGGGTTACACCACTCTCTATTTTAATTAACACGTATTATAAAATCAGCTGTTTTGAAGACAGTGGTGGAAGAAAGAGAATGGCTACCCCACTATTTTAATTAATATGTATTTTAAATTTGTGGTAAAGCCGTTAATAAACGTAGTAAAAAAGTAGGTGCAGAAGTGTGCATGGTCGAAAAATATTATCATGTAATAAGTATTCCTGAGTCAAAGCTGAACGCTGTGAAAATTTAAGATCGGTTATCAGGTCCAGCCTCCAATATATCGCAAACAAAGGGGCGTGCTCCGCCCACTTTTCTTTTAGTACGTATTCTATTCATGCCAATACCATATATAGCAAATACTGCCGCCGTTGGTCAAAAAATGCCCAAGATATGACGATTTTAAATTTTGGGTTATATGGGCGAGGCCACGCCCCTTCGTCTACTCACAACTTTATATAGTCAAGAATTTATTATTTCGTAAGAATATCCTATTGTGAAAATTTAATGACGATCGGTCCAGTAGTTAAGACTACATTACGATTTTTAATTTTCCTAAAAAGGGGCGTGGTCCCACTCAATTTTCTCCTGGTACGTATTCCTTATTATGCCAATACCATATGTACCAAATAGCATCAACGTAGGTCAAAAAATGCCCAAAATATGGCGATTTAAATTTTTGGGTTATATGGGCAGTGCCACGCCCTTTGTCCAATAAAAACTTCATACAGCCTATTATTCTTTCCAGAGTCATAGTAAAATGCTGTGAAAGTTTCAGGAAGATCGGTCCAAGGGTTTGGCCTCCTATAAAGCACAAACAAACAAACAAACAGACAGACAGACATTAATTTTTATATATATAGATTGAAAGCAGATTAATTATAATTAAAGTAAAATGGGGCGAAAAAGGGGGATTTGGTAATAAAAAAATATATGGCTACCTTACCTGTAGATAAAAAGTATATAAAACTTTAGGTAAATACATATTACAAAAAAAGTATTTTGTATAGCAAACATTGTTAGTGGTATAAGTAAGTATCTGAATTAAAAAAGGGGGTGGTTAAGTGGGCGTGGTTCATAGTAATATGGCGACGTTAACAGTATTAAGAGCATTATACTACCAAATAAAAAATAATCCGTTGGAAGGAACAAATTTGTACAGAGAACAAAAAATTTAAAACTTAAATTTGGCGTGAAAAGGGGCGTGAAAGGGGGAGTGGCGTAAAAATGTTAATTTCTACCTCGCCTGGAGTATAATGTGTATACAATTTGAAGTAAATCTGTTAAAAACTATATGGGAGCAATTACATAATTTTAAAAAAGTGGGTGTAAGTGGGCGTGGTCGAAAAAAGTACCCTATTCATCATGCCAGAGTCCCAGTTAAATGCTGTAACAATTTCAGGAAGATCGGTCCAGAGGTATGGTCTCCTATAAGGTACAAACAAACAAACAAATAAACAAACACACATTCCATTTTATATATATTGATGTTCTGTATTCTAAATATGCGGCATGTAAAAGACTTAAGTCTAACTAAAACAGATGGCAACCTTGGTAGAGTTGATGGCGGTGATCTATAAATAGCCTACTGCTTTGAACTGTCATATGATTAGCAGCCATACAATTCAAAAGAATGAATTCCTAAATCTGCGAAGTCATATACTAATTTAAACAGTGAGTTGATCACAGCTTAATCACTCAAAGACTACTGAAGATTTATATAGCGATTTCCGAAACAGACTGTCTAGTCAGCTAAGTGAGTGATTCTATACAGAGTTGTTGTTGTTGTTGTTGTTTCCTTCTTAAAAACTTACTTAAAAAATAGGCAATAATTGACCTAAGAGCATCAAATTTATAAAATTTGTTTTCAAGGCTAATATCTCGAATAATATTTTTGTAATGAAACTTGGTTAGTATTTGCTATGAGACCAAGAGGTGGACACTAGATGTATAAATTTTGGCACGACTACATTTACAGCCCTTCTATATACGTAAAATCGTTCGTGCGGTGTCTCTTAAGATCTCAGGAACGGTAACACCTAAGGCAACCAAATTTACAATATCTGTTAATATCTCCGTTAATAAAGTTAATATCTCGGTTAATAAAGAAAGCCACACCCCTTTTCACCGCCCTCAAATCAATAGAAATGATGTATTTCGGACGGTTTTGACCGTATTAGACTAAAATTTGGTAATTTAGTTTGTATGGTTATTGTTTGAAACTGTATTAAAAATGGATGTTCACGCCCTCTTTTACAGCCCACAAATCAATAAAAAGACTTTATTTAAGAAGATTTTGGTCGTATAAGACTTAAATTTGGTAATTTAGTTTGTATGGTTACTTTCGAGAACAGTACTAAAAATGGGCGTGGTTGCTCTATAGCAAAGTCCACTTTTTCATAAATCATTATAATTGACTACTGGGCTGATTGCGCTGAAATTTTGGCACTCGATTTGTTTCGCCTACGAGATAGTTTAGGAAAATTTTGCCAAACCCCCTTTTACCGCCTACAAATCAATAAAAATGATATTTTTTAAACGGTTTTGGTCGTATTAGACTAAAATTTGGTAAATTTGTGCATATAGTTACTTTCGGAAACTGAACTAAAAATGGGCGTAGTCGCACTGCAGTTATGCCTGTTCAGATATACAAAAAATTAAAAGTATTTTTCGATTGGCATGAAAATTCTTATATGACAGTAAGCCGGTCTGTGACAGGACAACGTTTTCCCCTGGATTACTAATAAATGGTAAGATGCTGCGAAGTTCACGTTAAAAATTACTCGTATATAAAAGAACTTTTTTACGCTCAATTAACGGCCTAAATTTTTCGCACATAAAATGATAAAAAATGATTTGTTGGCAACCCTCTTCCAGCTGTCACTCATCTCTCATCAGCTATATAAGCCGGGGAGATCAAACAAACATGCAGCACTGCTCAAAACTCTTCTGCAAAGTACTCAATTGTAATTTAGAGTGCTCGCAATAACCAAAAGTACTCAATTTACCCATACCCAACTAACCAAGTCAGTGTGAGTACCCCTATTATCTTTAGCCAATGCCTTCCATTTTTACTAAAACAAAAAAGCTTACGAAACATTTACCAAACATTTATGAAAAAGAAAAACTACAATTGTGATACACGGCAGACGATTTGATCATCATGGTAAATAAATTTATGCTTTTGCTTAAATTGCTTAAATTAATAAAATTAAAATGTTTCTCTTAGATAATATCAAATAATATCAAATAATAAGTTTTTAATAAGTTTAAATTTTTTGATCTCGGTAGACTTTCCTGTGGAAATGCCCATATATACAATTGTAAACACTTCAAATTTTCGTCATATCTGCTGTAACATATTCTATTTTGGTTAACCGACTTCAAAAAGGAGGAGGTGCTCAAATTGGTTGGTTTTTTTTTTAAATGCCACAATTTTTTGTCACCTGATAGATTTATTAGACGCGGAGGTGCCCGTCTAAAAAAATTGGTGGTATTCGACACAGGGGCGTGGCAATATAAGAAAAACTTTTATATCGAATTATATTAACACTACAGTACTGAAATTTAGTACAGGGGTAGACACAATTATTAAAAGTTATGTTCATAAAAGTGGGCGTTATTCGATAAAAGGCGTGGCAATATTAGAAAAACGCTGTAACTCGAATTATATTGACACTAGGGTACTGAAATTAGGTACAGGGGACTTTTGTCGACATGGGTAGGCATAATTATGAAAATTTACTGTGAAGAAAGTGGTCGTTGTTGGACAAAAGGGCGTGGCAATATAAGAAAAATACTGTATCTCAGTTAATATTGATACTTGGGTACTGGAAATTGGTACAGGGGTTGGAACAATTATTACAAATTACGGTCAAGAAAGTGGGCGTTGTTCGACAAAGGCGTGGCAATAGTAGAAAAACGCCGTAACTCGAATATTATTGACACTAGGACACTGAAATTAGATACAGGGGTGGGCATAATTATGAAAATTTACGGTCAAGAAAGTGGGCGTTATTGGACAAAAGTGCGTGGTAATATAAAAAATACTGTTTCTTAGTTAATGTTGACACTAGGTTACGAAAATTCGTTACAAGAATAGGAAAAATTGTTATCATAATCTCTAAAAAGGAAGAAATAAAAACTTTTTTTTAAAAAAAACCAACTTCAAAAATACTACAAATTAAAAAATAATTTTAAATTACTTTTCACATTGATTCTTGGCCAAATTTGATAATTTATTTATTTTTATTTATTTATTTATTTATTTACTTGATTGCTAAACCTTAACAGGTTTTACAGCAAATTTAAAATTATAAAATAAGATATTTAATACAATTCAAAAATAAAAAGTATGATTTTGATTGAAATCATGTATTATTAACAAACTAAAAAGTTTTAATAAATTGCTTAAAATATATAATTTAATTAAAGTATAAAAAATAACAAAAAAAAAAAAGTTAAGTCAAAATCGATAATATCAGACAGCAAACAGCAAAGCAGGGTTGCGTTTTTAAGACAAACAAGGTCAAGTTAGCAACAATTTTTGTATCCGGCGGAGTCGTGTGACAAACAAGGTCTCATACCCAATAAAACACCACTTCAAAAGGTAAATATATAATATATATCGTTCTGTCTTCCTGAAGCCGGTGAGGTCCAGGCTTACAGGGTGGTTACTCGACAAACTAGGTCAACTCCACCAAACCAATTTTTATAAAATAAAGAAAACCAGTTGCGAACGCAGGCACCAAGACAAACTAGGTCTTATCGGCCACTCATATTAATATATTACAAATCGATCTAACGTAGTGTTTCAAGAGGTAAAAAGACACCAAGACACCACGGTACCGTCGACAAATGTAGTTACAATCATCATGAAGATATGAGGCAATTGAAGATCCCAGTTTTAGGTCCATTCAGATTATTTAGATGTTTATTCACCAAAATTTTCCATTTTACGCTTAGGTCCATTTATCCATTTAGATTGTTATATTAATATGTTTACAAATCACCAGATGCATCAGATATATGTTTGAAAGAACTTTACATAATCAACGACGGTACTGCAGGTATTCTATAATTTTATGTTTGATTGAGTCCATGGATTCACTTAAGGATATAACATCAGATACAAAATTAAAATCACCGCAAGCGCTTCTAAGAGGTTCATTTTGCAAATAATTCGTTCTACTAAAGTGTGGAGTAACTCAAAAGATCTTCTAGGACGAAGAGGAATATTAAAATATACTTTACTCAATAAATATATAGTATTAAATTGGAAATCTTATGATTATAATTTTTTTCTATTTTGTATTATTATCATAAATATTATCATAAAAAGTCGGCCTCTGTAGTCTAGTGCTCTGTGGAGAGTGCGCTAGACTATCAACCCAGAGGTCTCTGGTTCGAATCCGGGTTCGGGGGCATGGTTCTTTTCACTTTCTTTGTTCTTACCTACATTTAAGAATTATGGAAAACTAAAAATCCACGATTAAATTGTGGAAAATGTGGAATTGAAGGACACGAACAACTTAGGACTGGAAATGCTTGCCGAGGTTAAGGCATAACACTAGCCTCGGTTAAAAGTAATGGAAATTGTCTTTCATGGTTGTTTTGCCTTATCAATAATTCACGTATGGTTCCAACCAATTCCTCTAAATAAATCTATCCCTTTCCTTTCAGGTCAAAGACCAAACCTTGTTTGTATTAGGCGCATGCCTTGGTTCTTTGATCTTTAAAAAAAAAATATATATTAATTTCTCCATGAATAAAAAACCTTTAAAGTCGGCGCTAATATAATCAGGCTTTTATAAAATAAGCGCTCTGGCTTTAAAGGTTTTTTTATTCATGGAGAAATTAATATATTTATGATAATACAAAATAGAAAAAAAATTATCATAATAAGATTTACAATTTAATGCTATACATAAATAAATTATCAAATTTGACCAAGAGTGAATGTGAAAAGTAATTTAAAATTATTTTTTACTTTGCAGTGGTTGGTTTTTTTTTTGTTATAAGTTTTTTTATTCGTGTAAAAGATAAGCTTACAGAAACGCGAAAAAGAGCAGTTAAAGAGGGAATGCGAAAAATTAACGTCAAATTGCAATTAGTCTACACAAGGACATATAAAGTTTTCTGAGTTGATAAACGTTGGATTAAAAAAGGATATCATTTGGTGCCTCTAATAATCAATGTGTGATATAGATACGAGCTAAAGCGAGTTATTTCTCGTGTTACTGTGAAGGTACTGCTAGATGTGTTGTCAGGAAATTCATGAGTAAAATCTGTAAACTAACATTGATGAAACAATGTAAATATAACCCAAAACGACTTATTTAAAAACATGATATTAGAAAATTACAAATCTTTCAAAAACTTTTTATTCGCTCTCAGTAAAACAAAATGGAAATGTTTTTTATATGAAACGAAAAGAGATTCCTGCGGGAAAAACGGTCCTTTTTCAATAATTATTTGGTTACAGTGAAAAATAATATAATAAGTTTAAGATTTTAAATGTTTACATAGCTTATATTTAATATTTTCATCGCAGGCGAAGCAGCAAGTATTTGCTAGTTAGTAAATAAAACAAATATATCGTAGATACATCAGTTATTAGAAACATTTTACGAATGAATTCGTAAAGATATCACAATATAAATACTTTGTACATTGTACGAATATTTTGTTTACGAATATAATTCGTAGAAATTTTACTAATAAATGTTTTGAGTGTAGGTCCGAGCACGAAAAAGCAGATGCCTTATCGTGGCTGCCAATCGGTCCTGATTAGGGATGGCAATTTTTGGAGTTTTTTCGATCCCGGGATATTCGGGATATGAAAATACAATCCCGGGATCCCGGGATCGTCCCGAAATTCAAGAAAGTTTTATTTCGTTATTTTTTTTTTTTTTGCTAAAAAGTGCAACACATTCACTTCTATTCTTTTATAGTACATACTCTGTATTAAATTGATATAACAAAGAAGCGCAATTTGTACTAATTCAAAGAAAAAAAAAACCAAACATAAAATTTGACCAATCATATATCTTCAGTAATTTATAGCATAGTTTTTGTAATATATGTACAAATACATATTTTCGGTTTAAGCTTAGAATGCTGTAGAAGCGAAAAAAATCTTTCGTAAGAAATACATCGCGTTTTTGACAGCGAAAAGGTAGCGAAACTTTTTTTCGTTGGTTAGTACGCTGTTGAAGCGAAAAAATTGTTCAATGCAGCCAAGTTCACAACCTTGATTGGAGAGTTCAAATGTCAAAGTTTCGCTGCCTTTTATATGGCCGTACATTGAATTGGAGTGGAAATTTGACATTCAACAATAACGTTCAACTACCACATTCAACAAACACTTTATGGTATGTGTTAGTGTTGAGTCTACACCAAAATTTTGGGTGTAGAATTAAATGCCTAAAAATTTTTGTTCCTACAGCATACTAAGCTTTAGCAGTAACTGCTTACATAAAATTATTTTAAATCAGAATTTAAACAGCAATATTTCAATTATCCTTTAATAAATCAATTCCGCTTATAATACAGATTGTACAGCGCTTAAAACCTGGTGCGCCAGAGTAAATTTAACTAAGAAGAGTAATTTTAAGCACGATTTTTCTTGAAACATACTTTTTCAAAACTGGCTACACTGCTGAAAACAAACTAATCGAGCAATGGAAATTTATTTTAATCTGTTCCTATTATAATTCTACACATCTTTTACCAAAATGAGCGTCTTTGCAAAATTTTTCTTGGTTTAGCACTCAACAATATGGTCATATATAATGTCAATATTTTCCACTTTTTTCCACCCTTCGTAATTTTCTTAATTTTCCATTTTGGTAAAAGATATGCATTCAAGAGTCTTTCTTCGAAAAACATTTAATTTTCAGACAATCAGCGTGATGATGTAAAATTATCATGCGAATTAAATTTTTTGTGTATGTAATAAAATTTTTTAAAAATATCTTCTAAAATATGCCTTAATTTTAACCGCTTTGCCTTAAAACCTCCCTTTAATTATATGCTATAGCACATTCAAATTAAAATAACAAAGTCAATACATTTAAGTAATAAATAAATACAATCCTCTTTCTATTTAGAGCTTAGTAAAAATATTCCTTCTTTTGATCAAAATACGATCTTTATGAAATTAAAGCATTAATGGTTTTATCCCCTAACTTAGACCTTAATTTATTGCATATAAGAAAATTTTAGATTTAATTAGATTTTAGAAAAATTAGATATTAAAAAAATTGTTTTCAACAATCCCGGGATTCGAATCGAATAATCCCGGGATATTCGGATCTTAAAAAAGATAGGGATTTCGGGGACCCGGGATTGCCATCCCTAGTCTTGATGCAGAATTCGATCGAGAAGAAGCTTGCTATACTGTTGACAATTTTGACACACCTATCAATGCGAATTTGATACGCAAAAATATTGAAAAGGATATTACCTTGAAGAAAGTTCGTACTTCATTAAAGATGGCTGGCCAACATACATAAGCCATCGCAACAATGATGTTAAACCATATTTGAATAGAAAATTGTCTTTAGTTGTTCACGATCAAATAATTTACTAACAGCTAAATGTAAATAGAGTTCACATTCATCTTTAAGAAGAGATGTTCTAAAATGTTTTTAGATTGGTTAACGATTGTTTCGAGTGCGTTAATGAAAATAAGGGTTCCTTTAGCATGCGATAACTTTTTTATGCAATTGTTATCGGCCAAATCGCTTTAGGAACATATGCTACACATCATAAACTATCGAAAATTAAAATTGAGTTTTTGGTCGATTTTCATGAGAACCTGCTCTTAAAGAATTATATTTCGATTTAAGTATTAAGTATTTTTTAGATTCAAAATAGTTAAGAATTTTTTTTGATAGTTATGGCCGCGAAAGTTGCACTGTGCGCCATTTTTATCACAACTGAATTAAATTTATGAAATATCATAATTGGTTCAAATTGGTGCAAAATTTTTGAAATTTGATTTAAGATATAATTATTTTTTAATAAAAGTAACGCAAAGTATTACTTACTTATCAATCACATGCGCTACGAGGCTCACTCGGGAGATTTTTGTCGTGACTATGTTTTCTTTTTCCATTTATAACTCTGAGAACAACATATGTTGTAGATTGGAGTGGTAAAACTTTCTAGAAATACAAAAGAAAATTTTTCATTACAAACTGGGTTAATGATAGAGTATTGATAAAAAAATTATTATTGGACACGGAAAAGCTAAAAGTGACATAAGTGATTCGTAGGATACACTGTTTGACAGTTCTTTATCTCTTCCCTAAATAATTGATTAAAGTCCATCAGAAAGGGTTAAGGTGAAGGAGATAAAAAAATTACTTGTATCAGCGTTTCAAAATCTTATGTCTGCGTAATTTTTAATATAGGTTTTAAGCTTTCTGTAAATTTAGCTATTAACTAACACAAAAAGTTAGGCAACTACTATGTGTATGAATTTTACATACACTCAGTGAAAAATGCTCTTACCCAATTCAGGTGATTTCTACCTGGCGAAAAAAAATCAACCTGCCAGCTGTCAAATTCTGCTCCAATGATCTTGGTAACCAAAAGAAGCGTTGGGAGTAAATTCCATAAAAACTTAACTTTTGTATGGAAACCTCCAAAAGGGGTTGAGAAAGGGTAGAAGTATGTTTGCAAAAATATTGGATTTGAAAAATGATACAAATGAACTCTTTTACGAAATACTGGACGCGGTTGCAAAGGTTGCAGCATGTGTTTTGTATGGGAGACCCCTTAAGGGGTGGAGATAGGGGGTTAAAGTATTCAGAAGAATTGTTTAGGAGAATAAATTAATTGGGATTGGGCATACACTTTAATCCTCTAGGGGCATCCTGGTAGCAGTGGGAGAGTTGGGAGTAATTTTCATAAAAAAGTCACTTCTGTATGGCAGCCCCAAATGGGTGGATAAAGGGGGAAGTTTGTTTAGGAAAAATGTTGGGGATGAAAATTGAATGAGGGTCGGCTATATAAATCACAGTTCTATGGGCATCTCCTGAGCAGCTGTGGGCTGATTTGTCTGAAAACCTCATAATTTTTTTAAATTTGTCCTTATTGAGACGCCATTTACCCCCCTCCCATCTCCTTAATTTTTTGGTTCAGGTATTTTTTTATCAAACCTCACAAAATAAAAGGTCCCAGCGTATCGAAACCGGAAAATCTTTCACTATGCTATAGCTAATGTACAATAGGGGTTCATTAGAAACAAGATTTTGATACCAAAGAACCCTAAATATAGTGAGGTTAGAAAAAAAATAGTTTTGGTAAAAAAATTTTGGGGGTGGGATACGGTTAAATTGTGCCACATCGGGGTTAAAGTTAGGGGAAAAGGTGAAAATTTGGACAAAAACACTCATAACTACCCAAGAGTGGCTCCTAGAGGGTTAAAATCTATTACTGACCCCCATTAATTTTTTTGTTCACAAAATTTCATCACAGCATACCTACCCCCTATTTCCACCCCCTAATGGAGCTCCCATACAAAAATTATATTTTTAACAAATTGGCCCTAACCGCTCCCAGAGTGCTGCTTGGAGGGTTAAATGTATGACGGATCCCCATTATATTTCGGTCCCCAACATTTATTCAGAACATACTTACTCTCTATCTCTAACCCCTAAGGGGCTCCCATACAAAATTGGGGCTTTTTTTTTTTTTTTTAAATAAAATCGACCTCCATTATTTTTCCTCTCCAATATTTTTCCAGAACATACGAACTATCACCAACTGGTAAGGGGGCAACCATAAAAATTGCGCGAAAAATAGGAATTATGGATATCTGATACTTTCTTCATCATTCCTATCATTACTATCATCTCTATCATCACTACAAATAAGCACTTTAAATAAGCCAAAGAATAGAATTGAAGTTCTTGGTTATCAGCTCTGAAGAGCAATTGACAGTTTGACAGTGAATAGAGTTTAATTAATTTTCATTCATTGTGTATTTATAACATTTTGTAAAATCAGTTCGTGAACCAAAAATAAAAATGGCATCGACATCGACCGGCGTTACGCGTAGCTTGAGATCGAAGATCGATATTTATTTAATCGGACAACCATGCTCCAATATAATGGGAACGAAACTACCGTCTAATAAGCAAGTTCTGAAAATGTATTTTTATGGTACTGGACATAAACAGAGTGCCTACGACAGTGCATACCTATCCACCCCCAACATTTTTTTACCAAAACAATTTTTTATTTTCTAACCTCACTATATTTAGGGTCATGGCTATCGAAAGCGAAAACTCGTACACTATCCCACCCCTCAGTCATGATTTTTTGGCGTCAAGCATGTATTCCGACGAAACACAGAGAAGACGTGAAAAGAAAAGTTGATTCGTTAGTCGCTGAATGGAGAAAATTACAAAAGGGTGCTGGCAGAGGCGGTGTAACACAAAAGAAGCGGGAAGATGAGTTTGTCATCAGATTAGTTGACCTGTTCGATATCGCACACGCCGATGCGTTAAAATTAATATCAAATCCGGAAGACGCAGAATTTTTGCGAATGCAAAGACAAAAGGGTCGTCCGGGATGCATGGTTGGTGCAGATGTATCTGAATTGAATATTCGAAAAAGACAAGAGGAACGAGAAGAGCAACGAAAAAAACGTGCGGAACTTGGAGCACAAACCGAAACAGTGGGTGAGTGAATATTGCATACTGTGAACTAGCCATTATACTTATATCGATAAATATGACATTCGTGTGTAATTTCAGTTGCGAAGATTTCATCAAGCGAATCGACCGAATCAGAAAAGGAACACGTTCCTGACGATTCCACAATGGTGTTGCGTGCACGAGTAGAAAAAGGAACAAGAGGCAGCATTAAATGCATTATTCCGGATTTGGTGTCTGTTTTCGACAGAAGCAAAACAACTGACGTAGCGGCAGTTCGTATATTAGTCGCTGCGGCGCGAGCGTTTAAACACGACCCAAGAAATTATGTCATCAATAGAAAGTCCATTCGGCAAGCCCGTACACAAAATCGAGAGCACATTGCTGCTATGTTGAAGAAAAACCCGCAGGTAGTATAAATTACAATTTTGTTTAAGTGTTATTGTATCAATGTATCAAGTATTCGTTTTACCTGTTGTTATTTAATTCAATTTTTAGTTTTTAAACTTTTAATGTTTTTATGTTCTTTTTAATGTTTTAATGTTTTTCTTATTACTTAATTGTTAATCTTTAGAAATTAATTTTATAAATTGCTTGTTGTTATTTTCTTTAAATGTTTTTAACATTGACTGTGGCATGCTAAAGAAATTATTCTTATATGCTAACATATTCGCATAATAAATACAAAAGTATTTTAAGTTGGCTGAAACCAAATTTTTCAACTTACACTGGGATGGCAAAATGTTGCCGAACATGCATGGTGGCAAAAAAGTTGATCGACTTCCTGTAAAAAAATTGCGGAGGCCATTCACGAGCTTTTGATTGATTGGAAAATCGTTGACCGAGTTCAAGGTATTTCATTCGACACCACGTCAACAAACACTGGACAGTTTCAAGGTGCGTCAGTATTGCTTGAGCACATTTTAGAACGAGATCTTTTGTATTTGCCACATTAACGAAGCTAAATGCGGAAAAAGGTCTGGCCCAGGAGTGTCTATGTTTTCCCGTTTCAAAGAACAATGGGACAATATAAAACACAAACAGTTCATTCCTGGCGTACAGTCAGTCTGGTTAGAGAGTAATCGGCAACATTTTTCGTGGTTTACCGTTACGCGTGAACGAAGTATGCAAAAATTGAGAGGAGAGGTTGCTTCATTCCGCAATATATCAAACAGTTTAATTATATTTGTGGTTTCAAGTGGAAGTGTAAAATATTGTTATGAGTTCTGCATTTGAAAAGCGGTTTGAAGCAGTGTTTCTGTGTTTGCACTCAAAAGGACCGAAAATGTCCCGTTTATCGGCAGCAAAATATATGAAAAAATCAAAAGCGTTTGTGACAAAGTGGGTTAATCGCTATATGTGTGAAAAAAATGTCGATGACTACCCTGGGCGTGAAACAAAAAAGAAGACCTCAGATAATGATGATAAGAAAGTCCTCCACGTCTTCGAGAAAAATCCTGGACTCTCATTGCGTAAAGGTGCGGCAATTTTGCAAGAAAAGGGAGTAAATTTGTCCAAAGATGCTGTCCGAGAACGTTTGCGAGCAAATGACTTTAAATATCGCAGTTCTTTAAAAAAGCCCTTACTTACACCAGTTCATATGCAAAAAAGACTGACTTGGGCGACTGCAAACAAGGATCGTGATTGGAGCAATGTAATATTTACGGATGAATCTTCTTTTCATTAGTCCGGAGGTTTCATTAGTCGATCGTGGTGTACTGGAGCGAATAGATTAGTTCAGCGAACTGTCAAACACCCAGTTAAAGTTCATGTCTGGGGATGCTTTTCAGAACGGGGTTTTGGACACCTTAACATATTCACTGCCAATTTGAACGCTGAACTAATGACGAAAATATACAAGAAATCACTGTTACCATCAGCTGATTCAATGTTTAAAAGGAGAGGAGTATCCTGGATATTGCAAGAAGACAACGACCCCAAACATCGAAGTCGTTTGTGCAAAGCGTGGAAAGAGCAAAATGGGGTCGAATTGTTGGATTGGCCTTCACAGTCTCCAGATGCAAACCCAATCGAAAATGTCTGGTCAATTATGAAGGAAAAGCTCAAAAGAAAATGTATCTGGACTACTAAACAGCTTATCCGCAATATTAAAAAAATTTGGAGGGAGCTACCACGGGAGTTTGCTCAAAAATTAGTTCAAAGTATGCCTCGTAGATGTGAAGCTATTATTGTTAATGGATTATACATTTTACTTAATAAATTGCGCACTAGCCAATTAAACATGCAACAAAATGATTTTCATTTTAAAAGAATCGAGCTAAGGGTTTAAAAGTTATGCAGATCACGTTCTTACCAGATTGACTGTAAATGACGATGAAGTTGCATCCAAAATACCAGTTCAAGTCCAAAATGAAATCAAATCGTTTTGCTTGGCTCAGTTGACACTAAAACATCCAAGAGATGATTACAAGGAATTAATTGAAATTGTTCTTTTGTTCCTTGGTCAGGATCTCTCCAGTTATCATTTCAGGTTACCAGGACCCATCAGTCATGCTTGATGAATGGAAAAATGTATATACTGCTCAAAAATGTTTTTGTTCAGAAAATATCTAGACTTAGACGAAAATGAATTGAATGGACTTCGCGATGTTTGCATTTTTATTGTAAAACTTTACCTGAAACCTTGGTTTAGCACCACCAGAGCAATCGAAGCCCCAAATTAAGATTTAAAATTTCTGAAGGCGGCTGCTGCTTATGCTTCAATTGATCCAATTGGGTCGCAACAATTGTTAAAGAGATTCTGCGGACATATCTGGTACCTCAGTGGTGAAGCTGTAGCTTTTGCTTTATTTGATTCAGAGGTCCCCTTCAACATCAAACGAAAAATGGCAAATTCGATCCGTATATTCGAAGAAGAAAAAGAGGAATACGAGGACGAGCTGTCTGACGATGAGACGGAAGAATCGTATAATACAGAAGAGATCGATATGATAGAAGATATGAAGGAAGATGATATCGAGGAAGAAGATGATAAAGATGATAGCGAGGATAGCGGTGGCAACCAAGTACTTCCAGTACACATTTTTGGGTTCAGAGGTGTAAAAAGAACTCAATTGGCACCGAAGAAAGTGAATCAAGCATTGAAAAAAGATTTGAGTAATTACGTCACACCTGAGACATCAACATTTTTCACAGCCTTCGATTTTCAACAGATTTTATTGCTACGGATCCAGAAACCTGGACCGAGCGCGAAGATTACCAACAAATGCAAGAAATATTGCGTAAACTACACGTTGTCAACGACGCTGCCGAAAGAGGAGTAAAATTAATAGAGGAGTAAAATTAAACAATTTGTTATGTCGGAATGAGGAGGAAAAAATATTTTTGCTGCAGGTCGTCGCCGAAAATCGGAAAATATATCCATCGCATGATAAAAATAAATTAATTTAATTCGCATTTTCCAACAATTGTAATTATACAATTTTTTATACAATTCAGAATAAGCCGATTTTATTTAAAAAACATAAAAAACATCAGTTTTGTATGGGAGTTCCCTTAAGGGTTAAAGATAGAGGGTAAGTATGTTCTGAAGAAATGTTGGGTACCAAAATAAAATGGGGGTTTGTTATACATTTAATCCTTCAAGCAGCACTCTGGGAGCAGTTAGGGCCAACTTTTTAAAAACACAAATTTTGTATGGAAGCTCCATTAGGGGGTGGAGATAGGGGTAGTTATTTTGGGATGAAATTTTGTGAACAAAAAATTAATGGGGGTCAGTAATAGATTTTAATCCTCTAGGAGCCACTCTTGGGTAGTTATGAGTGTTTTTGTCCAAATTTTTACCTTTTCCCCTTACTTTAACCTCGATGCGGCACAATTTAGCCCTATCCACCCCCAAAATTTTTTTACCAAAACATTTTTTTATTTTCTAACCTCACTATATTTAGGGTCCTGGCTATCGAAAGCAAAAACTCGTGCACTATCCCACCCCTAATGTACAGTTATGATATATGAGCTATACGCTTCCATACAAAGAAAAAGGTCAAGCTCGAAGATGAGTCAAATCTACCTACCTACCTAAGACCACGCCTACTTTCCATGCAAAGTGACTTTATAACAACGCTAAAGTGTTTTTAAATTTCACCAAAATTAATATTTTTTTCAATATTTAATACCTGAAATTTTTTAATTTATGCTCTGAGTCTGGAATCTGACGAAGTTGAACTGGAACAAAGCTTACAAAAAGACTTCAGCAAAACAGCAAATGCTTCCTAAAATCTACAAAAATGTAGTCATTGAAGTTATATTTTACAAATATGTTTTGCCATTCGAAACATACTCTGAGTGTGAAAAAGTGGATAAAAACCACATCTATCTCCTTTACAAAGTGACATGATCAAAATAATAAAACCATTGTAACCTCGAATATCCTAAAAACTATTCCTTCGTATTACTAATTTTCAACCAGAACAAAAAATTTTGAGAACTCATTTATAACAAAAATAAGTTAATTTTTAGATTATTTTTTTAAATCATTTTCGAATAAAAAATGGTTAGTTTTTGAGAGGTATTTTTTAGTTGGTGATTGATTCAAAATGAGTTTGTTTTTAAATGCCAAAACTGAAATTTTTTACCCCAAAGCGGTTCATAAATAAATTTAAGAAAGTATGTTTGCCTCACTGGGACGATTAAGGGGTATGCGCAGTGTAAACGTCTGAATTTTAAGTGTTTTTTGTTTATTTTATAAAAAAAAACCAGTGTGATGGTTTCTTTTTAAACTTTGTTCACATCCTAAGAACATTAATAAGTACTTAAAAAAAATGTCGTTGTATAAAAATAGTTGTCTGCTTTAAAAATCGTTTTACCCAACTTTTATTTCTTGAAATATTTTCTTTCATATTTATCAATGTTAGAAAAGAATTAAAATTCTGTTTCGGACAAACAAGTTTCACGTAATCTATGAGCTCGAATAATTCTTAAACGAACTACAACAATACTTTTTTCAAAACAAACCTAAATCCTACAGTTTATTTAACATTGTACATACACGGTTTTTCAAGTTCTGTGAGTGAGATGTTGACACTAAGGCGAAGGTGTTATTTTTCGACAACTGAAAGTAGTTGACAAGTGTTGCTGTTTCAATGCAAACAACACCTATGCCACTGCCTAACAATGTTGCCACCTACCTGGTTGTACAAATAAAACGTGTTTAGAAAAAACGTTTAACAAAAACATTGAGAAACACACAAAAACAAAAACAACACCAACTTAAACAGTTTTATCAACTTTTTGTTGATTTGAAAGTTTTTACACAAATAGTTCGTGTTTACCTTATGTTCTAGATAGCTAGCTAGCTAGCTATGCATCTAAAAAAGATCGCGTGGCGAAAAGAATTTTTGTTTCCGTTTAAGCTACTGTCAACATGACAGATAATAAATTGATTCAAAAGGTCGGTTTGGGTTAAAAAATTTGCAAAATTTATAAGCGAGCTTATTGCATTTGATTCTTGATAATATTTTCAACTGATGGTTGATTGATAAACGACAGTTGGTGTTGTTGTTGACCTACTTCTATAAATATTTTGTATATTAATATTTTAGATTAGAAATTTTTCGTATACGAACTTTTTTTTTGTTATAATCAAAGTAAGTACATACTTTAAAACTGTGAGAACTTTGAAACCGCGATAAATATTGTTTTCTCTTAAATTGTGGCAGTAAAGTTCTCACAGTTTGTACATAATATTATTGCGGTAGGGCGTTTTATCGAATTTAAGAAACTTCAAAAAGCCGCATAAAATATTTTTTCTGTTGCCTTGGTTGTCGCTGGCTTTTGTGATAAGCTCATAATTTGTTTCTGGAATTTGTTTGCAACAAAGCAATTGTTAGAAAATAATAAAAATAAAATTATATATATGTATAACTATTTTAAAGCGCCTTGGAACACGGACACAATACTATATTTTGGGTTAGTTGTTGTAGAGTTGCAGATCCAATGGGCGTCATCAACAACATCTGCAGCGGGTCAAAATGACAAAATTTAATTTGTTTTGTAAAAATAGTGTGTCAATCGATTTTTTAAAATGCTAAAAAAAGCTTAAAGCATAATTTTGCAAGCTGTGCGTTTTTTTAGTCTTCAACACAACAACGCACAGTGGTTCCAAAGTGTCATTTAAATAAACATTTTTTTAGATAAATCTTCTCAACTTTAGTGGACAAGCAGTGAAAGTTCCTAAAGTTTTCACTCTAAAAAGAATTCATAATTTTAAGTTAAATATTGCTTTGACATAATTGCTTCTATTCAATTAATTATTTTTAAATAAAATGTTGTTATGTATCTAAATACATTTTTTAATGACAAAGTTTTTATATTTATTACTCCTTTTTACAAAAATTATTTTATCAAGCAGCGAAAACTTACCGAAAAAAAATTACGGAATGGCCATATCCAATTTGGGTAAAATCTTGCATTTTGATTGGTAAAATTGATACCAACCTGCATCACTGACGAAAATCAAAAATTTATTTTGGAGGAAAAAAGTTTAGCCTGATATTTGGCGGAGTTACAGAGTGCACAAATTTTTTCACCCAAGTCAAAAAAATGTAAGATTTTAAGACTCGCAAAAAATTCATGGACATTCTGAGACATGCTTTTCAAGTTCTAGTATGGTTCAGAAGAGCCAATATCAAGACAATTAAAAAAAAAAAATATATTTATATGCGCAAAGTCAGGAAAAAAGATGTTTTAGCGAAAAAAATCATTACTATGTCAGAAATGCGCAACACATAGCACAACAATAAAAAATTTTGCTGTGGCTGCTTTTTTGAAAAATTATATTTATATAGCAGAATGATAATGACAAAAAAAGGAAAATAACTTAACTTCAAATATCGTATAAAGTAACGGTAAACCTTTTTTATTTTTATAAAACTACTTATAACTAGAAAACCCGTGTGGCGTTAAAACGCCAAAATCAAACAAACCTAGTTTTATTTTTTGGTATTCATTAGGACAGTATTACTTTTTCCTAACATATTTCTGTGTAAATTATATTAGAAGTTGTAAAGCCGACATTGTTAGTGAAGATGCGCTGCCTACTACTTTCTTAAAAAAAAACAATTTTAATTTTTCTAAGACGGGTTTTTTAATTATATCATACAAAAGACAATGGCTCATAACCATAATCAAAATAAAAGTCGACTCTAAACTTAGTGCAAGCATTTTTGACAGTTTTTTTAATATAATATAATATGTTGTCAAAAAGCTTGCACTAAATTTAGTGTCGAATTTTATTTTGACTATGATTATGGACCAATAACTTTATGTGAAAAACTCTAGAAATTAGATCAGGGCTAAAGCATGGCTGTTTACCTGGGTTCAAACTCGCTTTGATATGCACCCAATTAGGATTGCAAGTAAAAGCGAGGAATAAATTAGGCCTTAAAATTGTACGAACAATATTCATCGCGTTTAAATAGTTGAAATGTAAATGTCTATATATGCCTTGAAATGTTTTTGGAAAGATGAACTTTTTACCCACACGAAGTCCTCAGTCAAGCGCGTCGGAAGCGAATTTCATCTGGGGGGGGCAGTACAAATGGTGGTGCAAAAAAAGTTCACCAAAATTTCTTCACATGAATCATGAAGAAGAGAGAAAGAACAGGAAAATATATAATACAAAAATATTATCGTTGTAAAAAAAACTGATATTTTGAATAACTTTTCCTTTTAAATTGTTTATCTAGCTAAAAAAGTGCGGGGGCAACTGCCCCCTTTCCCCCCGCTTCCGACGCCAATGTCCTCAGCTATGAGCTTTGGATTTAACATCATCATTAAGGTTTATATACTGCTCAGCTCGAAGAAACTGCAGTTGCGCATATCAACAACCCAAGCCAAGAAAAGCTTTTGGAATCTGTGAAGAGTACTTAATTCTTCCCGTAGTGGTAAACGAAATAATGTATTTCGTAGTTGAGTTAAATTGTTTTTCACTGCTATTGCGTGGTCTCCATACCAGCCTTCATCACTAAGCGGAAAGATAAATGGATATGCCATGGAATCAACACTTGAATGCTGGCAACCTATGCTTCGAAGACCTTCGTCAACAGAATATGGGCATTTTCGCCAAAAGGTCTACCACGATTGAAAAATTAAATGTTACTTAAAATTCATTTAAGCCTCCATAATAGAGAAATAAATGTTTCAATTTATATTGTGAGAGTACTGAGAGCTGATGTCAATTTTAGTTTTGAAAAATGGCAGCAAAAAGCGGTGACAAAAGTTGAAAAATTTTAACAAAAGTTGAAATTTTATAAGTATAATAAATACTCGTATAATACAAAGTTTAATTAATTTTTTTTTCAGTTTTCGATTGTAACGGTCCTGAATTACACTTAACATTTTCTAGTTCAATTAAATAAATAAAACTATAAAATATTTACACTTCTTTGAAGGAAAAAATTTGTCACATAATGTATATCACGTAACGTATCATAGTATGGTTTGTATAAAAATAATTAAAAAAGATTTTTCAACGAAACAATTATGAAGATGTAGCAGTATTATTTCAGATTATATTAAAAAACTTTCATAAAAAAACTCGTGCACACTTCGCAGTTTTTCTCGTTTTTATTGATGCAGGTAAAAACAACTTCTGTTTTATGTCACTTAACGTATCATTTTTGGTGGCTTCTATCTGAGAGCCGAACTTTTGACAACTCTTAGCTTTTACACCTTGTATAGTGCGCTTAGTAAACTATTGAAAAATCATAATAAGAAAACTGTACGTTTAATTTTTCTTTGTTCTTCTACTCATTAAAGTCGTACGACTGTCACGTGCGCAGCTACGGAAATGCCCATATATACTTAGGTCGCACTCCCCAACTGGAAATCCGTCGCCAGCAGCAAAAAACTGCTGCAACATCATTTCTTAAAAATTACACGTCAACTACAAATGAAACGGCTAATTAAAATGTCGTTGATCAGCGAAATTTACCATCCTAGCATTTTTGTGTTGCGACATCTCAAGTTGATCTCAGACGTAAGTTGTAACGTTGCGAAAAATTTGAGCAAAAGGACTTTGAGCTGTAAGGTGTTCTGATAGCTTACGCATGATCGAAATGTCACATTCTTGATTTTCCTACACGCTCAAAAATCTTGGACTAAATTCTAATAAATCCTGTATTGTATATATGACGACACCGAAACTGTATTAAAATTTAATGAACGGTATATATTACAATTGATTTTTATTCTCTCATGGGACTTAATTTTAATACATGCTTGTATTAAAATATTTTTTACAAAAATAAAAAATTAACGAAACATGTGGGATTCGAACCCACTACGTTTAGGTTATAAGTTTTTGGCTCTACCAACTGCTCTATGAAGCCACATGTATAAAGAAATGATAAACATGCATAAGAACCGAACCAAGCCGAACGCTGTTTTTAAAGACTAATCCAACCTGTATTAAATATTATTTCAGGTTTTATTAAAAAATGTCTAGTACAATATTTTGAAGAGTTTGAATTCTAATAGAAAGGGTATTAAAAAATGCATGATTCCAACGATTGGATTAAAAATTAGTCCACGATTTTTGACCGAATACCAATCGGACAAAATTTGGGTGGCTGCTTCCGTATAACGCATATAGATTTGTGCAAAAATGGGTTGTTTGCCAGGATTAGGTTTCAAAATTCCTAAACGATAATGCACCTGCCCATTAATTTTATAATAGTATGGACCACCTTTGTAACAACATGAGTAGAGCTCGCGTCTTAATAACTGACTATCGAAATGAAGAGCTCGACAATAAATACATTTTTTCCTGAGTTGTCCAACGTCATTACGTTCTGGTCGTGCATTGCTGAGAGCATCTGAGAACGATGTATACTACGCCTTGTCCTTCCATTTACATTTGGGCGTGCTCGTCTAGGCATTACTATGCAGATTTTAATTATAAATAATATATCTTCGTTGCGCGTTCAATACCGCGTATCCACCACTTGCACATACACACAGACGGTGACAGTAAAATTTTTCAGGAGTGCAGAAAACTGATTTTATTTTAAGCTATTGAATAGATTTTCAACTGAACTAAACATTTATTGAAATTAGATATTTTCTTTGTTCTCAAATTAGCATTTAATGAACAATTAAAATTAATGAATCAATCAGGAATGATCAAAATTTAAATGAAATTAATTTTTAACTTTTTGTAATATACGCGGTATTGCACGCGCAACGGTGATTAGTGTTAGCATATTTAATTTCATACCCAAATTTATTTTAAATATACAGGAGTAAGAATATTTCTTGATTTACAGTTGAAAAATGCTTGAACAAAAATGTTTCATTAACAGTTTCCAATTTCTTATTAAATTTTTGTGTAAATTTTTAAAAATTACAAAATTATCCGACCAACAGTTTAGAAATCTTTTTTGAACTGCAAGAAATCATTCCGGTATCACTTTGATATTTAATATTTCAATTCATAATTTTAGTTGTGAAATTCTAAAAGATTATTCGTCAGTATTACGGTTTCATAGCTATTAGCCGATAGGTGGCCCTTACATATTTTTAGGCATATGCTAAAATTAAGAAGAGAAATAGCAATATACAATAACAACAGTTATAAGCAAACTTTAACTCGCTATAACTTAAAATGTATAAATTTTTAAGAAATAAAAAGTCCAGTTTGCACATCTACAGGTCGAAACCTACCAAACCATACTAAATTTATTAAGATTGGGCTTGTACTTAAAAAGCCTTACGCCGGACAAAATTTGCGTTTGCGCAATATATGGAAGATATTATTTTTTTGTCAAAATATAATATAACATGCATAAAAGATGAAGGACAAAATTATCTTATACTTTGAATAATATAAATCGACCGCGTGCGTAAGAAATATACGCATGAGTAACATTTTTACATATTATTTTAATCTATACAAAAAAAATCTCTTCGTTCATAAATATGGTGAAAAAAAAATTAAAGCAATTATTAAAATATTATTAAAATGCTTTTTTTATTTCCTGACACGAAAAATCCGTTGGTACAGAAAAAATAATACTTCATTATTCGACTGTTGCAGCCACACTGGGTTGATTAAGTACCCCACCTTCCAAAATTCATCCTTTATAGCGTTACTAATACTTCTTTCTTTGTAACATACAAGTAACTTACATTTACCGAAAACCTATTGATGGTGGTTGAAGCTTGCAAAATTTACCTTTTCAACAATATAAAAATGAAGGTAATGACTGAATGGGTTAATGAGGTGTGGCATTGAAGCATCCAAACAAAAATTTAAATTAAAAATGGTTTCATTGAACCCACATCCTAATTTTTATATTGTAGAAGAGGTAATTTTGTGAGCTTCATTCCGGTTTATTCAAAATTATTTGAATATTAAAGTCCAATCAATTACCTTTCTAACGGTAGTTCAAACTTAAAATTTTATTTAAAAAAGGTTTGAGATATGTATTTTAGTAAAAATCGATTTTCGACGTTTTTGCCGATTTTTGTCCATTTAATGCACCAGAGCAGAGTTAGCTAAAAATCACGCCAAGGTTTTTTCCTCCAAATAAAGTTTTTTAATTTTCTCAGTGGTGCTCAATGCTTAATTTCACCCAAATTAGATCTGGTCATTTCGTAAGGCGATCATAAAAATGGAATTGCTGCAACACAACATTTTTTCCATTGCCCAAATTTTGGTGGACTATAACAAATGTGCTTAGCTGATTTAGGGTTTCTAGTTATAAAAATCATAAAATGTAGTCTTTTAGTAATCGTCTTTAAAAGAAATTGGTGGTCCGCAAGAAATTGGTGGTTTCCCTAAAGGAGAAAAAGACAATACACGTCCGAAATAAGGTTAGAAAAAATCAAATACTCTAATTCAGGGGTGACACAATAAAAAATACAAATTCAGAGAAACTTTAATATTATAAGAAAAATTTAATTCAATATATACACTGAAAAAATAAAAACTATCAACATATTCCAACGTCAATTAAATTAGCAACGAAATCTGCATCAAATGTTTTAAAATGCCTTTCAAAGTTATACTAATGGTATTCGCTACATTTGTTAAGCCCTGCTAACTTGCTAAACTTAACAAATTTGTTAAGTCCTGTCAAAATTTTCTATGGGAAAAGACTTAGCAGCTTGTTAGCAAGTTAACAAGCTCAGCACCGTGTTTTTGTTTAGCAGATACGATTTGTTAAGTCCGAAACGTCAAAATTATTGAGTGTACTTAACGTGTTAACTTGCTAACAAGCTCAGCACCGTGTTTTTGTTTAGCAGATACAATTTGTTAAGTCCGAAACGTCAAATTTATTGAGTGTAGTGATGAATCGTTTTGGGAATGAGTTCTAACAAGTACCAAATTATTTTTGATTTGCAGCTTCAAAGTAAAATAACTGCCTTTTATTATTAAAAAAATAAAATTTTGTAATGGGGTTGGTAGAGACTTAAAACATTTCAAAGTTTATGAATAGCAAATGTAACAAAAGTGTTAACGCACTGTAATATAAAAATTAAAATACATTTTTCGTTACTGATTTCTGGTTACACGAGTAATTAAAACAACAGATTTTTAGCTGTAGAAGTCTATCAGCTGGTTTTGACTTATCAGCTTAGCACACGATTGTCAAATGTCTTAGCAGGTGCGTTCACATCAACAGCTGCTAACTTTAACAATTTAGTAGTCTAGCAGGACTTAACAAATTTTACTGAATACCATTACTATATGTTCGTCTCAATTATTTGAAAGCATATTATGCATTGTGCCTTAGCATTGTGAAAATAGTGACTGAAAATTTGAAAATCACTTTCCCACTTGATTCTTTGCTCGAGGAGTTGAGGACCTTGCTTCTCAACTAAAGCACCAAAAAGAACAAATATTCCAACTTGATGAGGAGGCTCGGAACACAGCAGAAATAAAATTGAAAACCAAAGAAATTATTTAATATTAGCATGAATTTATTCGATTAGTTGTGTATCTTGTGGGAGGCGATCTTTCCAGCTTTAGAGTTATTCCAAGACTAAAAAAACTAGCAACTCATCGAACATCAAGTGTTTTGATGTTCGTGCGTTTACAACAACTTCGGGTTGAAGTAACTAAAGTAAATAAGTGAAGTTATTTAACAATATAAAAAACAGGGTGCCTACCCGGGTTCGGCGTAAACATTGCCGCCCGCCTTGCAGCCTCACTGCAAGAAAGCTAAGCTGATAAAGATCACTTAAAATTATGTATTCAAATCTGCAATAAACGCACGTTACATAAGCTTTTTCGGTGATCCCGAGTGCATTTTATAGTAATTCAAATTCATTTCAATGTAATTCATTTTGGGTAAGATAGAAAAAAAATGAAATAAAATAATAGAAAAATAGAAATTAAAGCAAAACAAAAAAAAATTTAAAAAAATATTATAACATCTTAAATAGGGCACGCTCCCGATAACACCCATCCAAACATGGTGTTTTGCGCGATTGGCTGTCCGGCTACACTTGGAAGGAGTCCCGTTTTCATTATGCGCGCATAGACGTCTACACCGAAAATCAACTGTATTGGCCGAGATTGGTAAAACCGTTCGTCTGCCAGCATAATATTGGAGTACGCCTCCTGCACTCTAGCATCCAACGTTCGACACGGAGTGACGCGCAAAAAGTTCTGAACTCTGGCATTTACCGTGATGCGTTCGCTGCGCTCAAACCGGCCACGGATGGTGAGAAAACAAGTTTCCTGCGAGTTGACGCGAGCAGTTCCCAACCTAAGGCGACGTACTAATGACCCACAGATCATAGACATGTCGCAGCATGGATCAATAAGTGCTCGCACCAACTGCATTCCACCGGTTGTCACAATTTTAACCATCGCTGTGGGGTTCAGCGGCACCAATTGTTGAGTCAGCTGCAGTGATGCTTGGTTGGCTATTTTCATACGTGCGTCTGCTCTTCTCGCCTTCGTCGATTGCGCATACCGCTCCACTCTTCTTTCACTTTTTGGTTTCTGCCTTCGGTGGCGTCGACGACGTTCTGGCATAGACGGGCGCGGTCTGGGCTCAGAATTCGACAGTGAATGGGATGGATGCGCTAGCAAACTCTCGATTTCCGCCGTTGGCAGAGATGGACGAGGTCTGAGCTCAACCGTTGGATCTGTCTCCATAACCTCTACAGGGGACGATGGCGTAGACGGACGAGGTCTGGGCTCATCGCTATTTTCGTCGGAATCATCTTCGGAACTGGGATTGTCCGCAAAACGACGTGGCCTAGACGGGCGGGGTCTAGCCTCAGATCGCTCGGAACCATCGCTCACCGTGAGCGGCGTAGACGGGCTTGGTCGAGCTCGGTCACGGGAGTTGCCATGGAGCAAACTATGATGCTTCTGACTGCAATGTCTGCAGCGCAATTCACTGACACATCGGTTTAGGGTATGATGAGGAGACAGACAGTTAGAGCAGTAGCGCATAAGTAACACCATGCGCAGCTTGTCTTCTAAACTCTTGGGGCGAAATTGTTTGCAGAATCGGAGAGGATGGGCTCCTTCACATAGGCGACATGTAGCGGACTTGACAATCTTTTGAGTTTGGCTTCGGTTGCGGGAAAAACGTGGCATCTTGACAGTTATCTGAAAAAAAAATTTAATTAGGTAGAATGTTCTGGGTGTACGCTAGCATGCGGGAAGGACAATAAGTTTAACTATTGGCCGCGTGATCACACCACGAGCTGTCTTAATATCCGCAACTCGAACCTTGCCATCCATTCCACAATGCACTTTTATGATTCTACCTAACCGCCACTCATTTGGGGATAAACCTTCTTCACGTACTACCACAAGATCATCAATTTCAACATTTTTCTGGGGGTTCTTCCATTTAAACCTTTTGTGTAATTCCGTCAAATATTCAGTTTTCCATCGGGAGCAGAAGAGCTGATGTAAAGCTTTGAGTTTCTGCCATCTGTTTATGATGGACATGGGTTTCTCTGATATGTCTGGCTCAGGTCGGCCTAACAGTGGTCCGCCAACTAGAAAATGACCAGGAGTTAAAGCAGTAAGAACATCTGGATTATCGGACATTGGACTTATAGGTCTTGAATTTAAGCAGGCTTCAATCCGAGACAAAAGAGTAGAGAATTCTTCAAAAGTAAATCTAAGTGTACCTGCAATTTTCCTCAAATGAGTCTTAAAACTCTTGACGCCAGCTTCCCATAAACCACCCATATGAGGAGCTCCCGCGGGAATAAAATGCCACAAAACTCCTTGATGTGCGTGTGTTTCAGTTACAACATCGCGAGCCGCCTTAACAAACTCTTTAAACTCTCGATTGAACACTTTAGAGGCTCCAACAAAATTTGTCCCATTGTCGGAATAAATATTTTCTGGACATCCTCGACGGGCCGCGAATCTTGCAAAAGCTGCCAAAAAAGTCGCGGTTGACAAATCACTTGTCACTTCTAGATGTATGGATTTAGTGGCAAAACAAACAAAAAGACACACATAGCCTTTGGTTATCCTACATGCTCGACCAGTATAATTTTTTATTTCATACGGACCGGCAAAGTCGATCCCGGTTGTGGCAAATGGCCGAGAAAGTGTTGTTCGAGAGGAGGGTAAAGCGGCCATAATCTGCGTACGTTCCTTTTTTCTATGAATCACACACACTTTGCAATTGTAAATAGACGTTTTGATTAAATTTTTTACCTTTAAAATCCAAAACTCCAGCCTGATCAATCGCAATACTAATTGATTTCCTCCATGCAAGGAGATTACATGTGTGAATAAAATTAAAAGTTTTGAGATTTGACAATTATATGGCAATATAATGGGATGCTTCTCATTGTATGAGAGTGAAGGGGAGGAGACTAACCGCCCACCTACTCTCAGTAAACCAGAGGGGTCCAAAAAGGGGTTCAGAGTCACAATGGGACTCCTGGAACTTATAGGGTGCTTAGTTTCAATGTCACGATAATCATTAGAAAAGTGAACCTTTTGACAAAGAACAATTAAACGTGTTTTAACGAAATAGATTTCATCTCTTGTCACTTGGGTGGTTCTATAACAAAATTCTTTCCTTAAAATTGGATGTGTTCGTTGATAAAACCGAAAAACAAACGACAGAACTCGCAAGGCTCGAGAAAGTGATGAGAACCTATTGAGAACGTCCTCATAATTAGCGAAATACGAGAAAAAAGACTGAACAGGTTTGCTTTCGAGTGAAGTATTAAGCTCTAAATTCTTCAGTTGAGGTGGCCATTCTGATCGGTCTTTATTTAGCCATGAGGGACCTTCCCACCATAAATTATTATTGACCAAATCTTGAGCCATGACTCCTCGACTTCCCAAGTCTGCTGGATTGTCGTGCGATTCAACATGGAGCCAATCACGATTATCAACTTTATCAATGATTTTCGCGACACGATTGGCGACAAACGTCGTCCAAGTGCAGGGTGGCTTCTTTAGCCACGCAAGGACAATAGTTGAATCGGTCCACAATTGCAAGCTAAATTGAGCAACATTTAGCTGCGGCAGCAAAGAGTCCGCCATTTCAGCCAGAAGAGTGGCTCCGCAAAGTTCCAATCGAGGTAAAGAGACCGTTTTTATGGGAGCAACTTTTGTTTTCGAGGTAAGTAGATGAGTGAAGACCGAGGAATTTGGATTCTCTACACGAATATAGATTGCTGCTGCATAGGCTTTCTCTGATGCGTCGCAAAAACCATGAAACTCCACTTTGCTCCAAGGGCAAAAATTTATCCATCTTTGGATTCTAATTGAATCGATATGATGGTAATTTTTAAGAAATTGCTTCCACGAATACAAACTCTGACCTGTTAGATAATCATCCCAATCTATTTTATCTAACCAAATTTGCTGCATAATAATTTTTGCTACAACTACAACCGGGCCTAGCCAACCTGCCGGGTCAAAAAGCTGTGCAATGCTAGACAAAACTTCTCGTTTGGTAAAGCTAGCTTTCATTTCGAATGGTCTTGTTATAAAATAAAAGTGATCAAATTTAGCATTCCAACGGACTCCTAAGGTTTTGGCCACACTCGAATCTTCAAACTCCAAAAAATCTTCATTGAGCAGATGCTCTTTCGGCAGATCTTCGAGTAAATCTTTACAATTCGAAGTCCATTTTCGCATCAAACACCCAGCAGATTTTAGTGCTGAAATAAGCTCGTTTCGAGTCTTTCTAGCAGTTTCTAAATCATGAGCACCAGTCAACGCATCATCTACGTACATATGCTCTTTCAATACAGACGAAGCTAAGGGATATGTCTTGTGAACATCTTCTGCCAATTGGAGAAGAGTTCTAATTGCCAAAAACGGAGCGCAATTTAGTCCAAAGGTAATGGTATCTAACTCGTAATCCGTGACTTCACTACTTAACGTATCTCTATGCAAAATACGTTGATAAGGTGTATGCTTGGGATTAACCCAAATTTGACGGTACATTTTCTCAATGTCCCCGTTGAGAACATACTTAAAAAACTTCCATTTCAGAATTAAGAGAGTAAGATCCGGCTCGAAGGACCAATGATTCTTTGCTCGAGGAGTTGAGGACCTTGCTTCTCAACTAAAGCACCAAAAAGAACAAATATTCCAACTTGATGAGGAGGCTCGGAACACAGCAGAAATAAAATTGAAAACCAAAGAAATTATTTAATATTAGCATGAATTTATTCGATTAGTTGTGTATCTTGTGGGAGGCGATCTTTCCAGCTTTAGAGTTATTCCAAGACTAAAAAAACTAGCAACTCATCGAACATCAAGTGTTTTGATGTTCGTGCGTTTACAACAACTTCGGGTTGAAGTAACTAAAGTAAATAAGTGAAGTTATTTAACAATATAAAAAACAGGGTGCCTACCCGGGTTCGGCGTAAACACACTTTTCTTCTGAAAATATGTTATGCATTTTGCAAAGTTAATGTAATTTAAATTTCGAACTTAAATCAAACATCGATTTTTTAAGTGCAATTCAATCCACAGCTGCAATCCACTTTTTTGAACGAAATCATGCGTTAGAAAACAATACATCTACGTTGGAGATCACTGTCGCTAATGTGTACCAACAAAGCATACAAAAGTGTTGATGCTTAAGTTCTTTTACAAAGACAAATGTGCACCAAGTGCATAGAGCTTGGGCATCTCTGTTCTAAATCAACGTTCTCTCTTGATTGTTTAAATCAAGAATACCTAAAACGGTAATGTATCTAGAATTACAATTCTGCGACGGTGCCTTCTACTTTATTCCAACTTTTAAATGCAATGCCTGATTGAAATTTCAATATTTAAGAATATGTGGTGTTGAAAATTTTGTATAAGAGTTGGGCGTAGTAGAAACAATTTTGTTCTTTACTCTTAACATATATTTATGATTCTCGAGGAAATTGCTTAAATATATGTAGTTTCAATAAAAAAAATAAAGTGTTCTAAATTTTTGTGTTCTATGGGAAATAAGCGTTGTTGTAGACAGATTGAAAAATATTTCAACTACTTAAATATTCAAATACATATTTCATTTATAAATAATAAGCCTGTAATCTAAAATAGTCAATTCCAAATGATGGTAACTCCTGCAACAATTCCATATATTTTTTTCTAATTTTTGTATCGCATGCAACCACTGTGCAACGTACAAACTGATCCCAACAAATAAATTGCCCGTTTTTGTACCGGCCATGAAAGTAAAAAAAAAAATACAAAAAATAATATTTTTACAAATGCAATATGTATCAAATTTTTTCTTTCCTCATCATATTTCGTCGCTTTGACTTGGATATCCGCTGAGGCAGAGTTCTGGTCATATTTATCGCCAAGCTGTTGTCGGTGACTCAATTGCAGACACAATGAATGATACGAAAAATATTGCGTTGCAATCACAGGAGCACTCACACGATTCACAAACTTACATACAACATGTGAATAACGTAATTTGTTTATGTCGCGTAATTTTATATGTCGTCATATCTTATTTGAAAAAAACAAAAATTAAACTTCATTCATGACTGTTGGTTTTTATTTTTAATACGATAGATATATTGTTGCAAAATGACATTGCCGAAAAATATTAAAATTTCATGTTCGAATGTGTGAAGGAAGGCTGGCTTATTTCAATAAATATTTTTGCAATATTGCAGTCATTGCATTTTTCTAGGCTTATTTTTGTCACTTAATAACAATAAATATGCTGAGTTGTATGAATTCCAGATTGTGGGAATTAAAGAGAATTGTTGTGACATTTTTTTTATTATTTTTATAAACATGCTTGAGCTTAAAGTTTTTATCATAGTGATTGGTAGAGCAAACATTTTTCATAAATTTTCTATATCGACCGCTTTGCGCGAAATTATCGCATGTGACAAAAACCAACTTTTACAGAAGAGATTTTTTTTCTATTTTTATGTGCTGTAGCTTGCAATATCAAAACCAAGTTTAACCTGTTCATAGATAATTAATTAATTTACTATAAGGATTTTAGCTACAATATTTTACCAGGCGATGCGTTGTGGAGTGTAGTACCAGTTTGCATCAAAAAGTCAATTTCGAAAAAATGGCACATACGATAATTTCGCGCAAAATTATGAATTTGATCAAACTGTTGCACAAAATTTGAAACTTTGTAGTTTGAAACAAAATTAGAAACTGCAGCTAGTAGTTAGATCTACAAAATTAACGAAAAGAAAAAATTACTTTTCTTATATATGCTTCATTTCGTAATGTTTTTGGTGTAAAATAATATTTTTTTTATTTTAGGTGGCGCACATTGGGACGCAAGTCTTACTGTTCCAGCCAAATCGATTTTCTGGTCGTAGAACTTAGGCTAGTATAACAATTTGCTTTTTAAAATGATAGTAATTGTATTATCAATAAAACTGTCTGCCCAGATTTTCGATTTGTATCAATTTTGATTGAAAAATTAGATTTGTATTAAAAAAACTTTTGTTATTGCAAGTAAATTGAAAGGTTGAAAAACCCACTTTTTAATTATCCATCAATCTTTAATCTGTCTAGTCGTATTTTAAACTGTTCTTTTCTATTTTGCAACATTTTTTAATTGAAGAAGTCTTGTTTTACTAAAATCCAAGCTTTTCAAATTAAAATTAAACCTTAAAGTCGAAAATTTTTACTTCTTTTTTTTTAATCCATTAGTGCATAAGGTCTCTTTAAAGGGACGTTAATATTTTCCTCTTCACACCGAAATGTTTGAATAACATTTTATCGCAATGACATAGATTCACTTGAAATTATTTGTATTGTGTGCTTTATTTTGTGAGAAAAATGTCAATAAATATAGCAAAACTCGAATTGTCATCAAAATTGAGCTTTTCTAAAAAATAGTGGATAGATAAAAATATTTCTTTTGATGAGAGTATGATACCTACGGTGACCATCCGTCCTCTTTTAGAGAGGACAGTCCTCTTTTTTAGCCTTGTGTCCTTTTTAAAAATGTTGTCCTTTTTTTGTCCTCTTTTTTTCAAATTGTCCTTTTTTGTCCTTTTTTTATAATTAATTACTCAAAACTTTAAGTTTGCATGTAAATGTAGAATCACTTCTTTACATTTTTTTTCTTAATCTGGCAACAGCCTTAAATAAACGAAAATAAGCAGGATTTTGCAGCACTGAAAAAGGCTATTGTGAATGGTTCTTAACACTGTTTCTTTTGTGTTTTCTGGTTAGAATTCAATTCTTTCTCTTTTCAATTGTTTTCTGTTGCTGCTGTAAGACTTATTGGTATATTTTATATTGTTTTGGTAAATTTGCAAGTTTTTTCGCGCTTATACAAATATGTAAATACTTTTTATTAATTGTAGAAATGCCTCCAAAGCGAAAATGTGTTTTTAATAATGATTTGGAAACCGAGTTCCCATTTATTAAAAAAGCCAGCAGTGAACATGAAGTTAAATGCAGAATATGCTTTGCTAACTTTTCGATAGCCAACAGTGGTCTTTCAAACATAAAACAACACATAGAAACACGTAAACATCAAACGGCAGTTCTTGCTTCTAGTAGTTCAAATCAAATAACTAAATTTTACAGAAACCAGAATTTTAATTGTAAAGAAAAGCAGTTGGCTGTTATTGAAGGTTCCTGGGCTTATCATTCTGTTCAGCACAATTATTCGTTCCGCACCAATGATTGCACTTCAAAATTGATAAAATCGTGCTTCGAAGAAAAATATTCTTGTGCTCGAACTAAGTGTGAAGCAATCATCAAAAACATATTTGCACCAATTTCTCTAGACTTGATTAAAGCTGATTTATTTAGCACCAGCTGCATAACAATTTATTTAGATTGTTCCAATCATGGACCTATTAAACTTTGTCCAATTTTAGTCCGGTATTTTCTACCAAATAAAGGAATAATGGTTAAAAGTTTAGGCGTTAAAGAACTGCAAGGTGAAACATCAGATATCATAAGTAAAAGTCTTCAAGAAACTTTAATTAAATATGATGCAACTCGAAAAATGGTAGCATTCTGTGCTGATAATACCAATTGCAATTTTGGAGGTGCAGCTAGAAAAGGCCTAAATAACATTTTTAAAAAAATGCAAGATTGCATTGGCAAGAATTTAATCGGTGTAAATTGTGTTGCTCATATTTTGAACAATTGTATTCAAACTGCGGCGGAGTCTTTGCCAGTTGACATAGAAGTTATTATTGTTAAAATTTTTTCATTCTTTTACATTTACACTGTAAGAGTACAACAGTTCAAAGAGATCTGTGAGAATGTCGATATTGAGTACAAAAAATTATTGGGCCACAGTAAAACACGATGGCTTTCGTTAAAGCCTGCATTGGAGCGAATTTTGAAGTTGTTCGTGCCATTAAAAGAATATTTTCTATCGCAGCAAAAGTGCCCTACAATACTGCGAGATCTTTTTAACAATCCATGTGCTGAAGTGTGGTTAATTTTTGCTCATAGCCAAGCGTCAATATTTCATAAATATATTCTTCGTCTTGAGTCGCAAGACATTTCTATGGCTGAAGCTTCTCTTATTTTGAAAGAATTGAAATTAATATTAATTGAACGCAAACAAGAAGTTTTTTTGCCTCTCGTGGTTTCAAATGCCCTGAAGTTGGCAGGCACTGTCGATGAATACATGATTAAAAAAGAAGTAACAAGCTTTTATGGAACTTGTATTGACTATTTGAGTCAATGAGATACAGCTTTTAAGGATATTGAGCATTTCGAATGGGTCCTTTTACGAAGTGTTCCATGTTGGCAGTCGATTGAAAAGAGTTTAGTTTACTTAAAAAATTTAAGGGATGATATAGAGATTAATAATGAAGATTTATTCAATGAAGTAGTTTGTGTTAAAAATTATGTAGATGTACATAAAATTGAGAAGTGGAGAAATGATGTGAAGTTCCATCATTTCTCCACTTCTCAATTTTTTCACAGGCTCTAAATGGAAAGAAATTTTTAGTCACTTTTTTGATAAATATATTCCTTGCAAGAATATACTTAAGCTCGTTGAGTTTTCACTGTGTCTACCAGCTTCTAATACGCCAACAGAAAGAGTATTTTCATTATGTAATAATATTTGGACATCGGAGAAGTCCCAGTTAAAAGTAGCTACCTTAGAATCCATATTGATTACTAAATCTAACTTCCAAATGGACTGCACAGAATTTAAGATATTTTTAGAAAAAAATGAAAACGATCTATTAAAAAAAATACATTCTGTCGAAAAGTATTTTTAAAGATTTTAATTTACTTATAGTTACTGTAAGATTTAAGAATGTACTGTGATTTAATATTTTATTCATATAAAAAAAGATCTCTTTAAAAAATAATTTCTGAACAAACTTATTACTTAGTATTACTAAGCCATTTTTTTTTATGTTATGTTTTGTTTGTATTACTTAGTCATTTTTGTTTGTATATATTTGATAAACGCTTAAAAGACATTGTTTTTTTTTTAAGAAAAATCCGATCTCAGTTTATTTATTAAATTTTTTATAAATAAATACTAAAACATTTCGTTATTTATATTATATTTATTCCATGCAGGATTTTTATGTTTTTAAATAAATTACTATTTTTTTAAATGAATATGTTTTGTTTTTTTATCGTGTGTCCTTTTTTTTATTTGAAAATAATGGTCACCGTAATGATACTTATAATGGTAAACTCTATGACAAGCAATATATTCGCGGAAAACCAATTACATTTATCATAAATGGATAAAAATGCTGATGTGTCCCAAGGATTTGATGTAGGAAGTGACAAAGTAGTGCACCAAGCAGTAAGGGATTAAAGCAAAATAAAAAATTTATTATAATCTATTTCACCATACTGCCGTCATAAGGAAGAGTGCGGCATCTAGCATGAACATTAGAGATGGGTCGTTCCGAACCTGTATAGTTCGCGAAACAATGTTCACAGTCGGACATAGTTCCAATCATTCCTTCGATTCATTTTTAGCATGTTCAAACACGTTGCAATTATTTTTTTTTTAAATGAAGCAATATTAACCGACATCTCTTTCGCACATACTAGACTACACAACTAGAAATGCAAATATGATGTTTGTGAGCGAACGAAAGAAGTGATATATGAAATGGTAAGATAACATTTCGTTCTTGTTGTGCACATTGCTCTGTCCACTTCGTCTTGAACATGCTTTCATAAAAAAATAAATGGAACTAGCAGAACTAGATAGATCCTCGGACACATTAAAATCTGGTACATAGGACATGCATGAGGAACGGCTTGAATGCTCCTTTTATTCCCTTTTTAGCAACATTATAAATTTTCTGCAAGTTTTAATTTAAATTTTTATTTTGTAACAAAGATAATTTTTATAATTTTTTTTTATTACAGTACAATTTTGTTACTTATCCTTTATATTTGAATTAAATGAAATTATTTGCCATATTATAAAATTTCCGTTTTATATGATATATTTTCTTTAATTTAAAATAACTAATAAATCAAAAAATTGTGTTCAATTTTTTTTACGATTAGTCAGAGCGTTGTGTAAAAATTCTACAGGGACCTTAACAATTTTTATCTGCAGTTCAAGAAGCAAGCAGTTTTAATAAACGTTTCTAATTGTCCCTGCAGGTCAAATAAACAAAGGAACTAAATATTTCCGCGGACATGTTTCCGTGAACTAGTTCATTTCTTCAAAAGAATCGTTCCATGTCAGTTCCGTCTCTGGAACTGTTAAGCAGAAGCCTAATGAAAAGCAAAATCAGTTTAATTGTTTTTTCTTAATCATCTTTCTTCCATCTTTAAGAAAATAAAATAAGAATTTCGAATTTTTTGCCCAATGGCTTAATATTTTAACATGAAATGTCATATCTACACAAACTAAAGCAATCATTCAAACAAAAAACGCAGTATCTATGTTAAAAAAAAATAAATTAGCGGTATCTACAGACAGGGACGTCCCGTGGTACAGGCGAAGCAGACCCACGTCTAAAGCGCCAAATTTTTAGGGGCGCCAAAATGACCCAAACTGTATATAGCCCTTAAAATTCTTTTAACATAGCCAGCTAGCATATAGAGGAGAAAAAAGTTTTTCTAAGCTTAAACTAATTAAAACTTATCTATGATCGAAAAAGCCTCAAAACCGTTTATCTTCATTGTCTCTTTCGTGAATTGAATCTGATAAATGTACAAATTTAGATAGAGATAATATTTAAATGGATTTTGTTGTGCCTTTCTTTGCATATTTATTGCACATATTTTTGTATATTTTACAACAAATGCATGTGGTTTTTGCATAATTTTACTTTTTTGATTTGCAACCATTTAAACTTAGTGCGACATATGAGTTTTGGGAAAATATTAATTATAATTATGGCTTTTATGTTCACTTCATGTTTTTATTGGGTTTGATAAATTAATTTAAAATGTATTTTAAAATTATTTGTTTTTCATTTTTTTGTTAAATTACATGTAATATCTATTGTTGAACCGATTAAAAAATATTAAAAAAATAATTTTAATTGCATATTTTACCTGTTTCTATCACATATTTTAGAGTTTTAAGTGCATTTTATATGCGATCATTTTCGATCGCTTACGATCGACAGGAACATTTGTGGCGTGTTCAAACGAAATGCATTTGCCACATCCAAAAAGGTTGTTCGGACACTTGATTTAGATATCCATCACAGCACTGTTTGATGACGAGCCGTTGAGAACGATTAAAGAAGTAACAGACCGGCAGAGAAACCATTGCTTACAGCTAAGCATAAAAAACAAGGTGAGGTGTTACAATTTAAACAATTCTGTCTTAAATTGTGACAAAAAGTTGCAATTTATTGTTTTTTAGACTCAGTCTTGCAAAAGAGCACCTAAATTGGACCGTTCAAAAATCTAAAACCGTTTTTTAGCGATGAATCAAAGTTCAACTTGATTAATTCAGCTGAGATGTGCACGGTACGGCGGCACCCAGTTTTTTCTCAGACTTTTGTCACGTTTTTTTTTTTTTTGATATTTTGGCCAATAACAGCCAAACCATTGAGATTTTTGTCTTAGTATTGGATCGAAAATCTCAATGGTTTGGCTGTTATAGGCCAAAATATCAAAAAAAAAAAAATTACAAAAGTCTGAGAAAAAACTGCAAGTCTAATCCTGGAAGCTCGCTTTTCACCGTAGACGTATGGTCTAGTGGACTTTTTTGCTCAGTACAATCCCAAGAATCAGAAACGCGAAGCGCCCATTAAGATGTTCAAATCGCCCCACCCTAATGTATACGGTATACAAGAGGGCAAGGTGCGATAAAGATACCTCAGCCTAAAGTATTTCAGCGTTATAGTCTCGGAATGGGAAGCGTTTATAAGATGGATAAGTTGGTGGCTGTTTATCGATCGCGGATTAGACAGCGTAAAGTGGCTAATATTTGCATATGTATTGGATGCATCGGTTGTAAGTGGATGGCTCCTCACGCGGAACATACAATCAAATGATCCTAGTTGTGTCATTTTGTTAGAATTTCGACGCTATATAGCAACATCCTACCTGAAAACATTTGCAGTGCCCTGTATGAGAGTAAACAGATACAAAAATATTGATACTGATGTATGATCCGATAGCAGAAATCACATAGTAGACTACTGTAAAACGGAGAAGCGATGTGTAAATTGTGGAAAGAAGTCGAATTTTATTTGCATTTTATGAAATAAATTTCTTCATCCGAACGAATGCTTTCAAGTCTTTCATTCCTCAAATGTTAATACTGCATAAGGTCTCTTATAAGTGAAATCTGTTATCAGACACTCAAGTTACTTGCTTTCTTTAAATAAAACTTTTAAAAAATATTTCAGCAGTCTTATTTCATACCATAATAACAAAATAATTATTTGAATACCCAATTTGCACAATAATGGATGCGAATCCGTTTCGAATCCGTTACGAGTCCGTCAGAGCGGATTTGGCTCTTTTATGTTTCGATCAGAAATCTGCAACGAGTCAAGTTTCAAAACCAAGAGTAGTCATTCATCAATAAACAACCAAGCTTTGTCGAAAAGTACGCATTACAAAACAATTCCAATTTTTTGGAATTAGGAATTGGTAATTGAACACTTTAATTCCTTGGGAATGGAATTGGAAAAAAAATTGACAATTCCATTACGGGAATTGTAATTGGTAACAACACACCTAAATTCCTTGGAATGTTATTAAAAAATTGTCAATTTCAGTATAGGAATTGTAATTGGTAACTGAACACCTCAATTCCTCAATCGTCCTCAAAAATCACTTAGTAGAAAAATGGTGTACTTAAGGGGTTAACACTGGTTAACCTGGCACCACAAAACGTCGCTTTATCCAGGGGTATTTCCATATATGTTCATTAATATTTTATTTTTTTACCTTTAAAAAACACGTAAAAAATCACAACATCGGTAAATATAATTCTAGAACAGGCCAGTAGAAAAAAAAATTTATTAAAATTATATATATCCCTTTCAGACCTGACGCTTAGCCACTGGGATTTTTTTTATGATTTTTGGAGTAGATGGATTTTATATGATCTGAAAATATATTCAAAGCCAAAACTTTGATATTTTCATGTCCTTCAAGGATTTTCAAGAACCAAAAGTTTGTACTGAAATATTTTTTTTTTGTACCAAATGACCTCAAATCAATTAGGATTTTAAAATATATTATTTTATTTGTTAAAATATGTCCACTTCACTTAAATTGCGCTATTAGTATTTTAGTATATGAAAAAAAACAACTAACTTCCGCTGCTCATTTTTTTAAAAAAATAAGTGTGACGCGAGAATTCCGTGAAAATTTAAGAAACGATAAAATGAACATCGAAACAATATGAGAAGCAAACGTAAACAATAATCAGCGCAATCGATACATGAAAATTTGTTATACATTCGTGATATATGAGTGAAGATATTTAAACTAAAATTTACCCGCACAACCGATGCATCAAGGTCTGAAAGAGATATATTATATGTGTTCATATATAATGAATATTGATTATTCATCAAATTTGTTTAAACAGCACCAAACCATACCCAATTCATAAAGACGTTTTGCTTTCAATCTAAAAATGCGTTCAGCTCACAATTTCGAAGATAAATATTGCAACTATATTTATCAATCTTAATCATAAAAAAACCAAAGCTTCACAATGAAGTTTTTTTGAAAAAATATAATTTATCTTCGCCCATTGCATGGGTCGAAGTCACTACCTCTTGATTTATAAACTAATCGCTTAGCTAGCTCGGCTATCAATGCGAGTATTTTTACTCGATATAAGTGCATACATAAAAAAAAATTCTATGAAGTAACCCAGCAAACATTTTATGAGCCCTCATAAAATATGACTCTAAAATGCGTCATTTCTGTAAGTGTTTTATGAGAGGTCATAAAAATGAGACATAAAAGAATTATTTTTATGTGTGTTTTATGAGTGTCCATAAAATGGTGTCATAAAAGAATACTTTTTATGCGTGTTATATGAGTGCTCATAAAAAGGACTCATAAAAGAATCATTTCTATGCATATTTTATGAGTGTTAATAAAAAAGAGTCATAAAAGAATACTTAACTTGCATGTTGTATGAGTGCTGATTAAATATGACTCTAAAATGAGTTTTTTTTTTTAAAAGAGAAATAAAATAGTCATTGTTATGAATCATATTTTGGAGCCCACAACACACGAATATGAACTAATAAAAGAGTCTTTTTTGAGCGCATTATGATGATAAAAGTTCATATATATGAGCCTTAAAAGAATCTTTTAAGCGTTATAATGTTTGCTGGGAAGCAACATAGAATATTTTAGCACATACGCGGACATTTCATAAGGTGGCCAAATGTGAAAACTTACTGAATATTTTAACAGCTGGATGTAGTTGCTTTCTTTCATAGCTGCTGATACATAACAATCGAAATAACAATCATTGCTATCTGGTTACCCTTTAGCAGGAAACTGTTCAGACTTTTAATCTTTCTTTATATTCTTTATATTCTTTATACACTTTATTCACTGCAACTTATTCAATGAATTAAAGACATAAGAGCAAATATTAAGGATTCCAAATATTTCTTCTTGGTATCTGTTTCACGGATACAATCCAAGAAAAATTTACTTCCAAGTATTTATCTGTTTCACGGATACAATCAAATCAATAGTAGAGAGCGGGGAAGGTGGGGGTCAAAGGATAAGGAATTTTAATGCAAAAATTATTTTTTTTTATAAATATACATAGTCAAAGGTATGATGAAATAGATTTTTAGCCATAAATTTTACACAAAAAAAATTTGAATGAAATATATTCGAAAACAGCGGAGAAATTTGCATCGAAAGTCAAAACCTTGATTTTCATATCGTTTTTTTTTCTCATTCTTAGGTAACGATATTTTATGCAGAAGTCGTTGTACTAAAAACTTCTACTATTTTGAAGATATTTGAAAGTTTTTGGTATAAAAAAGCAAAAAACAAAAATTTTTATAAAATTAAATCGACGCAAAACTCCGATGGTGAAAAGTATTACATTGACAAATTTACTGATAGTTGATAAGGGGCGAAAAGGGCGTAGCCAAAACAAAGTATGTAAGAATTAAATTTAGGATACACTCAATATGTATACCAAATTTGAGCGAAACTCATGGAGCCGTTATGATTCGTATATAGGTCAAATAAACAAAAAAACAGAAAATTATTTTGATTACTATAAATTAATGAGGGATACGGAAAATAGTGCTGTACTTATTTTTGTTTTAAATAACTTCCTTTTTATCATTAGCCACCTATTCCTGAAGCTCTTCTTTAAACCAAATCTTTAAACTTTATCTGAATATTTGTCAGAATTTTTAATTAATTATGATAAGTGAACAAGTGACATGTGACTCTTGGATAGCCATACACAAGATATGTTCCGGAAACGATTCTAATAGCGTTAATTTCAATCTAGTATGAGCCTTATTGTAAGCAAATGATTTAAAAAAGTCTGTCTCGAATCGAAAAAGAGTTCGAAACGGATTCGCATATGAAATCCGTTCCAAGCTCGAGGCGAATTCGAAAAAGTGGAAAAAGCGATTCGCGCTTTTAAGAGGAATTTCATACATAAATGGATCAGTTTCGGATACGAAACGCAATTCGTTTCGGAAAAAATATACGAAGAAGCAAGTCCATCTCGAAATGGATCCTTATGGTACACTAGGTAGTTGCGAGGGAGCCTCATGCACTAATGCGTTAATAATAATTTCTTTACAATTTTTATTTGAAAAATCAATTTTGCTAAAATTTAATTTTTTTTATTTGTAAGTGAACCAAAAGGTTGAAATAATTCGAGTTATTGAAAAATCTATCAATTTATAGATTTTATAGCCGGGTTTTTAATTAAATTTTTTTTTTGTAAAATTTTATTTTTGCAAAATAAACTAAGATGCTTAACTCTGATAGGTTTTTCTCAGTATCTGTTTATTGTGCAATGGTTGCTTATACACTAACTTAAGAACTAATTACATAAAGCGTCAATATCTCTCTTACGGTACATTAATTCTTATATAAACAGTTGCGGTCAAAATAATAGCAGTGCTCTTATATTCAAACATGTTTAGATAAGTAACACAGTGACGCAATATTCAACTTTTTGACTCCAAACAAAAAATCACTTATCCCAGCCGAAAGTACTCGATGAGAGGAGAAAAGTAATTTCTGGATTTTGCTAGATTGGTTGCCGTTCGTTTTTTATGAGACTCTATAGTTTTTTCGCCAAATTCGATTTTGAGCACTTTTTTGCAATTTTCTTCTATTCTTCGCATGGCCATAGCTCGAAAAATGCTGTGAATTTTTATTTGTAGTCTTCAGCAAAGTTGTAGCTCTTGACTCAGCCAACAAAAATGCTGAATATATTAACAGCCCTATTCTGGCAGCTTAACTAAGCTCACCACATTAACAAAATAGTTAATATTAACAATTTGTTAAGGTTTCGTATTCTGCTGCAAATTTAAAAGCTCTTTTTCTTACAATTTTGTTAATAACAGAAAGAGTCTTAACAACGAATGAAATGTATGTGCTTAGATAGAAAATTGTTGTGAAAATAATAAAAAAATACAAATTAAAATATAATATTGAGTTTAAATACATTAAACTGAAAAATGGAGGAATTTTTTACTTATTTTAAGTGTTGATAATGAAATCTTTCAGTAGCCGTGGCAAATTTTTCAAGCGCTTGCAAAGTCACAAGCTGCACTCGAAGCATCTGTTTATATAGCGCATCTCTTCTTTCAATAGGCATATCGATTTTCACCATGCATGGTGAACTTTAAAAGCTTTTTAAGCTTTTATGTTGTTAATGATTTTTAAGAATACCAACATTTACATAACATAACAAGCAGCTTAACAAGAGCTCCTTAACTATTTCTTGTTAAGTTAACAACCAGAATAGGGCTGTAAGTCGAAAAATTTCATCTTCATGCTCAAAACCCCAAAAATGTCGAAAAAATTACCATTTCTTTCACCGATTTTTTCCGTTTTTCGACTACAGCTCTTGAACTATTGAAAATTTTACCAAACAATCAAGAAAAGAAATGTAGCCTATAAAATTATGAACAACTTTCCAGTACATATTAACTTCATACGACCACTTCTTGATATGGATTTTGCCATACAAATGTGATTAATTTTCATTTTTTTTTTTATTTTATTATTTTTATTGAGCAAAAGTTTAAAAAAGACACATGTATTTTTTTTTTTTTTGCAATTAAGTATTGAATTTTCTGATTAAAGTGAAAAACATGAAAATATGTGAAAGAGTATGAAAAAAAAGTATTAAAAAAGGCATCAAACGGGTATTGATTTGTATTTTTTTTTTGTTAATCAGTATCGTCGATGTCCATTTGGGCTGTCTGGCGCGAAGTTGATGATTTGACAGTTGACGTTCCAGAAGTGGAAGGCCGAGATTTCTTTGCATCTGGTTCGCTTGATTTGTTTGATTCGTCGTCTGATTCTAAGCTTAAAATAGCCACGGCGATATCTTCTGCGTCATTTCCAGTTTGTGGTGAAAAAAGTGGTAATTTTTTCGACATTTTTGGGGTTTTGAGCATGAAGATGAAATTTTTCCGACTTAATATATTCAGCATTTTTGTTGGCCGAGTCAAGAGCTACAACTTTGCTGAAGACTGCAAATTTTTCAAGCTATGGCCATGCGAAAAATAGAAGAAAATTGCAAAAAAGTGTTCAAAATCGAATCTGGCGAAAAAACTATAGAGGCTCATAAAAAACGAACGGCAACCAATCTAGCAAAATCCAGAAATTGCTTTTCTCCTCTCATCGAGTACTTTCGGCCGGGATAAGTGATTTTTTGTTTGGAATTTTTGTGTTGTGTTGTGTAATACTAGTCTACAAATTTTCGATCCGGTAAACCAATAATCATTCCTAGATGTACTTTCAATACCAAACACTTGCCAAAAACGTAAAACACCCTGTATCTGGAAAATTTTACAATATAGGAGCAAACTAATGACAGGTTTCGAGCCAGCGCTGAAAGTACATATAGGAACGATAATGGGTTTACCGGATCCGAAATTCGTAGACAAGTATTGTTTATACAAACATGTGTGAATAAAATAGTACGCCCATTCCACGCATAACGCAATACTTTTTTTCAAAAATTGACCTCATGGCTTTCGATTTGTCTTATTTGTCGGCTATAGCTTCCTATTAAAATTCTAAGAACATAAGTTCATTTTTTTTTATCGCCATTCGTTAAAAAGTTATGGACTTTTCAATTCTGCAAATCTTCCGAAAACGCCAGAATTGGAAATTTGCAGTGTAGATTTTTCATTGTTCTCGTAACGGTAACGGTAACGTAATGGTATGTAGTCGCGCTTTCCTGGGCAAGTGTGGCTGATGTCTTCACTCAAATAAAATTTCGTCACCATATCCACCAAATCTTGACTAATGACATTTGAGGCTAAACGTTTCATTGGGCCGCACATTATGCCTTTCTCAGTGACAAGCAATTTTACGTTGTTTGCAAAGCGCCAACTGATATTGAATTGAACGTGCATTTTATTCGTTGTCCAGGACTGTGGGAGGACGGACAGAATTTTCCATTTCTCCTCTTTATCAGAAGTTTGGGCAAATTTTTCAGTTAGTTGTTCCACTATTTCATCGGTATCAGATCTTTCAGTATTTGGTACATGCAGAGTGGATGAAGTCAAGCTTAAAATTTTGCTGGCCATATTTTTCGTTATATCATCCATGATATTCCGGCAGTACGACATTGATCTATTTATTTTTCGATATTCTATTTGTTCGACTCCTATTTCTGGGAGCAGCTTATTAAGCTCACGAACGAACTGTTCCCTGTCAATCACTTCACCAGTTATGCTCGCAGTTTCTGCTTCAATGTTTTCACCACCAGCCTCCAAGTAATTCATAACGTCATCCATAACATTTTCAGTTGCAATTGGCGCCTGCTTTTTGATTGCCTTCTCTTTGCTAAGTTGTAGACGGAAAGTTGAACAAACTTTCATTTCACCAGCCACTAAATCACTGATTCCTAAATATTCCGCAGTTTCGACATGCTCTTGGGTTAAAAATCGCAATCGATCGCGCACGTGATGATTACGTTTTCCGAACAAATTGCAACAAGGTTTTGGGTGCATTTTTTTTTAACTGACAGCCGATTTTCATGAAAGTTTTTACTTGTGGTAAATTATTTTCTTTTAATATTGACGCGATTAGAAAATTTTTTACTTGTGAACAAGAACACCTGATTTGAATGCCAGTGGAATGAAGAAGAACATTTTGACGCTGAGTGACATTTCATTGCCACATCGTATGATAACAATAATCAAATCAATAACAGGGAGATTAAAACTCGGCGATATTCAGCTTCAGAGGACTTTTTAATATATCAGCTGATCAAACTATCATAACTTTTTTGTCTTGCGACCGATTTTAAAACTTTTTGGAACAAAATCAGTTAAAATTTAAGAATCTTTAATAAAGCAATCTTGAAACAAAATTTTGTTGACCTTTTTACAAATAAAAGTAAAAAAAAATAAAAATATTTTTTTTCGGTATTTACCAGTTTTCTCTACCAAGGTCAAGTGTTAGGTCATCGAAACTTATGAATAAAATGTTGGCCCTTATAAGACAAACCATTTTGCAGATTAAACTTTGCAAATATCTTAACCGTTATAAAATTTATGGGCGATAAATTGCCTCAAAATGGTAAGGTATGTGCACAAAAATTGCGAAAAAACATATAAAAACTCCATCATAAAATTATTTTGGAATGAAAGGCAACATTCCTCTTTAAATTTAAAAAATAAAAAATTGCAAAAAAATTACGCGTTTTTTGAGAAATTACCAAATAATTTTTTTTTAATATGTTGGCAACCATAACATCCAACATTTTAAAATTATATATTTTTTCCAGAAACTTCTTTCTAATACCTTTCTAACGGTACCTCATTTATGAAAATTGGATTAAAACTGACGTAGATACAATTAATTGAAAATTTTCCAATTCTGGCGTTTTCGGACGATTTGCAGAATTGAAAGGTACATAACTTTTTAACGAATGGCGATAAAAAAATGAACTTATGTTCTTAGAATTTCAATAGGAGCCTATAGTTTAAAAATAAAACAAATCGAAGGCCATGAGACGGACCCGTTTTGCGTTATGCTTGGAATGGGCGAGTACTGCTATTATTTTGACCACAGCTGTACATAACATAATTAAAAGTTTTTTATATTAAAACTATACCTGAAGGTCGAAAATTTCTAGTAATTGAGACTTGCTATTTTTTATAATCAGTTCTTAGTTATTATACATGAATAAAAACATTTATTATCTTTCAAAAATTTTCGGATAAACACAAAATTTTTTCGAATACAGCAATTGTTAATAGATAACTAATTTCATATTTTTGGTAGCTAAACACAATATGAAAACAGACAACGCACAATTAATTGGCCCACAACTCTTACAAGTTCCGTCACATTTATTTATATAGCAGTTTTAATTGCATTGCCAAAACAAAAAAAAAAACAAAGAAAAAACTAAAAAAAGGTAGCATTATAGTACGATAGCGTATTGCCGGAATTTTCCAAGACACAGACACTCATTGAAACTTAGACAACTTCCGCAATTAAAAGTGTCGTCAATATGGTAAAAAATTACATAGCGTCAGAATTTTGTACGACCAAGACGTAGAGAAGTAACATAATGAACACTTAAATAACGTCTAAATAGGAAAATGAGTGAAACTTCAAAAGTACACAGGGCAACAAAAACATTTGGTAGTTTCAAAAATATGCATTACATGCGCCATTAAGACAGTAAATGTCAATAAATTGGAAACCGAAAAGTAATTTTGTTCGCCTTAATTTTAAGATTGTTTTTATTTGATGTTGTTTGCTTTTGATATTTTGAATTATTTTGTGTCTCTAAATGAATTTTGCGGTTCAATGACCATTGCGAAATACACGTTTTCAGCACGCTTCTTCGATTTGTATGCGTCGGTCGCTGTGTTCATCAATGAGTGCAACTTTTTGGTTTTTTTTCCGCTGTATTGTTTTTGATGTGTTATCCGTTGGTCGTAGCTCGAAATGTGCGTTCCATTTAAAGTAGACACTAAATACTGCAGCAAAACATTTATTTGCCATACCAACAAAAGCAATAAAATCGTAGAAGAACTGCTCAGAAGTTGTTACAATTGGAAGAACCCAAAAGTAGAGAACTTTACAGACCATAAAAAATGTCAAGCTCCTAAGGTTATTGATCGAAATTGATGCCAAATCAATGCGTTACTCATGGCAGGCAGCGCGCAATGTTGACAGCCAAAACTTCTGATGCTGCTTCTTCTTCTACTCTGTCTTTGAGATACTTTTTGGCTTCAATAGTTTTCCTCGCGTTTTGCATTTACTGCTGTTGTCTATTCTTGATGACAAAAGAAAACACGACTGTTTCTTTAGATGGCAGAAATAGTACGAGTATCTTTGATTTTGACCCATCCCCCACAGCTGCCACAGCCGCACCAACAACGTCGAAATGCTGGCAACATCGTCTGTCTGACTTTGCTTAGCTCCCAGATTTGCGTTGACATTCTACGAAAACTATTTTCATATGAACCACAGATCAAGCCATAGAAGAAACTTCGTTCTAAATACTTTACACTTGACGTAGAGATCTGTAGACATTCGCTCGAGAAGCGGCTGCGAACGACGCTGAAGTGTCAATAATGAAAAGTTGCCCGCGCCTGCTGTCTGCTCTTCAGAGAAATGCTTTTAGATACGCTTGTCAATCCTTCAAAGCATTTGAAATGTTTTAATTTAGCTTGCTCGAGTTGGACTGTTAAGTTTTTCATTGTAATTTTTTAAGGAGTCGAAGCTATTTTCAAAGTCTTCTTCTTCTCGTGCAAAGTCTATTTTCAAAGAAGACAAAGCCATAAAGAAAACAAAACTGTTTACACAATTAAAGATTAAATATTTTAGAATACAAAAGAAGATTTAAGATTTGAGTAAAAATATGATTTAGAGTTTTTTTATTAAAGTGTACCGGTTTAAGTTAACGAATTAAAAATTTGAGTTAAGTGGACTAGCAAAAAATGTAATGTTTCAGATTTAGGATTGTATATTTATGACATAATATTAGAAATTTAAAACTTAAGATTTAAAAAATGAGTCTAATTAAGTCTATCCATTTTTGCAATTCAATACTTCAATAAATCAATTCATTAAAATTGAAGAACCTAAATTGATATAAATACATCAATACCTATATAAAAATAGGATTACATCTATATTCAATTTACCAGTTTATCAGTAATCAATATATCAGTGCATCGATTCCACAATATATCAAGACAATGTATCAATAAATATATTGAAAAAATTACGATTCTTACAATCTTACATTAATCTATGCTCTATACCAGTGTCGGGCAAACTAATATATAAAAATGCAAGCTTGTGTTTGTGTACAAGAGAAAGCGACAGCGCTGCTATTATTTGCACTGTAAATAAAATTATTTTTTTTTGTTATATATTAGTTTTAGAATTGGAGTTATTATGATTAATAATTATTATTATTTTTATCTATATACTAGCTGAAACCCGGCGCGTTGCTGCCACGCTCCCTTGCATGTGTAAATTGAGGTCGAATACTGAATTTCGATGCTGTGCGACCTATAAGTCCAAAGCTGCTAGATCTCCCAAATTTGGGTTGTATGGGAGGTGCAACGCCCCCTTGACCAACGCCCATTATATGTGATCAATGAAACTGAATGTGTAAATTAAGGTCGAATACGGAATTCCGACGCTGTGCGACCTATAACTCCAAGGCAATTCGATATCGCAAATTTGGGTCAAATAAGAGGTCAATTGGCAAACGCCCATAAAATTTAATCAATGAAATGGCATGTGTACATTTAGGTCGAATACTGAGTTCCGACGCTGTGCGACAAATAACTCGGAAGCTATTCGATATCGCAAATTTTGGTTGTATGGGAGGTGTCACTCTCCCTTGTCCAACGCCCAAAAAATGTTACCAATGAAAGTGCATGTGTAAATTGGATCGAATACTGAATTCCGACTCTGTGCGACCTATAATTCGACCAAAGCTATTCGATAGCACAAATCTGGGTTGTATGGGAAATGCAAGTCCCCATTTTCCTACGCCCATAAAATGTTATTGATGAAACTGCATGCATGAATTGAGGTCGAATACTGAATTCTGAAGCTGTGTTACCCATAACTTTAAAGCTATTCGATTTTGTGTGTTTGGGTTGTACTTGTCCAACGCCATAAAATATTTTCAGTAAAACTGCATGTGTATATTTAGGTCGATTACTGAATTTCGATGCTGTGCGACCTATAACTTCAAAGCTATTCGATAGCACCAATTTTGGTTGTATGGGAGGAGGTGAAACTCCACCGTTTCCAATGCCCATAAAATGTTATTAATAAAACTGCATGCACAAATTGATGTCGAATACTGAATTCCGATGCTGTGTAACCTGTAACTCCAAAACTATTCGATATCGCAAGTTTTGGTTGTATCGGAGGTTCCACTCGCCCATGTTTAATTCCCATAAAATGTCATCAGTGGAACGGCATGTGTAAATTGTGGTTGAATATCGAATTTCGAGACTGTTCGAGACCCATAACTCCAAAGCAATTTGATATCGCGATTTTTTTATATATTTGTGGGCGGTTAAAGGGGGTGTGGCAATTTTTTCTGAAACCACTTCGTACTTGAAACAAATCCACTGCCAAAAGTTTAGCTCGATCGGACCAGTAATTTCGAAGTCTCTTTATCTTTTCTTAAAAGTAGGCGAAGCTATAGTGGGACCACGCCCATTTAAAGTATAGCTACCGATAGTTATCATACGAACTTATTTACCAAATTTTAGTTAAATGCGACAAAAACTGTCTTAAATATAGAATTTTTTTATTTGTGGGCGGTAAAATGGTGTGTGGAAAATTTTAAATATGCTTTATCGCAATCGGATGAACGGTATTGCAGCGCATAGCGAACGAACAAACATTCATTTTTATATATATTATATTATTACGCAAACAAAAAAATTGAAGTACCATTTTACCTGTGTTAACGTCGGCATATTCACATAAATCTTACATTGTTGGAAAGGTATCCTCGAGTACATTTGCAGAATATAATTTTTATTCGAATAAGTTGTCATAAAGATAGGTAAAACTATGCAAATGTAAAAACCTTATTTCTCAATGGGACAGTGCAAGCCAATAGTAAAGCGGAGTCGTGTATTTGCAAAAACTGCCCAGCAGATCAACAAATAATGCGATCGCAAACTAAGCATTGCTCTTGATCATTCATATTTTGTATAAAAAAGAAATCAAATTCCCATGCATCTTTGAACATTTTTCTTTGTGTAATTCGAACAGTTGCGCAGCAGGGTCTTGCTTCAATGAATGCTAAGCGTACACTGACATGCTTTGCGTTGAGAAAACTTGATCTCACAGTAATGACGAATGCCAGTGTTCGTTCATCGTTCGTTCGTAATCTTATAGAGTACGCACGTGTGCATAGCAAATTCGAAAATGCCCGATACTGCACTATAGTATACACTGAACACTGAAGCTTTGATCGTTCTGTAGGTGAGATGAATACATATTTTACTGCACAAACACAATCTCAAGTGTGCAAAGCTGCCCGACACTGATCTATACTATTATATAAAAGGCTTCTCACGTATTTGCGGCGACGCTAAACTTAAATACTATTGAACCGATTTTAGTAGTTCTTTCACTAATATAAACCTGCATGCTTAACTTAAAATCTTGCATCAATCATTTTTTTAAAAGGTTTTAAAATTTAAGTTTATAAAGTAGCCAAAAAAAATAAAAACAACTCAAAAATCATTGCTTTATTAAAATGCTAGAAGACACCCAAGTAGCATAAAGCTTTATCTCTCTTTTCCTCTGCTATAGTGTTTCTCATTGTTTCTATTGCGGTGTCGGGTAGCTTTGCACATTTATACTCACCCATATTGAGTACGTTTTAATGAGCGCTTTAAAGAGCACACTGAAAATAACCCAGTGGTAAATTGACACATGATGCTATCAAGTATTTCTTAATTATAATGTAGCAGCGAGGCTTTCAACACCTGTACACAATTCGGAATTACATTTGTGCGGGAATGGTCGCTAAACCACTGATGACATCTAAATAAATGTGTAGTGGACGGACTGTCAAAAAAAAAAACATACCGACAGACGGATAATGTGGAAGACAGGTAAACAGACGGAAATGTAAAAATGCAGACGAATAGTTTAAAAAAATATTTTTAAGCTGGAACAAAAACTGACACATGCATATGAAAATTATTTGTTTTTTAAACTTGAGAATAAATGTAAAACTTATTATAAAGTGTAAGCGCATAAGTTAATAGGTATTGTTAAGAAAGTACTGCTAGATGTGATGTCAGGAAATTCATTAGTAAAATCTTTAATCTTAATTATTGGAACAATGTATAACCCAAAACTACTTATTTTTAAACAACATTTTAGAAAATTTTAAATCTTTCAAAAACTTTTTATTCGTGTTAAATAAAATTAAATAAAACAAAATGAAAATTTTGTATTTTATATGAAACGAAAATAGATTCCTGAGGAAAAATATTATCGGGATATAGTATATCTATATCATCTATACACTTATATAGAAGGAAACTTACGAAATTTTTGCAGACAAGCTCTTTAACCGCTGAATCGATAATTATTTTTAATTAATTTAATTTAATTTAATAATTAATTAATTAATTTAATTAATTTAATTTAATAATTAATTTTTGATAATTATTTATATTATTTCTTTGATTACATTTGATAATTCTCTGATTATTCAATTCCTATAAAAATTTCCGGTGTCATAGCTTACTAAGTTCTTCGAAAAGTCTATTCTTTAATTATTACAAAATTCACGTATTTTATTTGATGCTTACATTCATGATACAAAGAACTACAGATAAAGTATTGCGCATGTCCGCTGAACTGATCTTTGTTGTGACGTAGTTCGAGCTTGTCAAAGTGGATAAATAAAAACGTAGCCACAATATATTTAAAGAGGATAATTTATTTAGAGCGATGAAGAAATATCGACATTTTCTTATTGAAAATTGGTTTATTGAAATGAAATAAATTACATTATAAATATATTTAAAAATAAATTTAAGAAAAATTTATTTTTCAGTACTATTCTAGAAAAGAAATGCATATATAATAGGGGTGTTTTATCCCATTTGTTCTTCTGTGTTTGACAGCACTTTGATCATGATACAAAGAACTACAGATAAAGTATTGCGCATGTCCGCCATCTTTGCTGTGACGTGCAAGGTGCTCCTTGGTTAAAACGTAGTCACAATTTATTCATAGGGTATAAAGATTTTAAAATGCCTACATTTTCTTATGAAAACTTGTTTTACTGATATGAAATAAATATTGTTTTATAAAGCACATGTCCAAAATAAAGTAAATATATTTTTTAGTACTGTTTGTGAAGAAAAATTTGCATATTTTGTAGGGGTGCTTTTTCCCCTTTTTACCGATTTACACAAAAAGCGGCTACGTTGCTTGATGTGCTTGACAAAATTTTGACTGTTCGTTTTCATTTTGCTATCTTCGTCACTTTTCTGCATTTTCTTTTGAATGTATTCATCAAGTGTCACATTTGACGAGCTCCGATGACGAGGTGCGCAGTAAATTTTGTTTGTTGCGCCGGGAATACTTTACCTGTAGCTCTTTGTATCATGCACTTTGATAGCTTCTTTGTTTTCATTTTCTTGTTCTTCTCGTTTGTTGAAAAATTGTAAATTCATTTTATGGCCCGAATTAAAATCGTTATTCTCATCAAAAGCTCTTAAACTTTAGAACTAATTTTAATTACATAAAATATAAATAAAAATTATAATTTACGCGTACTAAAAGTGTACAATATTAGAAAATGAATTAAATATTTCTTAAATGCTTTCAATTGTTCTGCTTGCTGTTTGTGTTTACTTTTTGCTTTTTCAAATTTTCTTTTGTATGTATGCACCACGTGTTACAGCTGACAAGCTCGAGTGACGTAGTGCGCAGAAGATTTCATTTTTTGCGCACGGAGTAAGCTATCTGTATATCTTTGTTTCATGCTTACATTCAACAAGCAGCACAACACAACAGCAAGCAAAGGTTTCCTTCTCTTTGTCGCGAGAACTTCTCTCAATAGGGCTGTTCACATTTCAAACCGCTCATCAAATCATTTGTCAAATCGTTTGACCACAGAAGTGTTCAGACTCATCAAATTTTTCGTCAAATTTCATTTTATCTTGAACACCGAAGTAAGCACATCGCGATGATGGAAAATTTTTAATACCTTTTGTTATTAAAATCGTATTGGAAGAAGAAGAAATTATTTAATAAATTATTATAAATTGTTTGCAACAGTTATTTATTATTATTTTGTTATTTTTTTCTTCCGCTCCTTCTTTTGCCGCGATGTGCACAGGTTGAAAACTTTTTTGAACTGACAAAATCGTACTACATGATTTGACGAGTGTTCACACTGGTCAAATCGTTCGTCAAATCAGCAGAAAAATCAAAAAATTTTGATTTTCATCAAACGATTTGACCAACGATTTGATGAGTGTTCACATTCGTCAAATCGCCATCAAATCCATACAAATTCTGTTGGTCAAATCATTTGTCAAATCAGTTGATGATCGATTTGATGAGCGGTTTGAAATGTGAACAGCCCTATACACTGTTGATTATTTTTCTTTGTAAATGTTTTGAGGGGAGTTGCCAGAATTCAGTTATAAGCATAAATTATGTTTTGCAGCCTTGCCAGCTTACTTTTCCCGAATTAAGATTGTGTTAGTCTAATTATTTATCTATAACTACGTTACTGATTTTCCGGTCTTTGACAGAGTACCCTTAAAGGCTGCACCCGAGCTGCACCAAGTTCTGTGTTTTTGTGTAAATGTTTTCTGAAAATTGATTTATTTAAATAGTATTTTTTCATCAATTCAGACGATCAAACATAAACACGTAAGGTTAAAATTTTTTGAAATGATTGTGTTATTAATTAGAGGTTTTTCGTCGATTTTTTTTTTTGGTAACTTTACAATATCTAAACACCTCCCCCCCCCCTACCGTTACTTATCGTAGTGCATTTCAAAACCCACCCTTCCCCTAAATTGGTAACGTAGTTTATGGACGACCCCTTAAAAGCGTTGTGACACTGCACGAAAATCAATAAAAATGCTATATTTCAAACGGTTTTGATCGTACTATTTACACTACGTTGAAATTGGGCTATATGACTCATTTGGAATCAGTCATTCATAAGTGCTTACATTGGTTTTTTTTTACCGAAAGTATCTCATTTCGTTTTACAACTGGTACTTTGTTTTTACTGGTTGATATTGATGATGATACACGTGTATAAAACGATTTGTGGTTTGACGTTTTCCTTCGTTTTTAGTGTGTTCGAAGTTTTTTATCAATTCTCCATTGAATGCGTTCGAAATAGTTTGTAATAAGTTTTAAAAACGTATCCTATCTCATGAATTTGTTTTAAATGAGCTGAATTCAACTGAGAATTTGTATGGGAAATGAGATGACTTCGTTTCTCATTTGACTGAATGGGCTGAAATGAGTAATTTGGCCCAATGTTAACGTAGCATAAGACTAAAATTTGGTAATTTAATAAGCACGGCTACTTTTCGGGGGATAAGCGTGGAGTGAAGACGGTTTGGGTCGTACTAAACAAAAATTTTGTAATTTAATTTATATGATTACTCTCAGCAACTGCACTAAAAATGCGAGAGTCTCACTTTATTTTCGCCCACTTTTTAGGGGATAAGCGTAAAGTGAAGCAAAGCAGGCTAGGTTTCAGCTAAATGAAATGTTGGCAGTCGATTTGTTTCGAGTACGAGATGGTTCAAATCATCAAAAATGCTTTATTTCGGAAGGTTTTGGTCTAAAATTAAATTTCCGAATTAAGGCGGTCTGTGGCTCCTGCGTCTGCTGGAGAAAGCTTTAAATCAATAAAAATGATAAATAGAGAATTAACTGGCTTAAAACATAGATTTATGTATATACAGAACTTTGGAATGGTTTGAAATATGTGAAAATTGTTTTTTACAGAAAATATTTTTTTAAGCTTTAGAACATTGCAAAAAATATAATAACATATTTAAAAAATAAAATTTTATCCAAAAAAGTAATAGGGGGTGGTAGCCCATAATTTTTAATGATAGAAACTGATTGTTGAATTTTGTGTCAAAATTAAGCAATTTTTACAAATAAATTATATGTACTATGAAAAAGTGGCAAAATGAAAAAAAAAAAATTTACAACAAAAGCAACTTTTGGCCTATTTTTTGAGCAGAAATTGAATATTTTAGAGGTTTTGCGAAAGCAATAAAAAACATTGAATTGGTGAAGTATCGTTAAATCTTTTCTCATTTCTCTAAATTTACTTAATTGACCTTTCAGACAAAAGAAATTTGATGAACATTGATTTGAAAATGGCGGAGATGTTTGCTTGCAAATTCAAAAATTTAAATTTCAATACTTAAAGTATAAAGTATAGAAGTAAGTATAAATGACTTACTTTTAAAAGTTTTTAATCCCGAACTAATCCCGGGATCGAGAAAAGCTTGTGGGATTGGACTCCCTAATACTTACATAGTGTTGAAAATAAAAAAATTACAACGTATGATATATCATACACGATAAAAGCATTTTTTAAAAATTCCTCAAAAATCCTCAGCCACTGTTAAGCTTTTGCTTCCAACAGTAAGAGAAGGCCAAAAGTATGCTTTTTCCAATAAAATTTATAAAGTTGACACTAAAAGCCTTTTTGTGTACTTTTTTGCTCCAGTTCGTGCAGTATTTAAATAAAAAGTGAACAATGCCACTCAGGTGAGTTATTTTGTTTTATAAACCTCTAGAAAAATGAAAATATAATTAAAAAAGTGCATGACGTTAAAGTTGAACGCCTACGCTACGAAATGAAAATTTTCCAATTTATCATTGTTTCTAATTTTGTTTATTTTTTTTTTTATTTCTCTACTTACAGTCCCCTTATGCGTTTATAATCATGCGCTTCACCACACCCAAATCCTTTAGATTTTTTTTAAACTTTAGAGTTTTCCGTCTAATATTAATACAAACTTTTGCTGAAAATTGTGAAAGCTAAACTCAACGGGTTCTGGTAGTGAGCATTAATGGGTTAAGTTAAAACTATTAATTACTTAATATTTATATATGTATGTTGGGACGGGTCGATGTAAAAATCGCCCATTCCTCAGTGAAAATCGTATTCTAGGAATCAAAAAGGAAACTTTGCGCGAGGAACTATACCTCTAAAACGAATTCTAATGCCCCAACTTTTGACTTTTGTCAAATTTTTTCAAAATTTGACCCTACGGAGCAAAAGTCAAATAGTGATTTTTTTGAAATGTTTGTATGGAGAACCCCCAGGGAGCTCCAGGAGGTGTGCCACTGGCATGAGTGGATCGGCCCTCCAAAGTTGGTGGGCGTCGATCATACATTTGGACTCGATTGGGGCACTCTAAATGGGTCAAAGAAGGATTTTTCAAAATTTGACCCTACGGGACAAAAGTCAAAAGTTGGGGCATTATAATTCGTTTTAGAGGTATAGTTCCTCGGCCAAAGTTTCTTATTTCGATCCCTAGAATACGATTTTCACTGAGGAATGGGCGATTTTTTTGCCTCCCCACAAATCGACCCGGCCTAATGTAGGTATATAAGAGCGTATAGAATTAAATATTTTAATTTCACATTCTAAGAGGTTTCAAAAGTTGCATAGTGTTGTCCCAGATCTCCCAAAAAAAATTTTAGGAAAGAAAAAGGTCTTAAAGCAGCAAAAGTAAATATATAGTTTAACTAACAATACCTTGAAAAACTACTTGAGTAAAGGATATTCAAACCTAAAACTACACTCGAGATAGAGAACTTTTGATTGTTATTCAATTGTCTTTATTGTGGATGTATTGATTATAGTGTTAACGTATTTTTAAAATGTAGTGAACTAATAGATTGCATATTTTTCGCACATTCATATTCTTGTTTTTGAGAAATGTACATTTGAACGCAATTTTTAAACTTTTTAAAAAAATGAATGTAAGGTTTTATGTCTCGGGCAACAGATGTGGTACCGAAGATAATTTTCTCAATTTAGATTCTTCAAAGATTTCTGATCAACACCCTGACTATTATCTGGTATCTATTAAAATTTACGATTTTTTTCTATTTGGATATTTTTAAAAAATTTCACTTGCTGGCATGAAATTTTACAATATTGCTCATATCTCCCTTATGTCTATTACTAGCTGATATACCCGGTGTTACTCGAGAGCCATTTATATAAACATTTTCACATACACTTCTCGATTAAATGTTTTTTAAAATCGGGAATGATGAAAAACATGTTGAATTTTATTGGAATTTTATTTAATTTAATTTTATTTATTTACCGTTAGAAAGGTAGTTGAACGAACATTAATCCAAAAAAGTTTAGGAAAATTTTTGTTGGTGTTGTTGGTGGTGAATTCAAAGAAGGGGTACGAAAAACATATTTTAAAAATTAAGAAGAATTTTTATATTTACTTAATCTTAAAGCAAGCACAATTCAACAAAATAAAAATTATGGTGGGACTCAATGCGTCCTTGAGATATGGACATTTTAACGTCTAAACAAAGATTTATATTAAAAAACATATTGAACTATTTAACAAAAAAAAGTTTAATGAAATATATTAAAGACAGCGGAGTTATTAGCACTAAAAGTAAAAACTTTGATTTTCATATAATTTTTTTCTCATTATTGGCTATCAATGTTTTATGAAAATTCGTTGTGCTAAAAATGATTGTACCTACTAAAATTTCTATAAGCTGCGTTTTTTCATTGGAGATCAGGATCATATAATCGCAAGCAACGCAAAAACAACAAAAAGTCCAGCAAGTGAGCTAGACATTTAAATTGATCCAATTCTATGTTTTTAAGTGTTTATGACGCGAGATGACGCTGCGACTGAAAAAACTGGCAGTACTGCATTATTTTACTTTTTAAAAGTTTGGTAGCAATAGCATTTTCACAAAATATTTCGCAAAACTTATCTGCTAGCTGCATAAAAACATCATGTCTGTAATCCAAAACGTGTGGGGTTAAATTTGAAGAAACTTTTGAAAAAACATTATTCAGCTTTTCACCGCACGGTGTATGTATAGTTTGTACCCACACATCTTACAAATGTGGCGCCATCTATCTGTGAATTTAACGCACAAGTCAAAACTAATGAAATAATTGTGCTGACCAGATGCGCATATGTTTTATTATATCGCCATATAGCTGAAACTGATTACATGAAAATATTAACTTTTACAGCATTCTTATTCACAGTCATCTTTTCGATAAAATTGTGATATATATACAACATTTAAAGTACCACTGATAAAGAACTAAGTGACAACGGTGACACAATAGTGAGAAAAAATAGAGCCATCACAACAAAACAAATTTAACAGGAGGGGGGCGGAGGATGGGGAGGCAAAAAATAAGTAGATCACTATAAAGAAGATTTTATATAATCCAAAATAATCGTAACTACTTTAGACACACAACTGCATTCTCAGAGATAAATGGGGACGTTCAAACTGTATAGAGAATTCTAACACAAAACTAATTTTTTTTATTAATAGTCTGGTATGAAAAAATAGATTTTTAGCCATAACTTTTGATTGGAAAGAGATATTGGGGTAATTTTTTCACAGAAATTATTTTTGAGACTTGATTTTTTTGTAAAAAATATAAAAACAACATTTTGGAAAAATAAATTTCGCGAAAAAAATCAAAGGGGGTACCCTTGTTGTTTTGATGACAAAAACAGTAAAATAATTTTTGCGCTTAGCTGGCAGAACTTTTGCAAATAAATGCTATGTCATATGAAAGGTAGCCAGATGTGCAATTTTTAATTGATTTCATTTTTACAACAACAACAATTTTTGAGTCATTTTTTGAGTAAAAAGTCAATATTTTGGACCTTTTTTGACATAATCATAAAACTTATATACACTGACTTAACGGTACAGTTCAACCTATTTTTGTGAATTGATTTTATTGACCTTTTGAACAAAAACAATTTGAATGAAATATATTAATGGACAGCGGAGATATTTGCATCGAAAGACCAAACTTTGATTTTCATGTCTTTTTTTCTCATTCTTAGGCAACGATGTTTTATGAAAAAGTCGTTGTACTGAATATTTCTCCAATTTTAAAGATATGTGAATGTTTTTGATGTCAAAATAACAGAAATTTTTTAAAATTAAATACACAAAAATCTCCGATGGTAAAAAGTTTTATAATAAAAAAATTACCGTTAGTTAAAAAATTTCAGAGGGGGCGTGGCAAAAACTAAGTATGTAACATTTTAAGTTGGGATGAACTTAATATATATACCTAGTTTGAGTAAAATCCGTTGAGCCGTTTAGATTTGTATAAAGGTCAAACAAACAAACAAACAAACAAACAAACAAACAAACAGAAAATGAGTTTTATTACTATAGATTTCATTAAAACACCACTTAACAACAGTAAATTCCAAAAATATTTGGATATAATAATTTTTTGTTTATTTGATATGATTTAATTTATTAGAGAACCTTTTCTTAATTCCATTCCCAATCAATATATTTCATTCAAAGCGCTTTCCTTTTACACTTAAAAATCTTTTCATGTTCCAATCAAATGACACCTATTTTGATTTGGAATATTTCAAGACTCATAAACCTATGTCTATAAAGTTATATTCAATCTCAATTCACAAAAAAAAAAAAAAATCCACAAATTATGTAAAATGAAATAGAGTGAACAATAAATTCCAAAAAAATAACCTACAACAGCAGCAACAACTTTAACTCCGCATAACAATTCGATCGAGCAACATCAATCGTTTTATATTCCGATTAAGTATTCGATATAAACTGAACGCAACGCATAAATATGTAAAAATTCGTTAAATGCGGCGGGTACAAAATAAATTAGAAAGAAACATGAAATGTTGGCGAGCGACAGCAAATGCAGAAGTGAGACAGTTGCGTTTTGCCAGCACAGTCGACCAACCAGTACAACGACAACGATCCAGAGCACTCTGGACTACAACCTGAACTCAGCTGAACTGAGTTACGCTGGACTCGAAATACAAATGTTTAAATGATCGAATTTAAATGTTGAGCCGACCCAGTTGAGAGCTAATGTTAAATATTCCAGTTTGGTTGACGCCACTCAAGGCACCCAAGGCACTGAACCCAACAAAGGGCGCTGCATTTGATTTGTACTCCGACTCTGTTGAAATCGCATTGATTTCAGTTGCTATTACAACAAAAAAAAAACAACAATAAAAATAACACAAATCAGTCACTCTGCAAAAATATGCTAATATAACGGCAAGAAAAGTCAATATTATTCATTTACGGAATACCAACGCGTCGAGGTTTACACGTGTAACTATTTGGTTCACTTCGGTTATTTGTTGTAATTGAAGGAAAAGGCGAACAAAATTCTTCAACTAATTTATAGTTTTGATTTGTTTTTTGTCTTTTTTTCCCCCACTTAGTAACCATGCAAACAATTTAACGCTGTACAACCTGGCCACTAGTGTTTCAAACCTGGTTTCGGGTTATTCGAGTAACCGGTTTTTTATTTATATTTTGGCATATTCGGTTACGGTTTTCTTTAATTAACAATTTCGGGTTTCTTGAAGAAGCGCTCATTTCGAGTTGAGTTATTCGACATTTTCAAATAACTTTTAAAGCTTGTTTTTCTCTTTTGATTTAAGATGTTTTTCTTATTAAAACAATTAAGTGGGCCTTTTCAGCATTTCAAAGAACTTTGATCTTTTCATTATCTATTGTGCTTGAAGCATGTAATTAAGGTCCTCCGGGAGTTTAAAAAAAAACACGACAGTTTTTTAAGTTTTTTTTTTGAAGCTGTACTCTATTTTACACCAATTTTTATTTTACATAATTAAAGAATAAATTTTTGAGATTTATCCCTGACATTTTGGTCCAAAAATATTATTCGATAAGGTAGAAAAATGCAATGTCGCGAAAGTCCTTAAATTTTCTGTGAGCACTATGTTTGGAGACTGATTCATCTGAAAATTTTTTTCGGTTTAGTAAAGAGTTCTTGGACGTTTAATCGTCGATTTTTGAAAAAATTTAATTTTTGAATTTGCTGGTTTTTAGGGTTTTTTGCATTTTTTTTACACTAAAACCAGGGTATGATATGTTGGCATCCCTGGAAACCAAAATTGTTTCTAAACAAAATCAATTATATATTTTTAAGATTATTGAAGTCATTTTAAGTGAGATAAATAGTTTTTCCGATGTTTTTAAATTTTCTTGTGTTCGAAGTGTCAGAAACAACCATTTTGAAAATTTTTGGAAAAAAGTCAAGTTTCAATAGCTATAACATTGGTATTCGAATTTTGGTTTTTTTAATTTTTTGCACAAAATAGTTCACAACTATCCTCAATCCATTTCTTGGTGATTTTTTTAAAACTTACATTTTAAAATTTTTTGGAATTTTTTCGTAAAAATACCCAAACTCGAAATTTCCAAAAAGGTACACTTCTACTGAAAAATTTCATAACGAGCAGGTTATTTAACGTAATCCCACAATTTTTTGTATCTGTTTTGAATATAGTTTAAGAAAATATTTCCACAACATTTCAATAAATTTTTTTTAAATTTGGATTTCTGCTATTTTTTTTATACAACAAGGAAAAAAATTAGATTTTTTTTCGAAAAGTAAAAAATCACAACTCTAGTAGTTTTTGTCTAATTTCCATGTTTGAGAGCAAATTTTGAAGAAAAATTAAATCAAAAACGAGACGTGTGCCATTTTTTTCAAAACATGCACTTAAAGAAAAACTATTGGGATTTTTAAGAAAAAAGGCCACTTTTCCCCCATATAAATCAGATTTTCAACTTAAGGTCACAAGCGGCACGTTTATATATTAATATTTTTTTCTGAAATTTTTAGAATATACTTTTAATATGATAAGAAACAAACGAAGGCACCGCACATATTTAATTTATAAAAAAAAATTCCTAATATCCATATAATATCTACATAAATAAAACCTTAATATTTATATAAATAAAACAAAGTCGTGAAATGTGTTTGAAATTCCATAATACAAGAACGAAGCGTCCGATTTGCTACGGGATTTTTTGTTGTGTTTGCAATTATAAGGACAAGGTTTGTAAAAAACAAAATTTTTGCAACACCCCTTTCACCGCCCACAAATCAATAAAAACAATATATTTCAGATTGTTTTGGTCGTATAAGACTAGAAAATGTTAATTTTTTTTATTTTATTGTCGGAAACTGTAATAAAAATGGTTTTCCACGCCCCCTTTTACCGCCACAAATCAATTATAATGCTATATTTCAGATGGTTTTGGTCGTATAAGGTTAAGATTTGGTGATTTAGGCTTACTGTAGGCAAATGAACTTAAAATAGGTTTCCACGCCCCCTTTTACCGCCCGCAATTCAATGAAAATGCTATATTTCAGACAGTTTGGGTTGATAAAGTTTAAAATTTGGTTAAATAGTACGTATGGTTACTTTCAGCAACTGTACTAGAAATGGGCTTGGTCACACTATGTTTACGCCCCTTTTTCAGGCGATAAGCATGAAATGAAGGAAAGTTCGATAGGTATAAACTAAATTAAGCTCAAATTTTGACATTTGATTTGTTTTGAGTTCTAGATGGTTTAAGGGAAAAAAATTTAGCCACACCCTCTTTTACCGCCTATAAATAAACAAAAATGCTATATTCTGGGCGGTTTTGGTTGTAACAGACTAAAATTTCGTAATTTAGTTTATATAGTTACGGTCGGCAACTATACTTAATATGGTGAAAATATAAAATGTTTTTCTCCGATTAGCATGAAAAATCGTATTTGGCAGTAAGCCGGTGGAAGGACAACGGCTGCCGGGAAATATTTTTATACACACAATTCTTTTACACTTGACTTTGTCACTTAACTCCTCCTAAATAGCTGGACCGATTTTGATGCAATTTGGTGTGTGTGAGTGTGTGCGCGGCTGGGCTTGTAGATGATTTAAATCTAAAGTTGGACCCTGTGGTTGCGCTGTTGTTGCTGTGGCAGTGTTTAAAGTGGTATTTGAGAGTATAACTCAGAAACGAGTTGAGTAATTGTCATGATTCTTTCACTACACCATTACTTTTTATGCAAACACAATTACAAGAATACAAAATAAATGAACATGAACAAAAAAAAATCTTTAATTTTTTATGATGATTGATTTTTCGATCTTTTAAAACTTTTTAAATTTTTACGATAGAAACTTCAAATAAACCCTACATTTATGCATACCATATGAAAGAACATCAAAAAAGCCATTTTTGGTTTTAAATATCTTTTCAACAACCAATATTTTTACCAAAATTTTTTGAGAAATAAAGAAGGTCGTTAAGGTTGTTTTTGGAAAATTATAAAAATTAGAAGGGAAACAAAAATGAAACAGATTGAAACAGGATTGGACAGACAATTAATAAAGATTTTAAAAAAAAATAAATAAAAAATGCAATCCTCTGTAACATGACCGAGATATTCAATTTTAAAGAAAGCACTTTCATTTTTGATTTATTTTTTTTCTATTTCACCAAAAAAGAAAATTAGTACTAAAAACTTTTTGTGTGCTTCAGGTACGAAAGAGAAGCCCTGAGTTGCACAAGTTTTTATATTGAAACTTGGTGTATATGTGCTAAGGGACAGTGGCGTAAAGTGCGGGCCCGCAGAGCCCGCATTGCGGGCGGGCGCAACTAAGCCAGGGGCGCCCTCAAGTCCCTTGATGAAAATTATAAATTAAGTGGAGAACGACATACAGTGTAAAATATGCGGCCGAAAATATGGTATATCGATGTTTTAATTTTTTCCAATTTTTTATAGCTTTCAATAGAAAATATCCTGGGTGAAAAAATCAAAATGAATTTTTTTAATAGTTGCAACCGTTTCGTTATGACAAGCCGTCAAAGTTACATTTTTTAAAAATTAAATTTTTCTTGTTATTCACATATTATTTAACCTATTTTTTTTTTTATATCAAAATAAAGCTTAATTTCTTATATCTGGCAAATTACTGTGTTTGTTTACATTTTTAACATATGTTTTGAATCTTATCATAAAAGTAAACATTAAAAGCGGGATTAAAATTTTTAAAAATAATCTTGAGAAAGATTGGCTATAGTTTTTCACGAAAAAATTATTAGAACTACGTTACACCAAGTCTTAGACCAAAATTTCTAGCTAATACGTACTAAAACAGAAGATATACAAACACAACACAACTCAATTATTAAAATTTCCTTGCTGTAATCAAAAAAGCTTACAAATTCAAACAAAAACGTAGTTAACTTGTGTTGGTAGTATTTTTCAAGGCTGAGTTACTAAAATATTTTAGTAACTCAGAGAGTAGAGTGGCATTCGCCTATAAAATTTTCCATTTATCTATAATCACAAAAGATATTGATGTAGCAAATTTCGCTGTTTTGAAAGAAGACTTAATGAAGTTTCAGGCAAAAATGGGTTTCGTTTATATGGGAGGTGGGTGTGGCAGAGGGCGGATTTGTATAACTTTTTCAACATTACTTAATTTTGCCAAGAAAGATATTCGTGCCAATTCTCATAGCTCTACGATCACTCCTTCTCTTTTTGGCCAAGAATGGGGACGTTAGACTGTGCGACGTTTGTTTCCAAAAAAATTAAGATATACCAAAATATTTATTTCCTTCATAAATTATTATTGTTTAAAATTAATAACAATAAATGAAAAATAGTTTTATTATATGTGCTTAAATAAAATATAAGTCGTGTACAGACGATTTCTCAGGGTGCAATAATCAACGTGAAAAAAGCCGACTTTTTTGAGCAAAAGTCACCTTTGTTTGGCAAAACTTGATTATGGTCGAAGTCGATTTACCCGTTAGCTTTCCTATTTTCAGCAAGTGAGCTGCTGATGTTATTTTCATAATTCAGTTGGTCATATTTTGTGACGTTAGTTAAATTCTTTAGTTAACAGGTAACGTCAAATACAAAATATTTAAGGTACTATTACTGTGTGTAAAAAATTTAAAATCCATTTTAGGTTTTCGATAAAATATGGTTCTGTAGGGTCTTAAGAATACGTATACAAAATTTTAGAAAAAAATATCAAATAGAAAAAAGTTATAACATATATTATATTCGCATGTCGCGTAATATTCAAGAACCTTTAAATCTTTAATCGGGTTTTTCTCGAAACAAGGTTTTTCGAATTGGCTTCTAAGATATCTGGAATTCTACTTGATCGATTTCAATGAATCTTAATTCATTGTGATTTTTATAGACTATGTTAAGCACTAGACCTTTAAAAAGCCAAAAACCTTTTATTGCCATTTTTTTATTTTTTATTTTTTTTATTTGCGGAGGTTGAGTGCTCAACTACAACTCTTAACTCAAGAATGCACTTCGATTTTCTACTTTCAGACGCTTGTAAATGCTGGAGACGAGAAACCAATGTTCTTATGTGCAACAATTCTTTAAACAAGCTAACTTCAACGCCCTGTAGGAAATTAACAACAACTATAAAGACAAAATTTTTTTTTTTATTTCCTCATGAATAATTCCTCATCATGTAAAAAATTTGAATCATTAAAGTTAATAATACTAGGTAAAAAAAGGTGTTTTTTATAGCTACACACTGTAATAGTACCTTAAACTTAACATCTTAAATTTATCATTTCACCAATAAGAAAATTATTGATCTCATTTTTCAAACTTTAAGTTAACATATATAAATAATTGATATATGTTTTCTTTTTACCTAATTTGTGATCAAATCTTATTTTATTTATTATAAATTGTATTATATTTGATATTATAAAAAATGTATTTTACGATACTGCTTTCTTTTAACAGAATGAATTTTTTAACAGAATTTTAAAATAATATATAAATTTATTTATAAAATAAGATATTTATAATATATAACTATTGTAATAAATGATGACTAAAGAGGATAAAAATATGCATTTGCATATTGCATCGTAATGTAATATTTAAGGACATAAAGTCTTCGAAAAATTTTGTTTAAAAACAAATGAGTTTTTAGTGAGTATGCGAGCAAACTTTCGCCCGAAGAAATTTCAAACCTAAGATATTGCCCGGCAACATCTTGCGATGTTGAACGTAGATTCTCTGCATATTCATCGTTTTTAACTGAAAAACGGAGAAATTTTTCAATGGAGAATTTAAAGCAACACTTGGTAGCTTATTACCATTCTTAAATTTTAAAAATGTTTAACTGCATTTTATATTGTTTTTTTTTTAAGTTAATTTAATAAAAAAAAAACATGCAATAACAATAGAGTTCAGCTACTACAGCTTTTTCGCACTTTCTCCGCATTAGATCATCTTAAGAACCAGCCCAAACAACATTACAACATCTCAATAAGGCCATTCACAGTTCGAATACGCTGGTCCGCCATTTGTACGATCCGCTATTTGTATGCCAATTTACGAAAGCGCATTTTGCCTTGCTGTTGCTTTGCATACAAACGCAAATACGCAGGCACGCGGAAATAAAAGCAGCCCTTAGACGTGTTTTTTGTACCTCGTATTTTTATGATCTGTCAACAGCCGCATAATGACATACATCACAGGGCTGCACAATTTTTTAATACGACGGTCACATGGCGAGGTGCTCACAGTTTGAACAATAACAAATGCTATAAATACGATTTGTTAAAAGTACGCTCAAACCGTGAATAGCCCTAATGATATCGATAAGAGTGGTCCAAAACAATCTAAAGTGAGAAAAATTTACCCACCATAATATGGGTTGGGCTCAGGGACAACACAAGACATAACAACTAACCATGCGTTAATATAGATCTAATCATACATTAGTTTTCAATCTACTTTTGAGTTGACCTTTCGATAAGTTAACATCAAAAAAGCTACAGTTGTTAACAAAGGTACTCATGCGATTTAAAGGAGCAGTAGCCATATAATTTGTGCTACTAAAAGGTAAGTAAATTAAATTGTTAGCGTTTCTACTGCTTCTACGGTTAGTGTTAAAATTTATAAGAGTTAGGAGTTCTGGTGAATCGAACCCACCAGTTATGAGTTGGTGTAAGTAGACGATATCAGCAGACTTCCTTCTCTCATTTAAAGATTGCATTTTTAATAGTTTTAAACGATCCTCATAAGGAGGAAGATTAAAAGTGTCAGTTCCGCTTAAGCCCCTTAGAGCAAACCGAACAAAACGTTTTTGAATTCTTTCTATTCGTTCAACATGTACATTGTAACTTGGCGACCAAACTTGACTTGCATACTCCAAGTGAGGACGGACAATTGAATAATACAGCGTTGTAGTTGTTATCATACTATTAAATTCTTTGGCCCAGCGTTTTATAAAACCGAGCATAGAAGACGCTTTTTTACAAATGCTATCAATATGAACGCTAAACGATAGCTTAGAATCCATGCATATACCAAGATCTTTGACAGAATCTACACGATTTAAAGCTGTATCTTTTATCTTATAATCAAAAATTAAATTATTCCTTTTACGCGAAAAGGTCATAGTTTGGCATTTATTTAATAGTAACAAAAAGACTGAAAATGAAGTTGCTCAGTACAAGTTAATATTATTTTTAAGTTTTTACGTTTATTAAAAAAAAGGGGTTTTTTTTACTATATATAGGTATACGTAAAAAATTCAACATATTAAAACGCTTAAAGCAAATGCTATTCAAAACATTTATAAGATTGGAAATATATATTTCGTTCCAAAATATGTACAATTTTGTTTAATTTTTCTCTTAAAATATTTCTATCGAGCATATTTTTAAATTCATCGAGCATATTTTTGATTTTTCGTGCTTTTTAATGCGCATAAATCAAGTTTTATCGTGCATATTTTTATACTCTAATGATGACTATTGAATTAAAAAAGTCTCTTCTTGTTCTCTTTTTTTTTTTGTTAAGAGTTCTCTTGTTTTCTCCTAGGCTTCTAGTAACCTAACATAGTTTTACTCTAAAAGTAAATAGCAGGGCGCTTTTAGAAAACTGTTGGCAGGCGCATAAAATATAGTTACGCTACTGCTAAGGGACCAAGTAGTGGTCACTTTATACATTAATATTGCCACGCTTACTTTTACCGCCCCTTCTTTGCAGACAAAATCGTTTGTGCAGTGTCTTTTACACTGCCACACCCCCTATAACCGCCCACAAATAAATTGAAATGCTATATTTCAGAAGTTTTCTGCTGTATTAAAAAAAATCTGTAATTTAGTTCGTATGGTTACTCTCGGCAACTCAGCTAAAAATGGGCTTGGTCGAACTATAGCTAAGCCCACCTTTCAGAAAGCATTATAATTACTGAGTTTCGCATGTCTTATAATGAAACTTGGTGTATATGTGCTATAAGGCCCAGTGGTCACTATATATATAAATGTTGTCACGCCTACTTTTATCGCCCTTCTATGTATACACAATCGTTCATGCTGTGTCTATTAACATCTCAAGAACGGAAACACCTTGGGCCACCAAATATACAAAATATGTTGTTAAGGTGAATATCTCGGTTAATCAAAAATAGCCACACCCCCTTTTACCGCCCAGAATTAAATAAAAATGCTTTATTTAAGACGGTTTTGGTAGTCACGAAATGAAGCTTAAAAAAAGCGTAAAAGTACAATAGGGCGTATCGAAAAACTTAGATCGTACTCTAAGAGGTCTCAAAAGTTGCATTGGGTGGTCAAGATCTCCGAAAAAAATAAGTATGTCTTCCTTTCCCGCAAGGACAAAGTTGTTTTTTAAGTACAAAACAGTACAAAATCACGATATCAAAATACTTTGGTTCTTGTAAAAAAAACTACATATGTCTTAAAGCAAAAGTAAAGACAGACTTTAACTAACAATATTTTGGCAAACACGATGACATTCTCAATTTTTACGCACAAGGTCTTGTGTGAAGGATATTCGAACCTACAGATACACTCGAGGTAGCACAGAACTTTTGATTTGGCGATTTTGATTACATTGTTGGCGTTTCCATAAATTTGGCGAATTAATAATTTGCATGTTTTTTGCAAATGCCTTTTCTTGTTATTGAGAAATGTATACTTGAATGCGATTTTTTGCCTCCAAATTATGGCGTTCCGTTTCAGTACGAATTTTGAGTAAAAAATTAAAAAAATTAAAAAAAAAAATTTTAATTTTGTAATTTAAGACTTCACTCATCATCTCTAACAATTTTTATAAATATATCTTTCATTGCAATCTCATGAGAAACTACCAAAAATAGCCTATTTGCTTAGCCGACGAACTATCCTACATCCTTAACTGAACTCAACTTCTGTTGTTACATTTTGGATAGCATAAGTTCATATTGCGCATGCACAGTATCTATAAGGAAATTCAATCCCCGAAATTCCAAATCCGAAGGGATCCCGAAATCCTAAAGCCCCTTTCCCGGGATTTTTTTTCCGGGATCCAGGGACTTTTAAATAAAAAAATTTATATTACAAATATTCATGTAAATGCAACCATTTCTTGTTAAGCATTTCTTGTTGCTTAACCCGAATCACCCTGAGTAAATTTTTTTAAAATTTTATTTTCAGAATGACCTGTTAACGCAAATATAAAATGGTTTAAACTAAAATAAACACATTTTAACAGCCCTATTCTGGCAAATTAACAAATTGTTAACCAATATTTTGAATATTTCTATGTGTTTGTTGTTTTCAATACAAAATTTTAAGCTCAAAAATCAAAATTTGTTAATGAAATTGTTAATAACTGAAAAGCAGTTGACAATTTTTATCAACATTTTTTATTTTTGAGCTTCAAATTTTGTTTTCAAATAAAAAAATTACAACAAACACATAGAAATATTCAAAATACTGGTTAACAATTTGTTAATTTGCCAGAATAGGGCTGTAAGTGTTTGTTGCCATATGGCAACGACAGGGTGTTTCGAGTTAATATAATCCTTGGTTTATCATCATAACGATTCTCCAAATATTTTGAGTTTAGCGATATCCATTCGTGAGCTGGAATTGTTTGAAATAACCTCAAAAAAACGAAGTTTTTTGTATTCATATTGGCTTGTGTAATAGTTGCAAAAAATAAATTGTCAAAAATTACAGCCCGGAAAAAAGCTCTTCCAATGTAATGAGAAAAAAAAGATAGAAATTTGAAGTTTTTATTTTGCAAGCAAATATCTCAGTCATCGATTTCCATCAAATTTTTCAGTTCAATCGATTTCCATCAAATTTTTTTGTCTCAAAGTTTAATTAAATAATTTTGGAAAAACAAGAAAATATTTACCGCTACCTCACCAATTTGATATTGTTTTCAAAAAACTTTTAAAATATCAAATATTTGCTCAAAAATAGGCCAAAATATGTTTTGTTGTAAATTTTTTTTTTGTTTAAATTTTCTTTTTCCACACTCTTATGATATATCATTTATTTGCAAAAATTGCTTGATTTTGACACATAAATCAATAAACAGTTTCTATCATAGAAAATCATGAGCTACCCCTATGAGTTTTTTGATGAAAAATAATTTTTTCAAAATGTTGTTTTTATATTTTTTACAAAGTCCTTCAGCTTAAATAATAATTTATGTAAAACAAAATTTAAATATTTCAAACCACTCCGTGGCCAGTGGTGTTAAAATATCATTGCCAGGAGGGAATTAAAACTCTTTGGCATTGTGTGACAGGAGGGTGCCAAAATGTGTGACATATAAAGGGACGACACCTAATAAGCATCATTTGAACAATACGCATAAATTTTATAAAATAGGAATGCTGAGTGACCTCGTGGAGAGGGGTCAAGATTTTGGGACAACGTGTGACATAAAGCAAAATCTTAAAAGTGACCAAACTTGTGAAAAAATATTTCGAATATGTTGAACATTTACGAAAAAACGCAGCTATGTTTCGATTCTTTCAAAACGAAAATTATTTTTTTCTTGTTGTCTTAACTGAAAAGTACAGAATGACTTTAAATTTACTTTACATTTACATCTTTTTTGTCCTTTATACAGCAACAAGTTATTTTTCGATAACAGTTTTTTTTAACAGTGCAAATTAGTATAGTTCAATTGAAAATGATATTACATTTTGTCAAATGTTCGTACAAAGTATTCAGGTTTTATTTGAAGACAGATGGAAAATATTTTGTGAATAAGATAAAAATTTGTTTTTTTTGGTGACATATACAGGAAAATAATAGGATCAGTGCTTACATTTGATCTATCGAGGAGTTGTTTGAAAAAGATGAACTATTGCTTTTAGTTAAGTTTTTAGTTCTTTTCATTGGGACTCCCAGAACGAGAACACATCATTTTTTTTTGTTGGGGGACAATTGGAAGGGTGGCAAATATGAACGGGTATTTTTAAAAGAATTGTAAGGGATACAAAATTAATAGAACTTGGTTTTATATTTGGCACCTCTAGAGGTCACACCGGCGTGCCATGTGAAATTTTTGTGAAATTAGAGCATTTGAGTATTGAAATGAGGGAATGAGTTTATACTAGGGGTGTCCAGTTAGAAAATACATCGATGTTTTTTTTGATGTAATGCATCGAGACAGTGCATCAATACTTTCCGATATATCGTTGAGAAACATCGATGTTTTCTAAAAATTGAGTACTTTTTCTAGCATTGCATCACAATACTAAATTCAGCCCCTTCCTTTACTATTTTTAATTTAACTATGACTATTTTAATTTATTAAAAGCTCTTACAAAACCAATGTCCCTGTTCGCACGCCTTTTATTAGTAAAAGTACCTCTGCACTATATGTTTCATACATATGACACGTCAAAAATTACAAATAGTTTTTAGCTACAGATAGTGTGGAACATATGAAAATGTCGTTTTGAAATGTCGTTTGTATTTGCGTCTGTAAATTTCTGAATTAGAACAGTCTCTAATTTCGTATGTTTTTCCATCTGTACAAAATATCGGTTTGATTAACTTTTTATGTGAAAATAGAAGAAAAGGCAAATTGTAAGATATTTATTCAATAAATTGATTTTTGAATGAATTACCGAAGGTGGACACTTTAGAGCTTTAGGGCTTACAAAAATTTCAAAAGCTGTATTTTATTTTCAAAAGATAGTGTGGAGATAAAAGAAAAAACTGAATGACAAAAAATAAATTTTGACACACAGATGAAATTCGGTATGCAATTTTTTTGACATGTCATCTGTATGAAACATATAGTCTGGGGGCACCTTAACTAAGGAAAAGAAAAACAAAATTCTTTACAATCATTCTCTGATTCAGTTGTTGTTTATTAAAAAAAAATAAACGCAATAAACATAAGAATATTGGTTATTCTAAAAAAAATCAATATGTAAGAATGTTGGTCATGCTTACTAAAAAAATTAAAAACGAAAAAAGCTTCCACAATCATAGAAATTCCAGTATTAATGTCTTATTTTCAGTGTTTTCCTTTTTAACTATTATTCTTTATTTATATTTTTATACAAGCTGAAACCCGGCGCGTTGCTGCCACTCTCCCTATTCAAACGCCCATAAAATGTTATCAGTTTAACAGCATGTCTAAATTGAGGTCAAATACTGAATTCTGAGACTGTGCGACCTATATCCACAAAGCTATTCGATATAACAAATTTGGGTTGTATAGGAAGTGCCACTCTCTCTTCATCACCGCTAATAGAATGTAATCAATTAAACTGGATGTCTACATGGAGGTCGAATACCGAATTCCAAAACTGTGCGACATATAACTCCAAAACTATTCGATAGCACAAATTTTGATTGTATGGGAGGTGCCACTCTCCTTTTCCCTACGCCCATAAAATATTAGCAATGAAACTGCATGAGTACATTGAGGTCGAATACTGAATTTTGAGGCTGAGTTACCTATAACTCCAAATCTATTCGATATCGCAAATTTGGGTTAAATTGGAGGTGTCACGCCCCCCCGACAAACTCTAAAAAATTTTATCAGTAAATCTGCAAGCGTAAATTTTGGTCGAATACTGAGTTCCGACGCTGTGCGACCTTGAACTACAAAGCTATTCGATATCACAAATTTTCGTTGTATGGGAGGTGCCACTCCCCCTTGATCAACGTTCATAAAATGTAATCAATGAAACTGCATGTGTACATTGAGGTCCAATACTGAATTCCAAAGCTGTGAGACCTATAACCCCAATGCTATTTGATATCTCTAATTTGGGTTAAATAGGAGGTTTCACGCCCCCTTGTCGTACGCCCATAAAATGTAATTAATGAAACTGCATGTATAAATTGGGGCCGAATACTGAATTCTGACGCTGATATTCAATATCGCAAATTTACGTTAAATGGGAGGTGCTACGCCCCTCTTACCAATGAACATAGATTGAATCAATGAAACTGCATGTGTATATTGAAATCGAATACTGAATTTCGGCGTTGTACGACTTATAACTCTAAAACTATTTGATAGCTCAAAGTTGGGTTGTATGGGAAGTGCCACTCCCCTTTGCCCTACGACGACAAAATGTAAGTATTGAAAATGCATGTATAAATTTAGGTCGAATACCGAATTCTTACGCTGTCAACCTATAACTTTAAAGCAACACGATATCGCAAATTTGGGTTGTAAGGGAGATGTCACGCCTCCCTGTCCAACGCACATAAAATAAAACCATTGAAGAAGCATGTGTAAATTGAGGTCAAAAACTGAATTCCAAAGATGAATTCCTATAACTTCAAAGCTATTCGATATCACACATTTGGGTTGTATCGGAGGTGCCCCTCCCCCTTGTCCACTCCCATAAAATTTCATCACAGAAACGGTACGTCTAAATTGTGGTCGAATACCGAATTTCTAAGCTGTGTGACCCATAACTCTAACTAAAGCTATTCGATAACAACAATTTTTTATTTATATGTGGGAGGTAAAAGGGGGTGTGGCATTGCCCCTGAAACCATCTCGTACTCAAAGCAAAGCGTACTTACAAAATTTGAGCTCAATCGGACCAATGGTTTCGAAGTATTTTGATATTTTCTTTAAAGTAGGCGTAGATGAATTGTGACCACGCCCATTTTTTCAAAGTTAATTATAGTTATCATACGAACTTATTTACCAAATTTTAATTTCATACGACCAAAACCGTCTTAAATACAGCATTTTTATTGATTTGTGGGCGACAAAAAGGGGTGTGGTACAAAACCTGCAAAGATACACACATGCAATTTCTTATGTGCACCCTCCACACAGACCCCAATCACCCCTGAAAATTTAATTGAAATCGGGCAAGCCGTCTAGGAGGAGTATGCGAACAGGAAGTTTTGCCACTTAATTTTATATATATAGATATCAAAACAGTGGGCGCAAAAGTGGGCGTGGTCAATTTTTCTTTCAGTAAACACTTAAATTGGATTACTACGAACATTTGAAAAAAAATTATCCAAATCGGTCCAGCCGTTTTCCGATTTTAGATAAATTGAAAAAAGTGGGCGCAAAAGTGGGCGTGGTCAATTTTTCTTTCCGACAAAACTTAAATTGGATTACTATGAACATTAAAAAAAAAATTATCCAAATCGGTCCAGCCGTTTTCCGATTTTAGATAAATAAAAAAAAGTGGGCGCAAAGTGGGCGTGGTCAATTTTTCTTTCCGTAAAAACCTAAGTTGGACTATTACGAACATTTTAAAAAAAAAATTATCCAAATCGGTTCAGCCGTTCTCAACTGATGCAATTACCAACGAACGTCATTTGATTTTTATTTATATAGATAATAATTTAATTAGGTAGTTAAAATTCATTCGATGTTATATGAAAATATATCGATCCATCGAGTATATCAAAAGCTTTTCAAAACATCTGATCAAGTCGATGTATCGAATTGTAAACATCGAGTAAATCCGATGCATCGATGTATATCGAATATCCCTAACTTATACCATTGCAAAAACTTCGTAAAGTGAAAAACTATCTAAGTGAAAAACAGAAATACAGAAAGTATTGTTCAACTTGGTTTATATGAGGAGTTCAATCTTAAAGCGAAAAGTATTCATGAGGATGAAAAACATTTGATCGCTATGAACATTTAACAAGAGAGAGCTCATGTTCTTTATATTCACGAGTGGGGAAATTAAGGTTAATCGTACGTCAAATGAATAATATTAATCCGAAATAGTTTTAGCAAACCCTGCATTAAGTCATGTAATTGTTGCTTACAACTTATTCCGCCAGTTACAGTTCTCTATTACGGCATCACAATGGGTTAAAGTGGTATCTCTGTCAAATTGCAATATGAGCAGTGGCGTAAAAAGCGGGCCCGCAGAGCCCGCGTTGTGGGCGGGCGCAAGTAATCCAGGAGCGCCCTCAAGTACCTTGATGAAAATGATAAATAAAGTGGAGAACGACGCACAGTATAAAGTAACCGGGCAAAAATCTAATATAACGACGTCTGTGAAAAACTTTACAAAATTTTTATAGCTTTCAATAGAAAATATCTTGGGTGAAACAATCAGAAAGAATTTTTTAATAGTAGCAACCGTTTCGTTATGACAAGCCGTCAAAGTTGCATTTTTTAAAAATAAAATTTTTCTTGTTATTCAAATTATATTTTTTTTTTTATATATCAAAATAAAGTTTAAAGTTTCTTATGTCTGGCAACATTACTGCTTTTGTTAACATTTTTAAAATATGGTTTTAAGCTTATCATAAAAGTTAACAACACTAAAAGCGAGATACAAATTTTTAAATATTCAATTTTTAAAAAGCTTAAAAAATAATTTTGAGAAAGATTGACTACAAGTTTTTCACAAAAACTTCATTACCGGCGTTACACCAAAACAAAAAAAAAAAATTCTTGCTAATACGGAAGATATACATTTTTTATGGTGACCTGTTTAGTTAAAATGTTACTTATACTTATTTAAAAACACAAAATAACTCAATTTTTTAAATTACAAATATAAACAAAAACGTAGTTAATATGAGTGGGTAGTATTTTCCAAGGCTGTGTTACTAAAATATAATTAATCACAAAAGAAATTTATGGAGCAAATTTCTTTGTTTGGAGACAAGACCTAATGAAGTTTCAGGCAAAAATGTGTTTCGTTTATATGGGAAGTGGGTGTGGCAGAGGTCGGATTTGTATAACGTTTTCAAGGTTTCTTAATTTTGTCATGAAAGATATTCGTGCCAATTTTCATAGCTCTACGATCACTCTTTTTTTTTGGCCAAATATTTTGAGCAAAAGTCGTCTTTGTTAGGCAAAATTCGATTATGATCGGAGCCGATTTACCCGTTTGCTTTCATTTTTTCAGCATGTCAGCTACTGATGTTATTTTAATCAGTCAGTTGGTCATATTTTGTGACGTTAGCAAATTCTTTAGTTAACAGGTAACGTCAAATACAAAACATTTAAACTAAACATCTTAAACTTATCATTTCACCCATAAAAAAATTATTGATCCCATTTATTCAAACATTAAGTTTGTTTACTTTTTTAAATATAGTAATTAATATGTGATGCTTTTTTTACCTGCTTTGTAATAAAATCTTATAAATATAAATAAATAAAAATAAATTTTATAGAAAATATTTCTTACGTTATTCCTTTTTTTAACAAATTCTATTAAAGAAAAATATATAAAATAAGAAACTTTTAAAATATAACTGTTGTTGTAAATTATGATCATCATATGACAATTGTATTTAAAAAGTCTCTCTTTTCTTCTACGCTTCTAGTAACCTAGTAGTAACATAGTTTTAATCTAAAAGTAATAAGCAGGGCGCTTTTAGAAACCTGCACAAAATAAAGTTACGCTACTGAATATGAAGTTAATTTTATATTAATTCATGAAAACTTATTTAAATAAGATGGTTGAACAGAAACCACGCTCTAGACTCTTAAAATGAGTGTATCGAAAGGTTTTTATTCGAACCAGTCATAATACTAACAATACGATCTCTAAAGCTTATATCCAGCCCACCCGATATTCGGGGGACAATAACTAGTTAACATTATTTGCCTAAAACTTATATATCTGGTTGTGTAAATTTCCAGTTTTCAGTTTAACACTTTAGCTTTCGAGCAGAAAAAAAATTTTAACAATTCATTGCTGCATTTCGGCAAGTTCGTTGAATTTCAAAGAAGAATAGTGAATAGGCGGAGGCAACTATAACAAACAGAATCCCTGGTAGAGTTTCAGTCTTGACCTAAAAATAAAAATTCCTTTGCTTTAACGTCATATGCTTCAGACGAGTTTATTCGAACAAGTGTCAAATCATATAAAACTTAAACAACGGATTGGTCAAAACTGAATCACTCAAGACTGCAAAAGATGAAACGGGTAGCTCCTTCCAAAACTGTCTGTCTACTCTGCTGTCTGATTTACTCTATTCAGTGTTGTTGATGCTTCCTTCTTCAAAACTTCCTTGATCTAAATAGCTCATAATAAAAGTCATGTTATGTAATTCTTATTCTTTACAAATATTCGTTGCGAAGATGTTGCGAAGAGTTTTTCATTAGCAAAATTAATTAAAATAAATAAATTGGGATGTACTAATTTTATTATTGGATTGTTGGCATTATTTCAATTAAATTCTTTGACCATAGTTAATAATAAACTAAATAATTTATTATAACTAATTTCATTATAATTTAATAATTAAAAACAAATGAAGTTGTGAATGTATCATAAGTCCTGAAATAACAAGATAAATGTTGCTTTTTTACCATAGAGAGCAAGAAAAAAAAATCAGTTGAATATCGTAAGAACAGCTTTGTATGCAACAAGTTTGTTGGTGGTTGTTGTTTGTTGCAAGCAAGGCGCGCGCAATTAATTTATGTAGTTGTTCTTGGTGTTGTTGTTATTGAGTTATGCCAGCTAGATGTCCTGTTTTACTCTGTGTGCCACTCTTAAAAGCCCATGTTGCCAAATATCGGTCCCAAAACAAGTTGTTCCTGCAAAGGCGAGACGCATGTGCGACACCTTATGCATACAAACGAGAAAGCATTCTTCTTGCCATGGACACATCAAGAATGGCTTAACTCCTGGCCGTTGGCATACAATTTTGTAATATTTAATATGCAGAACAGGTTGCGCAGAAGCACTCACATTTTTTTCTCACCATAGCTTTCGCAACGCTCTGAGGTTGCAGAGAGATAAAAATAAAAATGCAAACATTTATCCTTTGAAGCATATTGATTCGACTTCAGCGTCAGTCTTCTATCGTTATCATGATCGTTGTCCAGCAAATTTATGTTGCACCAGGAAATCAGAAGTTGGCAGTGCTTAAATATGCCACCGCGAAGTTCTGCATTGCCACGAAAGTGTTGTCAGACTTGGGAAAAATACTAAAATGTTAGTGTGTCCTCAGTTGAGCCATCCGATTAATTAAGCATCGACGAAGATTTAGAACATAAAAACATTTTACAACAGAAATGTAAGTTCAACCTACAGTAGCTCCAAGCCAAAAAAATTGCCTTACAAAATATACTCAAACTAAAGAAAGTTTAAAAAAATGCAAATGCCCAGTAGTTCCGTTCTTTAAGAAACTGTAAAAGAATCATGAGTGATTTTTCCGATACATTGACGAAATGTGCTGATCCAGCCTTACATTTCATTGACGAAAATCTCATATAAATGTTCCAAATTTGTGCAAGAACGCAATGCAGAACGTTGTATAAGTTTCGTAAACGAAAAGAGAGAGAAAGTAAATGAAACTTTGTTAATGAAGTGAAGACCGAAATGTTTAGGAAACTTCGTTCATGAAAACGTTGAGAAAGTTGATGAAATTTCGTTTTTGAACTGAAAACCGAAAGTTTTTTAAAAAATAAAAATTACATTGCTTATAACCGTGACAAGTGCTACAAGAGTTGTACAGGAACCTCGAAAAAAGAGCCACACTAGCAGTGAATCGTAGATGGATAGATACGACATCGTGCAAAATCTCGAAAATCATGTGCAATGCACAATGCGAAAAACGAACTCTGTTCATCTTGGCACGCCCTCGCAAAGATTGCAGGACACTAGTGGGCATGCTCACTGGTCATTGCATGACGGCAGCCCACGCGAGGAAGCTTGGCATCACCACGGATGACATCTGCAGGAAGTGCAAGGAACCGGGCACAGTGGAGACCCTGGGGCACCTACTATGCACATGCCCCGCCCTACTTAGATCGAGACTAAAATACCTAAGCTCATCGACATTCCCGTCGCTTAAAGATGTAGCCAGGGTGTCTCTAGAATCCCTCCTAAGGTTTGCGAACTCAACGAAAATCTTTAAAGACTTCTGAACAAACACAAAGGTTCCTTTTGTTCGCTACCGGTATCACTAAGGACCTGAACTGGTCTATGTGAGCCTTCATGAAGGCATCCGGTTTAACCTAACCTAACCGTGACAAGTCTCCACAATTTGGCTGTGAATTTTTTGTTTCAATAATTCTTAAATGTAGTAACGAAAGCGTAAAAAACCATGTCCGAAGCCGGACTCGATTCGGGGACCCCTGAGTTGATAGTCTAGCGCACTCTTCACTAGACCACAAAGGCCGACAAGAAAGTTTTGTTGCATTTTGGTTTTGTTCACCCGCGTACAAGAACACGTGCTTCCGATTTGTTACTTTGTTTTTTTTTTTTGTTGACGAACACAAGACAGACGCGTTAAGGAATTTTCGACAAGAAACACAAGAGAGAACCCTACAAGAAGACTATCGGTTATTTAACTAAGCAAAAACGGTTTTTCTAAACTGAAATATCGGTTACCTCTTCATACCAAGTTTCAGTTATGCTAGGAAGAGCCTCGGGAAGAAATTAACCGAAACTCGTCTATACGTGTGATCTGGCATCCCTTTTTCACACGTATCAATTTTCAATACCATTGAAATATAGCCGTCTCGCTCTCTCTCTAGTTAGGGTTAACATAAATACAGGTTATAGGTAACCAAATCTCACCAGATAAATCTAACCGAAAACTCAGTTATATGTAACCGTTAGATATAACGTAAAAATCAGTTTTATCTAACGTACCTCTTAAAAAATAAAAATGCATGCAATTCGTTGGTGTCTTGAAACAAATGGTTTTAATTTATTATAACATTTTTTATTGTTGTTGTTGTTGTTCTTACTGTTGTTGCTGCTACTGCGAGCCACTTCTGTGCCGACGACTTTGGGAGTGGAATTAGATGTGGCGAATGTTGAAATGCTCACTGCATTCTTGATATTGGCAAGCGTGCTTATTGGCTCATCCTTCTTTGATGGGTAGCAGCGTTCCAACAGTAAGCAATTTAAAGATATTTAATTTTTTTATTGCAGAACTTGGTTTTTGTTAGCGAAACCAGGAATGGTAAACTACAATGGCGGATATGCAAAAATTGGACATGATTTTTAATAATGATACCTTCTCTTTCTTTCACATGCACTTGCTAAAATGTTCATATTTTTCCCTGTTTCACAATTTTTGACACTGAAATGAGTATGCGAATGTGGTTGTAAACAGAAAAATGTATGTGATTGTGTTAGAGTTTTGGTTAGCTATTTCTTGTAGGGAAGAGCTATAGCTCTCTCAGTTGTCTATGCTCTCAGTTTCCTATGTTGCTTTGTTCTTTTTGTTTCTGTATTGTTGACGAACACAATGCAGATGAGTTAAAGAATATTCTTCAAGTAAATTAAGCCCGTACGATACTTCATTGTGTTGTCCAATTTGTATTCATTGAAAATGAAACTAGAGCAGTTGAAATAGAGCTAAAGCTAAAATTCAAGAAGTGTGAGTGTATACGCATATAGTACGAATTGAACAAAAAAATGTGCGACGGACAGCATTTTCAAAGCATTGTTTTTGACGTTTCTCTCAATTCGTTAATCGTTAAGTTTCGATCAAATATTAAGTGTCAAAAACAAGCTTGAGCTCTTTCTTCCGCAGCCAAGAAGAACAGAGAGATAAAATAGTCACGTTGCGGAGATCTAAAAAAGTGGCACGATGCATGTTTTCATCCTATTCCAACAATACATATCTGTCTAGCTCACGCGCCACTTGTTTTCATACTTTGAAATTGGACAAAACAAAGAAGTATCATACTAAAAAAGGGCTTTATTGACGAATACAAGACAGACGCTTAAGAATATTCTGCAAGTTTGACTTAAGCAGCAAGTTTCTTTAAGAAATCGCCAAAGATCAATTCTTCGATGATGCCCGAGACTGCTAGGTGGTTTTTCAATACATAGATACATTATACCCAAAAGTCTAAGAGAATAAATAAGATATTAATAAAAATTCATTATAACAAAATATTTATGCTATAATAAATAGTAGCGCAAGCTGATATCGGACAGTTGTTACAATTAATGCAATCCTGCAGAAGAACAGCAACCAACTTCAAGTAAAATGCTTTGGCAAGTAACGGGACTTCCCACGACAGTTTTTTATATTCAGTTAAAAAAAAACATTGTAAATTCAAAACGTCTAGGCAAAGAGGTGAAACGAGTATTGAGCTAAGAAAATTGGTTATAAATAATGCTACCAACTCATGTTAATACAAAATAAGTATATTTTCTTCTAAGAACACTGAAAAGTAAGTATTAGTAAGTATAATATTTTAATATAAGTATAAGTAAGTAAATATATATTGTTAGAAAATAAAATGTTTCTACAAAACATATTTAGACCTTGACCCGCTAAACCCGCTTAAAAAAAATCAAAACAAAACAACAGAAGTCAAAAAATAACTAAACAAAATATTAATTTTTTATATTATATTTCATATATATTTTTTATATATAAAAACGTTTAAAAACAAAAACATATTAAAAACTTCAAAGTTATTTGTAAATTAAAAAAAATCACATAAAAAGATCAAAGGAAAGTTATCATTTTTCGCTTATACCTACTTTCAAAGTAGTTAACTAAAAAAATAAATTTAAATATATGCACAGATTGACGAAAAGTTTTCATTGTTCGCCCTCACTGTCACTGAGTTGAAGTGCTTCCTTTACAGTTTTTTGCTTAAATTCGTATTTGTCTTGGTTGGAAATTCGGTTCAATAAGTCAGGCCTTGTCTTTAAAAACTTATAAAATTCGATGCAGCTGTATTCAATGTTACTTTTTACAAATAAAATTGATTCAAGAGTCTGCATTTTTAACGCTGTTGATTCCAATTTCCAAACTTTTCCTGCTCTGGCAAACAAACGTTCAACAGGAGCTGATGAACCGGGAAAACATAAGACAAATTCAATTAAGCAAGAAATGTCATTAAAGTTAACGTTATGAGCGGCCATATGCTTGAAAATCTCCACCCATCTGAGCTCTGTGGACAAGTCCATTGATTCCCACTTCGCAAGCTTTTCGCTACTGCAGTACTTTTTTATGTAAGCATACTGCTCAAAAATATTAGAGGACTTAGCAGACAAATCAAATTAAGTTCTCTCCGCAAATTTCCTCAACGATTTCTTCACTGTTGTCCAATCAGGAAACTGTCGCAAGCATACCCAAATGTGCTCATTAAACTCCTCAAGTTCCGCCGTGCATGATGAAATATAATCATCTGCATCTTCTAACAAAAAACTTGTGGGGTAGATGTTTTGTATAAATTTCGGAAAACTTACCATAAAAATTTTTAAACATTTCGTCATTTGAATCTGTATATTGACCATTTGCTATTAAGCTTTCTTTTTCGGCTTCTGTGTTCGGATCTAAATATTTTTCTTCTTTGCGTAACATAAGATTTCCACGTAAAGTTTGTAAATGGTACGCAACGTCAATTACCGACACATTGTCCGTTTCAATTTTTAAGATGGTGTTGTGAAAGTAATCAGCCTGAACACAATAGAAAACAAAGAAACTGAACTCAAATACTATTTAAAAAACATTTAAAGTACCTGTTCTCTGATGAACAAAAGCCAAAGTTTTGAAGAAGTCGAGCTAAAAAACTTTTTTAGAATCGGTGGACAGCGACGTTCAAGCGATAAGAAATATTGCTTCAGTGGCTCGAATATTTTCAGCATAGATTTTATTGCTGGGCCTAAAGCTAAGAAACGCGTTTTTGCGTAACCCAGTAGCTGGGAAAACTCAACATCTGTAGACTCGCAAATAGTTTTCAAGGATTCAACTCTCACGGTGTTAATGTAAAAATAAGAATAAACTTCAACGATGATAACCTCAATCTCGATAGGTAGCGGATCACAAGCGGCCTTAAGTGTATTGTGGACAATATGTGCAGCACATCCGATACCAATAAGTGATGACTTCCACTGCTTCAAACGATAAAAAACGTTATTTTGTCCCCTACGCTCCCGAGAACCAAAATTTGTAGGGCAATTGTCTCCACAGAATCCGACAATTTTACTTTTAATCTCGTTACATTCAGCAGCTCGGATGATTAGCGAAGAAATCACTTCAGACGTTTCTCAATTTTCCGATGAAAATTGAAGCATTTTTACCTTTACTCCAAGAATTGGAATGAAGTAACGCACAACTACCGGCATCATTTTGACGTTTCCATGGTTCGAGGCATCTGTCGAAATCGAGACGTAGCGCCGCTTTGCCAAATCTTGTTTTAAATCGTCTTTAGCATAAGAAGCCAACACATTGGTCACGATGGCTTCGCACTTTGTACGAGCGCAATGAAAATCCTGGATTGCAAAACATTCTTGAAAAAGTTTTGAAGCGCAATCAGTTGACAAAAAACTTTGATTTGACTTAACCACATGATACGCCCAAACTCCCTCCATGGCAGCGGTTTTATAGTCTTTTTTGTAAAAAAATTTTCAACTCTTCTTGTGTCTGCAGTTGATCGCAAAGCTTTTTGATGTTTTTCTGTTTCTAGATGCTTCTTTATTGCCGCTTTTCCCATGTTGCTAATATTAATAGCAGCCAAGCAAACTTCACAAAAAACATCACTTCCAGTTTTTCCATTAGTTGCTTTCAGAAATGGATAGTTTTTCTCCATTTCTTTGTTGAAAACATTTTTTCCACGTGAGGGCGCCATTTTTCAAAAACGTTTTGCTGCAATTAAATTCAACTCACAACATAGCAAAGCAGAAGGTAAAACGAAATAAAAAAAATCGATTTTTTTTTCGATTAGTCGTTTCTATCATATAAGAGATTTTACCCCCTGATCACACGAGCCGCTTTTGACGCTACGCTGTTTATAAAATAAAATATATATTTTAAAAACCCTTTCCAATATATGTTTTTCAAACAATTAAATTAACAAAAAGTAAGCATAAATAAGTATCATTCTTAAAAGTAAGTATACTTATAAGTATTGAGTTTTAGTAAGTATATGAAGCTGAAAATAAGTATGATACTTACAAAGTAAGTATAGTTGGTAGCATTAGTTATAAAGCATTTCAACGATGGAAAATCTGTTTGCAAAATAGCTACAATTGTGAACGAAAGTCATTCTATTGTGCATTATATAATTAAGAGTTGTAAAACTAATATGCAGCTGGAAAACCGAAGCCTAAAACTGCCCACAAAAAGATTTTTACTAAATCAGATAGGCGATATTTGTTGAGTAAAATCAAAGCTGATCCCTTTCTTAGTGCTCCGAAGCTAGCTATCATGACTGAAAATGAGTTAAGAAAAAAAATGCAATGCCTTAACCATAAGAAATGTAGTTTAAGAGGCTGATCTTAATGGTAGAACAGATCGCAAAAACCAACAAAATCAAGAAAAGAAATCAAAACTTCCCATAAAAGTTTGCTAAAGTGCATGAACATTAGTGTGTATCGACTTGTTTGGGAAAAATCTGACCCCCAATTCCGGTACCAAAATTAAATAGTATATAAAAAATCCTTTCGATTGGTATACTTTTTTTGGTCTGAACCAATTTTGGCGTCCCCCGAAATGCCTTTTTGTGCATTTTTGAGGAACTTTTGTACTGGAGACCCAGTTTTTGTTGATTTGAAAAGAAAATCAAGCTTATCAATCAGTTTCTTACATATAAAAGCATGGCAAATTTTTATCCCATGTGAACAATGCTGTAACAATATTTGACGGTTTTTTCGAATTGAATCTACTTTTTTTATTATTTTTATTATATATATATATTAATAAAATATTTATAATATATTTCCACATATATAGTTCCAAAGAATATTTTGGAACTGTTACTATAAACAAAATAAGAACAATTAATTTTTTCTAGATCCTGTAAAGAACTAAAAGTCGCTTTTTAGATTACAACATAGAAAACATTATTCCTTTTCTTCGTTCTGCAGAAGCAGCAGCCACTGACGCCTCTGTGATGAGCTTAACATGCCTCTCAGTATCCTGAATGTGGAAAGGTACCTGTCAAATTTCACCATCGTCTATCATGTCACCAGAAACGGATAAGTTGCCAATTGTTTCTTTCGGTAACGAACATGTGTTAGGTGGTTCCATGAAATCGTCTCTGCTGTTGTTATGTCGATCAAATATTTTTGATCTGTACTTGTAGCATTATAATCGATATTTTTTTTTATGTATTTTATTTATTTATTTTTATATTAGTACATTAAGAACTAAAGGGTCCGCCAAATCACTTTTTTTTTTTGAAAATTCTATAAAAAAAACTACTGAATATTTTCTCAAATTTCTTTTTTTTATTTGAAAGTACAATCCTTCCGGTTAATAATGGAAAATAATTTCATTCAAATGGCTGCCTCGGCTGGCCATGCAGTAGCCTACACGATCGGTCCAATTTTTAAGCACATTATCGATTGTGTGCAGCTGTATTTCACCAGTGGCTTCACGAATATTGTCCTTTAAAGCGTCAATTGTCTCTGGCTTGTCGGCGTAATACTTATCTTTGAGGGCACCCCACAAATAATAGTCTAACGGTGTCAAATCGCAGCTCCGAGGTGGCCAAACGACATCAGCTCTGCGGCTGATAATGTGATCTTCAAAAACAGGGCGCAAAACATCGAGTGTAGCTTCGGCTGTGTGGCACGTAGCGCCGTCCTGTTGAAATCAAATGCTGCCAATATCCTCCTCTTCAATTTTTGTGAACAAAAATTTAAAAATTTGTTCAACATGGCCCGATAATGATCGCCATTGACTGTAACGGCCACTCCTTGCTCATTTTCGAAGAAAAATGGCCCAATTATGCCTCTGGACCAAAATCCGCACCAAACAGTGACTCGTTTTGGGTGCAGCGGCTTTTCAATGTATGCGTGCGGGTTTTCTATGCCCCAAATGCGACAATTTCGCTTGTTTACATACCCGCCAAGATCAAAATGAGCTTCACCTGAAAAGATGATTTTTTTGGCAAAATCGGCATCTTCTGTAAGTCGATCGCAGGTCCACTTAGCGAAACGAAAACGCATTGGATGGTCAGTTGGCTTCAACTCTTGAACCAATTGGACTTTGCATGGTTTCAAACCAAGGTCTTTATGCAAAATTCGTCTCAATGATGTCTCCGAAATGTTCAATTGTTGAGAACGACGGTGAATTGATGTTGATGGCGCTTCACGCACACTTTCTGCCACAGCAGCAATATTCTCGGGTGTACGCACTGCTTTTGGCTTTTCACGCTTTGGTTTATCGATGAGGATGCCAGTTTCTTTCACTTTTTTTACAAGATAACGAACATACGGAGCTGACAGTGCTTCTCTTCTTCCAAAATCCGTACGCAATTTTCGCACACATTCTGCAACATTACCATGATTTTCAAAGTAATGTAGCAATATTTTTCAGCGTTGTTCAAGCGTAAACGCAACCATATTTGTTCTGCGAAGGGATAAAACTAATTATCTGTCGAATAAGACATGAGCTAAGTGTTACCATTCACGAAATAAGCACTAGTTAAAAAAAAAACGTTAGATGGCGGACTCTGTAGGTTCTTTTATAGTACAGAGCTGAAAGACATAATTTGAATTAAACTTATTATAAAACATTTAAACTTAAATCTAAGGTAATTTAAATTTATTATTATACAATTAAAAGTGTTATCAAAAAATTTTTATGTAAAACAAATGTAAATTCATAAGACAGATAAAACTTAAATAACGAAAGAGCACACAAGAGAGAGAGAGAGACAGGGAGAGATAGAAAGAGAGAGAAATTCATATAGAGCTAAAGAATTGATATTTTGTTAAGTATTATGTGATGAAAAGTGCTTCATAATAGCATGTTTGAAGGGTGTTTTTGACGCTATGGATTTCAAGCTTCTAGGCAATGCATTCCATAATCTAGCGGCATTAATAAAGAATAGTCTTGTGGAGTTTAGAAAGTTAAAACTAGGTATAATTATCACTTGGCTTTTATTTGACCGACCAAATTGCAGTTTTTCAAATAAGTAGAAAGGAGTTTTGTGGTGTATGAGTTTGTGTAAAAATATGCAATTCCTGGCATTAGAGTAGCTTATGATATCGCACCCAAGTATACAGTTTTTTAATTGAGCTAAATGATCAAATTTACGCAAGCCGTAGACATAACGAGTGGCATGATTAAACGCGATCTGCAATTTAAGTTGAGACCGCGAGTCTAACTTGCTGTATACGAGTTCAGAATATGTTATGACGGGACAACGAGCTGAATTACAAGTTTACGTCTTAAATCATAGGTGTATACTCAGACGACATCCTAAGGTTACGCAAGATGTAATAGATTTTGCGGACTACACTGTTGATATGATTTGTGCACGTAAAGGAAGCATTGATATTAAATCCAAGACTTACAACACTATTAAATATTTTTATGATTTTATCACCCAATATAACGTCTGGAATGGAGTCAAGGCTTATTTTTTCTTTAGAAACAGGCAACACATACGACTTAAGTACATTAAGGTGAAGACTATATTTCATAGCCCATTGGTTTATACTGTCAAGATCTTCATTCAGTTTGCATACTAAATCTTCCATGAGGTTTGTTCTACCAGACAAGTAAATTTGAACGTCATCAGCATGAGCATGCATGGACGAATATGTGCAGCAGCGAAAAAGGTCATTCACGAACATGGAGAAGAGCAGCGGGCCAAGAACCGATCCCTGAGGCACACCACATACACATAGTATGAAAAATTAGTACCGACCTTCACTCTTTGTACTCTATTTGTCAAATAGCTTCTTAACAAATGAGTGGCACTGTCGCAGAAACCAAAGAAATATTTTAATTTTTGACAAAGGAGTTCATGACTTACAGTGTCAAATGCTTTTGAAAAATCAAGCAGACACAATGGAGTTAGTCTACCATCATCATAATAAGACCTTATATCATCCATTACTTTAACCGTCGCAGTAGAGCAACTGTGATCAGCGCGAAAACCAGATTGGAATGGAGACAAAAGATTATTTTCACTTAAGAATGATGATATTTGGTTAGCCATGATAGATTCACATAATTTGGATAATGAAGACAAGATGCTTATAGACCTGAAATCCTTCGGTTCACAAGCTTTATTTTTTTTTGCCACTGGCGTTACTATAGCAGATTTCCACAAATGTGGAAAAGATGATGATATTTGGTGGCATGCTTTTTTCAACAAACGGAATTGGAGCATATCTATTTTACAACAAAGGAAAATTACAATAAAAAACGAAATTTTTTTATGTAGAGCACTCACAGGGTTGTCAACATTCGATAGCGCATTAAAGATCGTGCCTTCGCAAAACATCTGCCTCTATTGGTAGTGTCTCATCATTAAAGATACACGGGTAACCGCCATTTTCTCAGCTAAAATAAATTTTAAAGTGCTCAAAAACTCTCATATAAAAAACAAAAATATAATTAAAATAAAATAACAAGTAGATTTACTTTGAAAAAACCGTCATATCCCGTTAGGGCATATTTTAAATGGGGTGAAAATTTGCAGTTTTATGTGTCTGTAGGTAAGGAATTGATTGATAAGCTTAATTTTGATAAGCTTTTTAACTCAAGCATAAGTGGGTCTCTAGTACAAAAGTTGCTTAAAAATGCACAAAAATGCATTTCGGGGGACGCCAAAATTAGTTCAGACCAAAAAAAAAGTATTCCAATCGAAAGGATTTGTTGTATACTATTTCATTTTGGTACCGGAATTGAAGGTAAAATTTTCGATACACTCTAATGAACATACCATTTATTCTGAAAATTTCTACTGTTGGGTGCTATCGAATCACTTAAACTATCGATAGTTTACAATTAAATAATTTGAACTATCGAACAATTCCTTCGAACAACTCGTTCAATCGTTTGCAATCGAATGGTTTAAACTATCAAATAATTAATTTACTCATTCGAATTCAAAAAATAATTTCACCAGCTGTTGAAAAAACTCGTTCGGATGTAAAAGTAGCTGGAATTCATAAGAATTTTAGAGCCAGTTTATACAGTTATAGACATGCTTTTATATGCACATCTCTTTTGGGCAAAGCTTGCAAAACAAAAGATTTCTAGTAAGATTTAAGAACTAACAAACGATGTATTCATTCATTTTTAACTTAAATATATACAAGAAGCAACTTGAAATTATTTCCTTTCTTTCATTTTCTACAAAAAGTCTGCTTTAGGGTATGAATTCGTTTTCCGCAATTTCCACTCATTGCAGACGACATTTAAATTGAAGATTATCTGGCATCGAGGTCATGTCAATTGGCAGCCGAGATCATGCGATTTGACATAGTTGGACTTCTTTCTTTGGGGTTTTATCAAAGGGAAAATCTATGCGAATATTCCCCGAATAATTGCGGAGCTGAAACAGGAAATCCAACTGTTTGATCCAGAATTATGCCAGAATGTCATGGAAAATTTCATGAAAAGGGCTCGCATGTGCAAGTGGCCAGGTCGAGGCGACAATTTTTTTAAAAAAGAAAAACTTTTTTTACTTTGTCGTAAAGAGATTGATAGCATAAAAGTCGTGGCAAGGCCGCGAACAACTGTGGCCTGCTAATATTTTAGTAAAAACTCCCAGATATTTCAACAAAACAATGCGTTTTATTCAAAAATTAAAATATCAGTGCCTTTTAAGACACCCTATAATTTTTAGAAAATGTTCCATTATTTAAAAAAATAGAATTCAATTTTGATATCAAGTAGTGTTTCACCTTAATATTTAATATAAGAATTTAATAAAAGAAGCAACTAGAACTGATGGCAACCTTGGTAGAGTTGATGGCGTTGATCTATAAATAGCCTAATGCTTTAAAATGTCATATGACTAAGTGACCAATCGGAACGTTTAATGTGTTCAATATAGTTCAAATGAATGAGTTCCAAAATGTGTAAAATCATATACGACTTTAAACAGTGAGTAGATCACAGCCAGTTTTCGGAATTTACTGCAATTGCAGTAGATCTACTGCGCTTTTTAGCATAATTTATGGTTTTACTGCGTCACTGCGGTTTTTCTAAATCTACTGCGATTTATTAGCCACAAACATTTTTATGGTTATTTTTGTGATATTTTAGAAATATTTAAGGGACAGTTGTCTAAAGTGGGACTCGAACTTCTCTCCGATATTTTCCACAGGCATCACCAATATTTTGACATTGACAGTGTAGCTTTGAAGCGCCATAACTTTTCATATGGACTTGGAGAAACAAAATTTCAGAAAAAATTTTTTTGCAACATTTTTGGCAGTGAATTTTGTCATTATTTTTTTGGTTTAGCACGATTTCAAAGTGATTTCTGTTCAAATGCAGAAAAAAATTTCTTTAAATAAAAAAATATTCATTATTTGGAGATTTCATTTCAATTGCTTTACGCTTTCTGTGATTTTATTGAATGTATGACAGAGTCCCACGTTAGCAGACAACAATTTTTGGAGCCGATCTTAAGCCTTTTAGATTTTGGATAAATATAATGAAACTTTCCAACAAAACTAAAAACTGTATTTAGCAAAAAGATATTCATTTTATAAGCCAATCCATTGACATATTTGGCTCTCGAAAATTATTTCATTGTGAAAAATTATGATGAAAAAACAAAACCGGTCCCACTTTAGACAACTCTCCCTTAAGCATTGATGTTGATTATGAAAATGCAGTTTCAAGGGCCCATCTGTACATTACATCTATATACTGTGGTCTAAGCTTTAAAAAAGAAGAAAGTAATTTGTCAGATGAAGCTGTCATTGCAATAAAAGCAATTATTTTAGAGTTCTACATAAGTTTTTGCCAATTTTTATAGACCGTGATTGAATTTGTCTACGGCAAATATATTTTGAATCAGTAAGAAATATGTTTCTGCAACATGCAAATATAAAGTATATAGTTAAGTGTATATTATGTTATTAGTATAAAATGCTCATACATTAGTAGTAAATGTACGTACATGGTTGCAAATAAAAAAAAAACAAAAAAAAAATACTGCGAAAAAGTTCGTTTTACTGCATTTTTTTCAAAATTTACTGCGATTTACGAATTTCCAAGTCCGAACCCTGATCACAGCTTAATCACTCAAAGACTACTGAAGAGGAAATGTAGCGATTTCCGAAACAGACTGTCTAGTCAGCTAAGCGATTGACTCTATCCAGCTATATACAAGTGTTGTTGTTGTTGTTGTTGTTGCCTTCTTAAAAACTGACCTGAGGGCGGATTCTGAAAAACGCTAAAGCTAACTCCCCACCGCTAAAGCTAAATTTATATTGGGGGTTGGAATTAATTTTAAAGGTTTTTTTTCGGTTTTTGAGCATTTATTTAGAAACAACGGTACAATGTATATTATTCAAAGTATTGTCCATCGTTAGCTACAACATTTTCCCATCTTTCTGGCAGCATATGGATTCCGCGCCGGAAGAACGATTCGTCTTTTGAGACAATCCACGAATCGACCCATTTTTTGGTATCCTCGTAAGAAGTGAAGCGCTGCTCAGCCAAGCCATGCGTCATCGATCTGAATAGGTGGTAGTCGGAAGGGGCTATGTCTGGGCTATAAGGCGGGTGGGGTAGCATATCCCAATTCAGCGCCTCCAACGTTTCCTTGACGGTTCTTGCAACATGTGGCCGTGCGTTGTCATGTTGAAAAACCACTTTGTCGTGTCTTTTGGCATATTCCGGCCATTTAACCTTTAATGCTCGGCTCAATTGCATCAATTGTTGTTGGTAGCGTTCCCCAGTGATGGTTTCGTTAGGTTTTAGCAGCTCATAGTACACGACACCCTTCTGATCCCACCAAATACACAGCATAAGCTTGGCGCCATGAATATTCGGCTTGGCCCTCGATGTTGATGCATGGCCGGGTGGTCCCCACGATTTTTTTCGCTTAGGATTATCGTAATGGATCCACTTTTCATCGCCAGTGACAATACGATGCAAAAAACTCTTCCTTTTATGCCGTTGAAGCAGTTGTTCGCACATGCAAAATCGCCGTTCAACGTCTCTCGGCTTCAACTGGTACGGCACCCAATTTCCTTGCTTTTGAATCATTCCCATGGCCTTCAAGCGTTTGCCGACCGTTGATAAGTCGACTCCCAATGATTCTGACAATTCTTGAAGGGTTTGACACGGGTCTTCATCGAGCAAAGCCTCCAATTCCTCATCTTCAAACTTTTTCGGCTGGCCCGGACGCTCTTTGTCTTCCGTATCAAAATCACCACTTTTAAACCGACGGAACCAGTACTCACAAGTAGAAATCGATGGAGCATAGTCCCCGTAAGCCTCAGTAAGCGTGCGTTGTGCTTCAACCGCTTTTTTCTTCAAATGGAAGCACAAAAGTAAACCTTCCCGCAAATTGCGTTTTGTTGGAACGAAAGTCGACATGTTCACAGAGAAAAAAAATATATGTTGTTTACACTTCAGTGGAATGACACATACTGAAAAATGAAGCTTAGACAATGTGCTTTGAAATGAATATAGTCACAGGTGTGCCCGATGCGATCTATTGATAGTTACGCCATCTCTTAGAAAACCTTTAAAACTAATTCCAACCCCCATAGTTTTTAGCGATATTGCAATTCTGAAAAACTCCATCGCTTATTTTCATGCTAAAAATTTAGAGACTGAACGAGCTTTTAACGAAGAATAAAAATAAAGCTGTCATTGCTAAATTTTAAGCGATTGATGCAATTCTAAACTTTTTTTAACGATTTATAGAAACTCTAATATTATTTTTAGCTACAATTTTGGAGTGCAATATTTTGTTGCTGCTAAGTTTAAAATTAAAAGATTTTTCAATTAAAATCGTAATTTTTGATATAATTATTAAGAAAAATTAATGCTTTGTGTCCTTTGAATGTTTTCAAAGAAAAATATACCAATTTAAAACACTTTTTCAAAAACTTGCTGTTTGTATTTATCAGTTGTATTAATGTAAGGGGTATTCACGTTTCAGTACACTTGCCTGTGCAGTTGAAGACTTGTGCAGTTGTGCAGTTAGGTTTTCGTGAACAAACCACTACCACATTTTCCAAGCTGTCAAATTTTTCAATGCACACAAGTGCACAACTGCTCAAATCTTCAAGTCTTAGGCTACAGTAGAAAAGCACTTGTGCAGATTTTTGACGCACGTGTATTTTGATTTTGTAAAGTGCACAAGTCCTCAACTGCACTGGCAAGTACACTGAATCGTGAATACCCCTATTGTTATCATATAACATGCTATTAGAAAAAGGTTTCATCTTTTAAAACTTTAAAAAATTTATTAAATGAATTTAAATGTAGTTTACAAATAAGCTTAAATTGTTGTGACACACTCTTATGTGAAAATTCTGTATTACGAAGAAGCACACCAACGATAAGAAAGACACTTGAAGCAATACAATTCTGTAAGGAAGAAAGTATTGCTTCTCGTGTTTTTCTTATCATTGGTGTGCTTCTTCGTTACACAGAATAAAGCAGTTAGTTTGCAATTTGGTCATTAATTTAACAAGAAATTTTGCACCTAATTTTTAATATGTAAAATGTACTCTAAGTGCAAAATTTTGAAGAATTGGATAAAACCTTAGCCTCCGATAAGCCACGACTGTTTTGGTATTTAAAGTTGAATCAGTCAAAATAAATCTTTACTAGTTTTTACGTAGTTTTATTCTATGACAATACGAGAATGTTTAATGAAAAATCATACAGTACTCGTGCAAATATACTAAAAAAATTAATTACAGATTTTTAAGTAACTTAACTTAAGTTTATTTAAAATTTTTTCAAATAACTGAAAGTTTTTATTTTGCACTTTTTATTTAGATATTGGTGCAGTTAGTAATTTTCAAAATAAGAAACAAGCTTATTTTAATTATTATTATTATTAAAGAAACTTTAAAAAGTTTTCGAAAACTTTTCAGTCGGATGATGAATTTTTGACAGTCGGAAAGAGAATTTTTGATATCAGTGAGGTGAGTTTTATAGTTAAAAATTCATGTAGCCCCGGGAACCAGTAGAAATTTTGACAACCGGCACAAGAATTTTTGAGTGAAGCAAAAGGGTTGTGCTTTACAAAATTGTTGGTATCAGTGTTTTGCTGTGTATTTTTTCTGAAAAAAGTAGTTTTATTTATGTTTTCGTATAAAAAAAAGGATTGTGATTTGCTTTTAATACTTAGAAAATATTTGTTATTAGGCTAAAAATACAGGTTTGAGGAGCAATTAAAAAGCATGGAGTCACTTCAGTCGTCTTTAATTAATTTTAGTGTCAATAAAAATTACTACAATTCTTTTTGAACATTTTTAAAAACTAGGCTAGTCTTAGGAGCTAAAGGGTTTAAAATAAATATTTATGTTAAATTTGGAAGTTCATTACTTTTAACATACGCAATGTATTAAGTTTTTCTTTACTGCATTCAACTTGCAAAACTAATGCATTGAATATACTTTTTGAGTATCTATAGTAACAAAACTCATTTTCTGTTTGTTTGTTTGTTTGTTTGTTTGGCCTTTATACAAATCTAAACGGCTCAACGGATTTTGCTCAAACTAGGTACACATATTAAGCTTATTCCAACTTAAAATGTTACATACTTAGTTTTTGCCACGCCCCCTCTGAAATTTTTCAACTAACGGTAATTTTTTTATTATAAAACTTTTTAGTATGAGATTTTTGTATATTTAATTCTAAAAATTTTTTGTTATTTTGACATCAAAAACACTCACATATCTTCAAAATTGGATAAATTTTCAATACAACGACTTTTTCATAAAACATCGTTACCTAAGAATGAGAAGAAAACGACATGAAAATCAAAGTTTGGTCTTTCGATGCAAATATCTCCGCTGTCCATTAATATATTTCATTCAAATTTTTTTTGTTCAAAAGTTCAATAAAATTACTTCACAAAAATAAGTTGAACTGTACCGTTAAGTCAGTGTATATATGTTTTATGAGTATGCCAAAAAAGGTCCAAAATATTGACTTTTTACTCAAGAAATTACTCAAAAATTGTTGTTGTTGTAAAAATGAAATCAATTAAAAACAGCAAATCTGACTACCTTTCATATGACATAGCATTTATTTGCAAAAATTCTTCCAGCTGAGCGCAAAAATTATTTTACTGTTTTTGTCATCAAAACAACTTTGATTTTTTTCGCGAAATTTATTTTTTCCAAAATGTTGTTTTTATATTTTTTACAAAAAAGTCAAGTCTCAAAAATAATTTCTGTGAAAAAATTACCCCAATATCTCTTTCCAATCAAAAGTTATGGCTAAAAATCTATTTTTTCATACCAGACTATTAATAAAACTTAGTTTTGTGTTAAAATTCTCTATATAGTTTGAACGTCCCCCATTTATCTCAGAATGCAGTTGTGTGTCTAGAGTAATTACAAACATTTTGGTTTGTATAAAAGCTTCCTTATAGTAATCGACTTAGTTTTTTGCCTCCCCACCCCCCTCCTGTTAAATTTGTTTTGTTGTGATTTGCCATTTTTCTCACTGTTGTTTCACCGTTGTCTCTCAGTTCTTTATAAATGGTACTTTAAATGTTCTATATTTATCACTATATCATCGAAAAGATGACTGTGAATAAGATTGCTGTAAAAGTTAATTCTTTCATGTTTAATGTGTTATTTGAACAATATTGTTGAAAGTCAAATTTCCACGCTAATTAAAGTACCGACACATAAAAGACAGCGAAATTTTGACATTTTAACTCTCCAATCATGGTTGTAAGCTTGGCTGCATTGAACAAATTGTTCGGTTCAATTGCGTGCTAACCGAAAGTATGCCGAAAAGTATGCCGAAAAGTATGCTGGAAATTATTATAAATTAGAAATTAGTACTTCGTTACTAACACGATTCCAATATTTTAGAAATTCGGTAACTGTTACTCAATTTAGTTCTTTTCGCACACAGCGTAAACTTGCAGCAAATAACATAATGCCAATTCTTGCAGTGTTCTTGCAGATTTTTCAGCTGAATTTAGGTCGATCAACTGTTAACGTCGATAATATTGTTACAGGTTGCTGTATATACTATAATAAAAATTAAAAAGCGACTGCTTTCTTAACTTACACTTTTTTGCTAATTTACATTAAAAAGCGACTGTACAATTATTCGTATAAAATAGGAATCCAGAAGATTTAAGAAATTACATCAACTATCAGACTCAATTTATATTAATTTTTTATTTAGAGACAATCCAATTGTTATTTTCCAACTGGAAAAACTACTAAAAATTTTTAGGAAGATTTTTATAAATTTGATTTTCATTAGCGAAGTGCAAGTAACATGCTTACCAGTAAACAGTAAATTCAGTTTAGAACTAAAAAACAATGTTTGATTGTGAAAAAACAGTGATAAAATTATTTCTTCGTTAAAAAAGCTTGGTAAATTTTTTAACTAATATTTTTATAGTGGTCTCAAACTTAAATTCAACACGTTTTTACAAAATTCCATAATTTACAAAAACATTTAATCGAAAAGTGTATATTAAAATGTTTATATAAATGACTCTCGAGTAACACCGGGTATATCAGCTAGTTTATAAATATGGTCGATAAAAAGTTAATACGTGTTCAAGGATGTTTTATGGTTAGCTGATTGATCGACTGAGTATAAGTCAATATTTTCTTTCGTATTACAATCGATTGAGCTCAAAATTTGGCAGAAAGTGTATTTCGGGTATGGCAACCTTTAGGTATAGTGCAATTTTTATCCTCGCGCATAATTTAGGTTAAGGATTTTTAGGTCCAGTTAACAGGAAACCTTTAACACTGATACTTTTTTTACTTTAGTAAATTTTATAAGAGGAATAAAATCTAAACATATAGTTTAAAAACATGTTTTCAATTTATTCCATCACTAAGCTAATTAGGTAAAATACATACAACAAAATAATAATGTATAAAAATTGTTATTTTTTTACAAATTTTTAATGTTTACACAAGTTTTGGTTTTATAAGTTATTTTACTTAAAATAGTTACATTCCTTGCAGCTCATAATATCATTTTGAATAAAACGATAAGTAGTAGAAAACGTGTCAGTCAAATGCGTCTTAAAAAACTCATTCATTCGCTGAGAAGACGTCAAAATTTCTGGATAACATTTTCGTGTTTTATTTGGCACAGCAAAAAATTACAATTTAAATACAACAGATACAAATTTTTTTCAACTCAACATTTTCATTCCTATAAAACCAATAGTGAAAAGTTTCCAAATGGCACACAGCCATAACCAAATAAATTTTTTGACATAAGAATCGCTAAAACAGCGCTTTCTGTGGCGAGTAGTAAAATCAACATTTTTAGCTAGGCGATTTGAAACTCAGAATCGCATTTTAGCGAAATCGCTAAGGAATTGAACGAAGCATTTTTTTTAGCATTTTAGTGATATAGATTTAGCTTTAGCTAGGCGATTTTCAGAATCCGGCCTCTGATCTAAAGCTCGCAATTAAATTTATGTAATATTTAATATATGTAGTTAGCCCGTGCGGCGTTAAAACGCCAAAATCAAACATACCTTGATTTTATTTTAAGCTATTGAATAGCTTTTCAATTGATCAAAATTGAAATGAAATTATGGCCTTTTTGCAATATACGCGCTATTTCTTATTAAATTTTTGTGTAAATTTTTAAGAATTAAAAAATTTTCCGACCAACAGCTTAGAAATCTTTTTTCAACTGTAAGAAATCATTCCAGTATGACTTTGATATTTACAGCCCTATTCTGGCAAATTAACAAATTGTTAACCAGTATTTTGAATATTTCTATGTGTTTGATGTAATTTTTTTATTTCAAAACAAAATTTGAAGCTCAAAAATAAAAAATTTTGATAAAAATTGTCAACTGCTTTTCAGTTATTGACAATTTCATGAACACATTTTGTTTTTTAAGCTTTAAATTTTGTCTTGAAAACAACAAACACATAAAAATATTCAAAATACTGGTTAACAATTTGTTAATTTGCCAGAAAAGGGCTGTTAATATATCAATAAGGGGTCGTCCATAAACTACGTTACTGATTTTCGGGTTTTTTACCCCCTCCCCCTGCGTTACTTTTCGTAGTGCTTTTCAAAACCCCTCCCCCCCATAAAGTAACGTGACATATGAAATTAATTCATTCGAATGATTATATATTTTGACTAGCTCTGACAATTTTCACTAGTATTAGTGTCTAGTATGACTAGATACATTAAAGGAACAATTAGAAAAAAATCAATAATTAATATCATCTGCAATAGCTATTCCATCTACGATCCAAGATTCGATGCTCTCAATCACTGGGATAGAAGAAGCTGGTAGCTTTGTTGAGGATTCTTCAAAATATAATTTTTCATCGGATTCTATGTCGACCCATTCAGGTGAATCCTCATTTCTAACGCAAAGAAATTCACCTGGTCTTTGACAGAGTACCCTTAAAGGCTGCACCCGAGCTGCACCAAGTTCTGTGTTTTTGTGTAAATGCTTTCTGAAAATTGATTTATTTAAATAGTAAGTTTTATTCCGATTTATTGTAAACGATATAATACAAACTCATGACAATTCATAGAAGTTTTAAAAACGAATTAAAAGCCGCAGGTAGGACACGACCTTGAACCGATTTCTTCTTTCTGCGAAGCAGTACATGTCATACGGTATCTCCTTTGATCAAAAACATTCAGGCCTTAACGTCAAAGCCTGTCGCAAAAGCAAAGACCCAAATTTTTCAGACGTGTGCTGAGATGGTGAAGGAATACCAAAAGGCTCCTGTGTCGAGGGAAAAGGCGGTGGAAGAAATCGTTGAAACAAAAGTTAACCATCAATTTAGACGATCAAACATAAACATGTAATTCGATTCGTCGATTTTTTTAATTTTTGGTAACGTTACAATATCTAAACACCTTCCGCCCCTACCGTTACTTATCGTAGTGCATTTCAAAACCCCTCCCCCCCTAAATTGGAAACGTAGTTTATGGACGACCCCTAAGCTTTAGCTGTGAAATTATAAAAGATTATTCGTCAGTATAACAGTTTCATAGCTATTAGCCGATAGGTGGCGCTAAATACCTCGCATATTTTTAGGCATATACTGAAATTTATTTATTTGTTTATTTATTAGAAATACAATATCAAATAATTATATAACTATATTTGTACGGCACGAGCAACAATGGCTATAGGCCATATACTGAAATTAAGAAGAGAAAAAGCAAGCAATATGACAACTATTATATGCAAACTTTAACTCGCTATAACTTAAAAAATATAAAATTTTAAGAAATAAAAAGTCCAATTTGCACATCTACAGGTCTAAACCTACCATACAAAATTTATTAAGATTGGTCTTGTACTTAAAAAGCCGGGCAAAATTTGCATTTGCGTAATATATATATAAGATTATCTTGCTCGTTAACTCTTTGAATACCTATTGCTTTTTGTGTTGTGCATATTTTCATCACAAATAAAGTCACCGTTATTTTGTTATAGCGCACATAGAGTCATAAACAAATCGATAAACATAAGGATGTCTCATTTTTGTACTGAACCTCATAACTCCCGCCAACAGTGTTGTCACTTTTTTAAACCGAAATTCCTCAAAAATTCCACAAATTTGATAAAAATTCCTTAAATTTTTTTTAAATATTTTTATTAAATCATACTTATACAAAAATGCTTATTTATACTTTTTTTTCTTTCTTTTGAATACTTATATATTAAGGCAGTGTTGCTATTCTTAAAAAATTATTTATTCTCATATATTATTTACTATTTCTGTATCGAGTCTATTCCTCAAACTAGTTTTATAATTGTTCAACTTGCTAAATACTCGCTCAACTGATGCATTAGAAATAGGAAGAATTAAAAGTAATTATGTTACTTTTTCTAAATTTGGAAACATGTATATAAGACCGTCCCACTTTTTCAACGTTTTTCGAAAAGTTCACGGGACACTTTGATTTCTGATTCCTAAGAACATGTTTTATTAATTCATTAATAAGAATGATATTGAATTTTTTTCGAAAAAATTCACTGTGAAGTTGTGCTGCTTTTTTGAAAAATTACCGCATCATATACCTTTATATTATGCATCAAAAATTTTGCCGTAAAATTTTTCAAAATACGAAATTTACATAACCAAAAACTTCTTCTTCATGCTCTTGTAATGTGGAGTAATGTGAGTTGAAGTTATCAAATTTTTGAAAAAAATTTAATCAAAATTTCAATTTTCAGATTTTTTTAAAAAAATGCACTTAACAAAATGCAATTTTTCTTTTTGCAATTTTTTAAAAATTTAATCAAAATTTCAATTTTCAGATTTTTTTTTAAAAAATTGCACTTAACAAAATGCAATTTTTCTTACAGCATAGGATTAAAAATGCTATTAGCTTTTAAATACGTATAAATTGATAAAATTTTTTTCGTTAGTTTCATAGTTATATGCAAAATACTGAAGAAGAAATTTCTTGTTTTTTCAACAAAATGAGTTTTTAGCCAGAAAGCCTTTAACCCTTATGTCAACAGCAGAACTTCTTTACGCACTTCAACAGCAACTCCCCAGTATGGGGAATGTCATGCCGTTAGCACATAAATGCTAATATCTAACTCGTTTGTTGGAATTTCTGTATTATTTTTATTTTTGTTTGTTAGAAATATTGTTTATTTTTAATAATAAAAATAAAATTAGAGATATTTTTGCATTTCTGCATTTGTGATTCGAAGTGAAAAGATGTTTGTGTTTATTTTGTGGAAATAAAAAAATAAAATAAAAGTGAAATGGCAGATGGTGAATGGCTTACTCCACGACAACTAAGCGCACTTTCGTACGAAGAACAACAAGCATATATTCCTAAAAACGCTTGAAGAGAGCCAAGAAGAAATAAGTGACCACGATTCAGTAGTTGGTGAGGAGGCTTTAGATGAATGTGTAGGTGATATTAGTGGTGATGACTCAGACTTTGAAGAGCCCACGTTACTAGAATATGACCCAGAGGACGGCAGTGATTCTGATGAAGAACTTGAAGATGCACCAATTGAAACTGGGAAATATTTTACTGCCAGAGATGGTAATGTTTGGTCTTCGATACAACCACAACCTGTAAGATTCCGTACGCACAACATTCTAAGAAGTGCACAATCTGGACCAGTACGGGCAACGCAAGGTTTGACCATTGCAGAAACGTTCGAATTGATAATGTCAGACGAAATATGCGACATAATTATTCGTGAATCAAATCGAAAGGCAAGGCAATTCTTTGATGATGACAATGCAAAACATCCAACAAGAGAATCGAGATCATGGATTCCCATAACAGAAAGTGAATTTGATGCATATTTGGGCGTAGTTTTTCTAAGTGGCGTTACACATTTTGGTTACGTGCATACGAAAGATTTGTGGAATACTAAATCACATCCATTATATCGTGCTGCAATGAGTGTACGACGATTTTGGGAAATTAGCCGCTTCATTCGTTTTGATAATGGAAACGCACGCCAGCAACGCAAACAAACTGACAAAGCAGCAGCAATATCGGACGTTTTTTTGATGCTAAACAGCTGTCTTCGTAGATATTACGTGGCAGGAGCCAACGTCACCGTAGATGAACAATTGTATGCTTATCGTGGTGGAACTGGCTTCACGCAATACATACCATCAAAACCTGCCAAATATGGGAAAAAGTGTGGTGGATGTGCGACTCCATTTCGTCCTATCCATTGCAGGTACTATCAATATTGTTGAAAGTTGTTGAAAGTATAAATAACTAAATTGAATTTAATTTTTCAATGCATGGACAAATCTATACAGGAATGGCACCGTCTGGTGAACGTGAAAGAAACGTTGGTGAAAGAGTAGACAAAGATTTATGTGTCAACCTTTTTGGTGGAAGTGGAAGAAATATTGTATGTGACAACTTTTTCACTAGCTACAACTTGGCAAAATCTTTGATGATAGACAATAATTTGTCTATATTGGGTATTTGCAACAAAAGGCGTACATTCGTGCCAGCAGCATTGCCAACCCCAAACGACGTGAGGCTGAATCGTCAATGTTTGGGTTCTATTATCACGTTACGATGTGCTCGTACGTGCCCAAGAAAAACAAGGCAATTGTAATATTGTCCACTTCTCATTATACAACAGAAACGGCCGGTCCTAAAAAGAAGCCATTGCTTATATTGGACTACAACAAAACCAAAAGTGGAGTTGATAACATGGACATGTGCTTGTCCGAATATAGTACCAAGCGGCGCACAAATAGGTGGCCTTTGGCTTTCTTTTATAATATTGTGGACGTTGCTGCGTTTGCTGCATACATAATATACCTTGACAACAACACTCACCTGAAGTCATATACAAGCCGCCGTAGGATGTTTCTCCATCAGCTAAGCGAGCAACTATACAAGCCAGAAATAGAGAAAAGGGCGAATAACAGCAGAATATCCAGAGTTTTTCAACGCGCAACGCCATCGAAGTCATGATAGGTAAACCCATCCGAGTTGTGGATGCTGGAGCACATGAAGCGGAGGAGCGTGATAGTACGGGACGCCTTAAAGTAAAGGGGAATTGCTACATCTGCTCCAAACGACGCTCTACTCGTAAAGCATGCACATTATGCAACAAACCAGTGTGCGCAGAGCATTCCAAAGACTTGCCGCAATGCGATAGATGTAATTGAATTTCAATAATTTTAACTTTTTTCGTAGTTTTTTTAATATTTTTTTCATAAGTATTTTATAATTTATAATAATTTTTATACCATAAGTATTTTTTTCACTCAAAATAAACTATACTTTTCAATTATATTGTCATATTTGCATGCTTTTTACTATACATACCCAGGTATGTATGCTGTTGACGTAAGGGTGCAACTTTGTAAATGGGCTTTATCTATCAAACGGATGATCCAATCCTAACCAAAATTGGGACCATTGCGTAAAACTATTGCATTTTCGCTAGGATATCACGGAATTTCAAGTCGATCCGATTGTCCAGTTCAGAGCTACAGCGTTTTGAAAACGCAAAACATACCCAGGTATGTTGCCGTTGACATAAGAGTTAAGCCGATTGCGCGACTATTTACCGATAGTTAATATTAAAGTGTTATATACCAGAATTCATACTTTTGAGAGTTGAATGAGAAATCAACTTGTCCCGGGAACTTTTCAAAAAAAGGCAAAAAAATGCAGTGTCGGGCAGCTTTGCACACTTGAGATTGTGTTTGTGCAGTAAAATATGTATTCATCTCACCTACAGAACGATCAAAGCTTCAGTGTTGAAGCGAAAGTCAAACAGATACCCAGTGGGCAAAAGCAGGTCTTTGAAGCGCTTCTAGCAGGCCATCATATGGATTTCTTAGCCCTTCCGTGCTCGTTTCCAAGCCCATTAGCTTTTTTATATGAAACGAGAAAATTTTCTAGGCCTTCCGCTCTCGCGACTCTAAAGAAGCCTGGTTCGCAACCCAGCTCGGCCCAAAAAAAAAATTTTTTTTGTATTTTTTTTTAAATCTAAAATTTTTTACAAATTTTTCTGTCCATTTAAAAATTTTTTTGGAATTTTTTGTAAATTTCTTGACATGTTCCTTAAATACCTTGGCGTGTTCCTTGAATACCTTGTATTATATCTGTGTCGATAAGCAATAATAGCTTAAGTCGACTTAAGACATAACTGAGTTATTGATATAGTTGTGTTCAACGTATATATCATTATGAACACACAAAATCTAGAAATTATAGCATGACCTTAGTCAAAGATATGACGCAAAAACAAAATAACCTTTCATATAATTTATATGGCGATTGAAAACTTTGAAGCAAGATTTCTGGAAACTTTGAAATAAGACTTAAGCTGTTATTGCGCATCGATACAGATATAACGTAAGATTACACTGTATAAAATTTTATGTATGCATAATTTTTGGAAGTATGTATGAAAAATTTTTTTTGTTTTTAGAAAATAGCGGCATGGCGCGGTATAAAAAAGGTAAAATTAAAAAATTATTCATAGCAAGGCATTGCGATAATTTGCATGGCCAATATAAGGTAATTGTAGGGCATGCGATGGAGAATTTAAATAATTATTTAAAAGCGGCATGTTCACATATCATATCATATAGTGATCAGTTCCAAGTACATATAATAAAAGCATCTTACGCTGTCAGTTTAGCCTTGGAAAAACACAATAAGCAACATAAGCACAATAAAAAACATATTTGTTTTTTATTATTAGCAGGAATTTTTACATTTCCGTCTGCTTATCTGTATTTCACATTATCCGTATGTTGGTCTGTTTCCTTTTGACATTCCGTCCACTACTTATTAATTTAATTTCGCAATACAAATTCGAGCAAAAAAGTATCCCATAATGCCTAGTAAGATTTCTGCAAAAAGCGCTTTAGCACTACTTTGTTTTCAGTGTGAGCCTTAAAGCGGTCATTAATACATACTCAAGATGGAAAAGTATAGGTGTGCAAAGCTGCCCGACACTGGTCTAATGTATTACATACCTACTACTACTACTTCATGATCTAAAAATGCATGTTCCTTCCAGTCATTATAGAGATCTTGCATGTTTACTTAAATTAAATCATATTGTTCTCAATGAAGAATTAAAGTTTTCAATTTAAAAGATTGTGTAATAGTCGGATCAAAATTATCAAAAATTTCATATATTTTGTCAGAAATAACGAACCGCTTTTGATTTGGCTTATGGTCTCAATGTAAAAACTTCTGCATTTAGTTCATATGATAGACTTCATTACCAGAAATTTATTTTAAACTATTATGTGCCGAAAATCCTAAGTAACCCTCGTTTATATCAACAAAAGATGAAGAATTACTGAAGTCAATTTTTGGTACATATTGTGATTTCAAAATTTAAATTTGAATAAAATTTGATAAATTTTTTTTTATGAAATGTGACGTTTTACTTTTAAGTTTATAAAGCATAGATCGCTCGGTTTGAAACAGTGTGTAAAAACTAGTTAGTATACTTACACTATAAGCAGTGCCGTATTATCCATAAGGCAGTGTAGGCAGCTGCCTAGGGGCCCCACATCGGCACCGAAAAAAAATTGGAATAATTTTTAAAATTAAATTTGAATATTTGTATCTTCAATCACTATACATGTTGATTTTTCCCGGAAATTTTAACGCCGACTATCAACGCATAACGATTCAAAAATTATGCATTGTGAATGAACGAGTACGAGTACGTATTAATCTACGCCAGAAATGGGTATCCAGAAGCAAAGTTGGCCATTCTTATAAATTTGTTTTCTATTAACTTTGTCTGTGCACTTTAGTAAAATCAAAAATATGTGCAAAAAACTACAACTACTGAAACTAAAAATTTTTTATTCACCTTACCAACAACAAATGCATGCAACAAAAAACTAATCTCACTCTACGAGATTGAGATGATTGTCCCATTACTTGTCTAACACTCATGATTTGTTTTTTTTTAACTTAACTTGTTTTTAACTTGTTTTTTTGTAACTTTGTTATTGAAATCGAAATTCAGTCTTTTCGGAGTGCACTGACAGTCGAAATGTGTTATAAGTCTAACAAGCATTGGATACGATCGGATTCGCTGGATGCGTTACGCAGCATTGCTGTATTATAAAAAAGTTATGAAACACTTGTTTTGTAATTGCGATTTGAGAATTTCGCGACCGTGAATTTAATTTAAAAAGTTTAACTGAGCTCTGTGTTTCAAAAATTACGAATTTGGATAAGAGTGCTAAATATTTTTTATAAAGTCTGCCAGTGCTTTGTGAAAATCGACGAGACAAGGAGCGAGTGTAATATTGAAACTGAAGTTAACAGGTAAGTTTGATTACGAGATTATATTTTATATACTTTTTCATCAAATATTATAAAAGTCGACGAGTGTGAAGGACATAAGTTTTTCTTATGTAGATATTATAGAAATTATTATAAAAGTTATAGTTCGCCTAGTAGCTAAAGGTAGAAAATAATAAATGATCTATTGATAAAAATATTGCGAATTGATTTGTTTCATCGTTTGCTGTGCTTCGGAAGATTTTATATGAGGGCCCATTAAAATTTTTGGGCAACCAAAACACAATTTTTCTTTTATTTATCGAATTTATAACATCCTTAAAATAGTCTCAGTAAGCTTTAAGTCAATTAAATAAAAATTGTTGTAGTTATAAGCACAAACGTCTGAAGAAAATACACTGAAAGCTATACATAAAAAAAATTAATCGCGTTTTTCTCGAAAGTTCTGCTTGAAACCAGTGGAGAGCATTACTCGAAAACTTCGCCAAGGATCGCTACCAAACTTTATGTACATGTTAGGGAAATATAATTGGTAATCTTTAATCGTTCAATTTTTATTTTGGACAAATTTTTTCTTTTTTATAACTTAAAAAACGGACTTTATTAATAAAAAATCGGGTTTTCATCTGCCATTCAGTAAAAATCCACATTTTTCAAAAATCTTCAATTAGAAGCTAAATAAGGTTCAGCAGAATCTAAATTATTTATTTTTTTTTTGTTGAACAAGCTCCGAAAAATCGTGCCCACCGCATATTTCAATTGCTTACGTAAACAACCGTTTCTTGTTATAATAATTTATGATGGTTATCGAAAAAGTTCAAAATATTTTCTTTAAAAGTTATGTGATTATAAAGTTAAAATAAAAATTAACTAAAATAAACAATCACTTTAAAATAAAACTTTTAATACAGAGGTTTTTCGCTTAAAAAACTTTAATGGTCCCTTAAATTAATAAGTAAATGCTTACTCTTCAAATTGTACTTGTAAATTTCAGGTTCTTTTTTTTCAATTAGTAGATGTGGGGAAAGACAAAATTGCACCAGCCGAGAAATAATATAAATTGATTTTGGATAATATGGCACAATCAGTTTTTCCGAATATAATGATAGCATTGCAAATATATAGAAGTCTTATGATATCAAACGCCACGGGTGAATGTAGTTTTTCTAAATTAAAACTAATTAAAAACTGTCTTGGTTTTTAATGTCGCAGATTGAATGGCGATTGAAAATGATGTATTGGAATAAGTCAATTTTCAAGATGATTTAAACGATTTTGTGTCTAAAAAAGTAAGAAGAATTAATATTTAAACATATTGTACTTTACAAAACTGGTTTCGTTTTAAAAACACCAACCACCCGAAACTGTACTGTATTTTGTTTTATAAAAAAGAAAAAATACGCCTACCTTCCTTTAATTTGTTTTATTATTTGGGATGATGGCAAACCTTCATTTTAGTAAAAAATATCCGTTATTATGAATATGATTGCATTCTGGTAGGAACAAAAATATATATTTGAAAGTTAGAAAAGGATAAAGGGCCCCTGAGAATTGCATTGCCTAGGGGCTCCGACACGGTTAATGTGGCCCTGGCTATAAGACACAAATTCAAGGTATATTTTTGTAGATGAGCCATCCATTGTTTTTAGCATGGGTTCTGTAATTTTCGATGGATCTTCAAAAAAATCTAATCGCAAGTATGCCTTTAAGGCTTCATATTCCTCTAGTATTCTATCGACACGTGCTTTTATAGAAAGCCATCGCGTAACAATATACGGTAACAATAACATAGTACAGTGAAACTTCCCTAGCTCGAACTTCCGTAGTTCGAAATTCTCCATAACTCGAAGTAGTATTTGTACTTTTTGCTTTCTCAAGACATTTTCTTCGTATTTTGATATCTATAAGTCGAATTTCTGTAACTCGAATTTTTCTTCATCTCGAGCCGAAATTTCATTTTTATTAGGAAGACTTAGGAAGACATGCATATTCATCTCCATAACTCGAATTTCTCTCACTTACAACAACTTCAATATTTCTGTTTGTATTGTGATTCGAAGAATAATGATAAAAAAGCTTCATAAATAAGAGTCTAAAAAGAGTCTTAATGTGGGTTGGGTTGTGCTGTGTGCATTTTGTTGGTATATGTTTTGTGTAAGTAAAGAGATTTTTTGAATTTGCAAGGTAAGTGTGGCTCATTTTACAGTATTCAAGCAGATGCTTGTTGACTTAACGACTATATGAAAGTTATAAATATGATGATGATGAAGTTGAAGATATTCCACCGCTAACAATTTTCGAAAGAAATCACTTCGCAGATAAAAATGAAATTATTTACATATGTAATATTTTATTCTATAACTCGAATTTTCCGTAACTCGAAGTTAAATTCTGGTCTCCTGACACTTCGAGTTAGGATAGCTTCACTGCATCTACGTAAAAATACGGACAATCAATACGAACAAACATAATCGACAAGAGCAGTATTCAGTTTAAGTTGAAAGTATGTTTCTACCCACAAGAAAAAGGTGCTGCCAACATTTTTTTTAATATATCTTAATAAAAAAACTTTAAAAATTTTTAAATTCCTCAAAAACTCCTCCAAATAAAATTCCTCAAAAATTCCTTACAGTCGCAGAAAATTCCTCACGTTTTGAGGAACTCCTCACAAAGTGACAACACTGCCCGCCAAAGACCTCTGTCTCTTAGCGAGATGTGTTGTATTCTTTGTAAATGTTATTATTTCTATTATTGTTATTCAATTAACGCTTTCATAGTTTGAAAAAATTAATTTTTTATAAGTATGAAAGTATGATTATTAGCTAAATAAATTTATATACGAATCGGTCTGTCGATAGCTATGAAATTGTTAAAGATTGTGATTTTTTGCCGTCATTTACGGTGAGGCGTGTTACTTGACAGCAATTGATCGTGCAAGCAAATGATACAATAATAATAACAACAATAATAATAAAAAGCCAAACTTAACATTGTTGCTGTTTTTCGTCATGCGGCATGAGTGTGAATTTGATTGAATGAATGAACGTGGCCAAATATTGCGAAGGCGCAAAACCGGAACAGCTAGCGTACATAGCTGTGAAGAATTTCATTCATAAATTAATGAATATAATTTGAGGAAAACCACTTTATAAATGGCGTTTAATATGCTTGAATTAAGCTTGAAATTTAATTAAAACCATAACTTGACATAATCAATCAAATATTTGGTAAATGGAATAAATTAAAAAACCGTAACGTGCAAACAGAAATCCATCATGGTAATATAAAAGAACAAGAAAACTAAACATACGTAACATTTAATAACTTTACTGCATGGCAACAAAACGGTTTGAAAATGTTAACCCCACAAAAAGCGACAGCATTGATTTCATGTCTCCTAACGTTGAGACAAAAGTCAACTTCCTGCCAGCGGAAGCAATGTATTCAGACACAAAAATAGACAAAATGCTAAATTGTGCAATAAACTCTATGCTACACTCACTCCGTTTTCACCCTACAAACTATCGAAAGCCCACTGAATGGGGGGTACAACGGCTCTGTTCGAAATGCAGCTGAAAATGCTTGAAATTATCGTACATGTTCCTGGCTTAGATACATGTATACATGTACAAGAAACACGTGGAGAAAGGGTTAAGCAGGTCATTTATGCTAACGTCTTTTTCCGTGTTCTTAGTCGTCGTTGTTGCTCCATTAAAATTCATTTGTGGCGCAGTAATACTGCAAAATATTTCAACTCTATTGCAGTGGGTATATTTTATTCGATGTTTTATGAATGCTTGTACTACAAACAAACAGGGTAATATTCAACGTTAACATACTTACTTGGTCAAAGTTAAACCTTTTGAGGATTCCGCTGATTCTATTCACAAATGATGGAAATGTTTGTGAAATCAGTTCTTGCAAGCATAATACTGAATTTTACAACAGATGGATATTTAGTTTCATACATTTTTTAACATAATCCAGAATCTTCTTGCAAGGCTAGATTTCGAATGCAATATGACCACTTAAAGGTTCAGAAAATCCTTAAACTGGATTTTCGCCACTCATGAACGTTATTTTTACTGAGTATTTAATGAATTTTTAAAATCGAATTTAACATTTTGTCGCCCTAATTCTAATAGGATGTAAGTCAAAATTGGGCAAAGTAACGTTTATTAGCGGTTTAGGTAGATTGGTCGAAACTACATCTATGTCTAACGCTGGTATCTGTACTGTTTGTCGCAGTATTGAACTGTTTTTAAACTCAAAAACTGCGAACCGCGTTTTTCCAAAAACACTCATTTTTATTGAGAAAAATTGCAAAGCTTCAGACATAACAATGGCAACCCGTTAAGAGTATGAAACCATGTTCAAGGCGAAGAGCGAAGTGTAAACGGCAACCAAGGCGAATTTAGAATTGGAATGTCTTCAAACACTAAATACATTTTATGCTTACCAGGAACTTCAGCACCGGTAGCACCGGTAGAACGAATCTTTTCTGCGGTAAACAGAACTTGGACGTCAGACAAAACTCTATTAAAAGTGGACACATTCGAGGCGATTGTGGCCATAAAATGTAATATTAAATATCCATTAGGGTGGAGTGTTGAGCTAAAGAAAAACAAACATATTTTAATTTTGAAAAAGACTAGTTCTCAATAGTTGTGAAATTGTTTAAAAAGAATTTCTGGAAAATTTCAGTTTAATCGGAATTTAATAGCAAACGGCCTTAGGATTCCATTTTGAATTTAAAAATTCTAATTTTTTGTTAGAACTAAAATTATGTAGTTTAGAATTATTTTTTTATGTAATCTGAAAAACTAGAATATTTAAATTTTGAATACTTATAGCTTATATTTGATATAATACTGCTTTTGATAATTTTGTGCCTCTCCGTGCAGTGACTGATGTAAGACTTGCCCGTGGTTCACCTCATTCGTAAAGCATCTATTATGAAAAAAATTAAACTTTATGGTAAATGGAAGAAAAATTGCACTGATGATAATTAGAGACTGTTCAAGATTGCCCGCAATGAAGCTGTGTATGTAATTCGACAGTCTAAGAAAAAATACTTTCGTAGTAAGCTCACTAGACAGCTCATTTTCTTCGAAAAATCTTTGGAAACATATACGTAAACTTGGTGTCCGTAGCAAAGATAATAATCAGCGTGATATTGATCATAATGCTCTAAATGACAATTTTCTTACCAATACATCATTAGGAAATAACACATTTCAACGTAATGAACTTGAGTAATGAGTAATGAACTTGATCAATTCTCATTTTCTAATGTTGACATAAATGACGTCACTAAATCTGTTATGAGCATAAAATTAAATGCTGTTGGAGATGATGGTATTTCTTTGCGTTTTTTAAAGTTAATTTTACCCTTTAAAATAAACCGTTGACTCATATAATTAATCATTGTTTTACAACTTCGTGTTTTCCTGAATGGTGGAAAATTGCTACTGTCATTCCAATTGCAAAGGTTACAAACGCTTCTGGTATGAAAGAGTATAGCCCAAAGAGTATATGGCCAAACAAATTAATAATCATCTAAAAACTCATAGCCTTCTATCTCCATACCAATCTGGTTTCAGAGCTGGGCATAGCTGTGCAACTGCCATGCTAAAAATTGTTGATGATATCCGAACATCGTTTGATGCAGGATATATAACACTTCTCTGCTTATTGGATTTTTCCAAAGCCTTTGATTGCGTCAGTCACTCTATTCTTATCCAGAAGCCTAGGCTAATTTTTGGCTTCAATAATGCTGCTGTAAAATTAATAGCCAATTATCTTGAAGGAAGAAGGCAGAGAGTCAAGATTAAAAAGAAATTTTCCAACCTTAAGGATATTGTTACTGGTGTGCCACAGGGATCAATGGGCCCTTGCTATTTATTGTCTTTATAAATGACATTTTTACCGTGTGCAGTGATGTGCTGATGCATGCTTATGCCGACAACATTCAGTTGTATTGTTCAAACCGTGTCGGACTACTTGACGACTTGTGTTGCAGGTTGAATGACGATCTCAAAGCAATTAGTAAGTGGGCGTCTGACAATGATCTCTGCCTGAATTCAAAGAAGTCTTATGTTCTGCCTATCTCCAAGGAGAAACTTAGCAACCTTGAAATCCCTCCTATACTATTAAATACTAAAAGTTTGGAATTGGTGAATAAAGTAAAAAATCTAGGGTTTTTTACTAACTCAAAACTGTCATGTTCTGATCACATCAATAGTATAGTTGGAAAAATCTATTACATGTTGCGATGCCTTCGGCTATCTGCTAGGTTTACACCAATTGAAACCAAAAAGAGACTTGTTATTCAATTAATTGTGCCATATATCACATTCTCTGAACTAGTATACAGTAGTCTAGATTCACATTCAGCGCATAAAATACTTGTAGCCTTTAATGATGCGACTAGATATGTTTACGGACTGAGTCGTTTTGAACATATCTCTGCAATCAGTAAGAATATTTTGGGGTGTAGCATGGCTCAGTGAATAAAGGCCTAACGAACTAACGCCTAAAAAAAAATGAAATAATGCCTAAAAATTGCAACAAAAAATTATATAGGAATTAGGCGGTTGTTCATTATGAAAGAATGTCTAATATTTTAGGCATTCCTTCATTAAAATTGTTAGGTGATTTTTCATAATGAAAGAAAGCCTAAGAATCAAAAATGAAAAAACGCCTAATTAGATATTTATTCATTTTTGATTGGTTACGAAAGGTAAGTTCCCTTTTACAAAATGTTAAAATAATGGTATTAATTTTCCCTTTTACAAGATGCATACACTATCTTGTAAACATTCTGTAAAAGGGAAAATTATTAGTTTTTAAAATTATAAAAGCAATTGATTTTCCCTTTTACAAAATGCATACACTATCTTGTAAACATTCTGTAAAAGGGAAAATTATTAGTTTTTAAAATTATAAAAACAATAATTCATAATGAAAGAAACCCTAACAATTTAGACTTTCTTTCATTTTTAAAATTAGACTTTCCTTCATTTTTAAAGTTAGACGTTCTTTCACTTTCTTCTTAGGCGTTCTTGTTTAGGCATTCTTTCATTTTGAAAAATTAGGCATTAGTTCGTTAGGCCTTTATTCACTGAGCCGTGTAGCATAATTAGCTATTTGAACGCGAGAAACTGCAACTTTCTTCACAAGCTCATTATTTACAGGACTCCTTTATCAAAAATTTATTTTCACTGAAGTTTAAAAAGTTATGTTGAAATAAATAATAATAATAATAATAATAATAATAATAATAATAATAATAATAATAATAATAATAATAATAATAATAATAATAATAATAATAATAATAATAATAATAATAATAATAATAATAATAATAATAATAATAATAATAATAATAATAATAATAATAATAATAATAATAATAATAATAATAATAATAATAATAATAATAATAATAATAATAATAATAATAATAATAATAATAATAATAATAATAATAATAATAATAATAATAATAATAATAATAATAATAATAATAATAATAATAATAATAATAATAATAATAATAATAATAATAATAATAATGATAATAATAATAATAAAAAAAAAATAATAATAATAATAATAATAATAATAATAATAATAATAATAATAATAATAATAATAATAATAATAATAATAATAATAATAATAATAATAATAATAATAATAATAATAATAATAATAATAATAATAATAATAATAATAATAATAATAATAATAATAATAATAATAATAATAATAATAATAATAATAATAATAATAATAATAATAATAATAATAATAATAATAATAATAATAATAATAATAATAATAATAATAATAATAATAATAATAATAATAATAATAATAATAATAATAATAATAATAATAATAATAATAATAATAATAATAATAATAATAATAATAATAATAATAATAATAATAATAATAATAATAATAATAATAATAATAATAATAATAATAATAATAATAATAATAATAATAATAATAATAATAATAATAATAATAATAATAATAATAATAATAATAATAATAATAATAATAATAATAATGATAATAATAATAATAATTATAATAAATAATAAGTTATTTTCACTGAAGTTCAAAAAACCTAATTATTTCTAATGATATCTGATCTGGTCAGAATTGCAGGCCAGAATTGCTTAAACTAAAAAAAAAATTAAAACTGAAATATTAATTATAAAATAAACACCTATTGAAAAGCTATTGTAAGAAATTAAAAAAAGTTATGAAGTTATTTAAATTTTGAAATTATGGAAATAAAATAAAAGATATCAAAAATTTTTGATGCAGATTAGAAGAGATTTTTCTGGCCTATAATTTCTGATAGTTTGTTTTTTTGAAACTATTATACTATATATTTTCCTTATTTTTGGAGAACAAAAATTTTGACCATCTCCGATTTTTCTTAAACTTATAAAAATACAAATTTGAGTAAACAAATTCAATATTTTTGAAGTGAAAACTTCTTTAGGCGCGTTGAACGATTTTGGTAGAGGGTAAATCATTCGTTTGCATCATCGTATTTTTTGGCAACTCTTGAAATTAATGCATATAATCTGTTTGTTAGTATATAAATACTTAAGTTAGGTTGCAATAAGATGTTTGCAACCAAAACTTATTATTAATTCGGTTTATATTTATATATATATGCCTTTAAAGTTTGGCAATTTCTTCAGTTGTTGTATTTGTCAACATTTTTGAAAAATTTGCTTTTACTCAAACAGCTGCTATTCATGGTGAGATTTAAAAATGGATCCATCTTCTTCTTTTTCTTCTTTTTTCTGCTGGAACTTCGTTTGCAAACAAGAAAAATAATGTATGGATTGAGTGTTTTAACATTTTAATCTTTAAGTTGTGATAAAGGCATATGTTGAACATTCAAATAATTACATGCATGCTCTTATTTTATTACATATCGTCAAACAAAGTTTGACAATTTTCACACTTGTTGTATTTGTCAGTGGCTTTTTATTTTCACCACTGGGGCATTTTATATTCAGAGTTGTCAACTATGGCTGTGTGTCAATCAGTCGTGGTAGGATAGAAAATATCAAGTTGAATAAAATTTGTGTGTGTTGAAATAAGTTTGTCTTTTTGTTGTGTCAAATGGACGATGAAATTTTGACAATTACAAATTTTGACATTTCGGTCGTGATTTAGCGCAAATATTTTATTTTATTTGCCTTTTATCCATTAACGACATATTTAATTCGAGAGCTTGTACTTGCAACATATTTCGTAAACTTGTAATATTGTAAACTTAAAAAACTGTTAAAAAATTAAAAAAATTAACGAAACTGCAGGCAAACAGAAAATATAGCATGCAAAGTGCTGTATATTTTACGCCGCCAATTCGGTTCATCCCCTCTAAAGCTGCGCAACCGCTGGGATCTTGTAATTCTCTTTGCGTTGTTGTTGTAAATTTGCTAAGTAGTTATTGTTGTACAGTAAGCTTTAATTTTTTGTGGATGTTTATTTGTAGCTACAGTCAGCATATGACATCGAACTAATTTAGAAAACAGTTTATACATATGAATTAAAGAGTATATATAATATTGGTAAATCTATTTGTTTTTAGTAAAAGTGTTACCGTATCGGAAATACATATATATATATATATATATGTATATATTTACATATATATAGTTCATATTTATGAACAATTTAGCTCATTGAGGAAATTTAAAGAATATTTATGTATATTTATATAATAATAATTATGTATTAAGCCTGCAAAATAATTAATATTTTCAGTAGTAATTGAATAACTTAGGTCTGCTTATCCTAAGCATTCTATTTTTTAAAACTGTTTAGCTTAATTTCTTGTATAGATTATATATAATTTATAAGCTATAGATATTTCTTAATTTTAGAATATTCTATTTTTAATACACAACGCAATATAGATATGGTGAACATGTATATTGTGTTGTCTTATGATATAAATTGATATAAATAAGCTTTAATTTTTTATATTAATCAATAATGAAATAATTTAAATAAATTAGTTTAATTATATGTATTTTTGATATGGTAACACTTTTGCTTAAAAGAAATAGTTTCAGTAATATATAAAAAAATTAATAAATTGTTATAAGCTCTTAACAAAAATAATTCTAATTTCATATGCCAACTGTAGCTACACGATTAGAATTCACAACACCTACAAAAATTTCCTGCTAACTGCGCCAACAACAATTACCAAGGAAATCTACAAACAAGGACGCACAGAGAAGAACAAGATCAGAGCGAAACTTTTAAAACTTTTTGATTTCATCCTACATGTAGGACAGGCTGCAGTATGAGCTTTCGCACATCCTACATGTCCGTCCGACCTGTCAAATCCATCCTACATGTAGGATAGTCCGAAACCCCCTATTAGCATGAAAATTCTTATATAGCAGTAAGGCGGTCCGTGGCAGGACAACGTCTTCCAGGGAATACTAATATTTTATATATAGGTTTTCGCTTCGGTCGGCAGTCCTCTCACTGCTATACTTTTTTTTTTAAGATATTACGTTTAACTTTCCAATTTGGTCTAAATGGAGAGAAATGCAGAATTTCTTAACCTTTGAAAAATCATAAATTACACAAAGCTAACTTGATTTTCACGTTGGAGGTATTTTCGATAATACAATAAAAATTAATTGTTAAAATACCATAAAAAAATTTTAAATGAAGGTCAAATGATGGCCAAATAACAAAAATCTGAATATCCCAAGAATTTGATCTGATTTGGAAAAACTGAATGTGCCACTAAATTCTACGATCGAAAATGAAGCTTACGTGTCCCAGCGGTTTTTTTTTTTGTGTCTTTTCAAAAGTTGAAAATTTACCTACAGTGTAATTTAATGAACAATGAAGCATTGCTTATCATCAGTTGAATTTCAAAGACTGGCTTAGAATAATTTTATTCGATTTATATGTATACGTTCTGCAAACGCTAGTACGTAAGCAACAATACATAGGAAAACAATTAAGAAAACCATTTATATTGTATTATATTTAACTTAATGTCAGCTAAACAAACTAAGTTATGGTAATTAAATAATTTGGAATATCTGTGCTTTTATTTAATATATAAAAATGTTTAATTGCTAAGGGGGGAGGGGGTTTGAACACCCTTAACCCCCCCATATCTAAGGTGTTGGTGTCAGCAGATACTCATACAATAATTTTCGATTCTGATGCAGATTCTGAAGACTTAAATAAACCACTAGTATTGCAATCATCTACTCCCGATTACACAGTGCAACACATTTTTCTAACGGAAAAGCGGACAATACAGAATGATAGTACTGGTTTATAATAAGAAAACCATGAAAGGGTTTTGCAAAGTTAGCTCGCTTTTAAAAGATATAGGCATTGCAAGCTTACCTCTTGCAGAGTATTTTTTTAAAATGAAGTGCTCATTAGGGCGTATCAAATTACAATTTTTTTCGAAATTCGTATTCTAAGAGGTCTCAAAAGTTGCATTGGGAACAAATTTAAAGAAAAAAAGGATGCTTTCTCTCCCGCAAGGACAAAGTTGCTTTTTGAGAAAAACAGTAAAAAATAGCGGCCTAAACATGCTTTGATTTTTGTAAAAAAAGTTGCATATGTTTAAAGCAAAAGTAAATATAGACTTTAACTAACAATATCTCGCCAAACAAGATGCCACTCTCAATTTCTACCCTCAGTGTCCTGTGTGAATGATATGCAAGTCTACAGGTACACTCGAAATAGCACAGAACTTTTGATTGTTATCTGATTGTCTAAATTTTGGTGGTCTGGAAGTGTTAACGTTTTCCTGAAATTTGGCCATTAAAAATTTGCATAATTTTCGCAAATGAATTTTCTTGTTTTTGAGAAATGCATACGTAAATGCAATTTCATAACTTTTACAAATTAATTAATATGAGATATTTTATCTCTGGCATCAGAAGCGGTACCGAAGATAACTTTCTGAATTTAGATTCTTTAAATATTTCTGTAAGTAAATTTTTAAACACCAGGTTAATACTACCACGATTCCTTTTCGTGTTTCGATTTTTTAAAAAAATTGTTCTTCCTAGCATGAAATTTACATATTATTTCGTCAAAACAACTTACCTAAGCATTGACAAAAATGTTAAACTAAAATTTTGAGTTTTTGAGCTTCCCGTTCGATGGGTCTTAATTGATTTAACAATTGTCGTTTAGATGTGTTTTAAAGAAATAATAACCATAAAGGAGATACATATGAACATTTAAGAGCGAGCTAACTTTGCAAAACCTTCTTAGGGTTTTGTTGGTCTACATCAGTACTATCGACCTGTGTTGGTCTCTTTTTCGTTAGATTCCATGACCCCTAAATTGTAGTATATTGTTATCAAAGTTCGACTTTAAATGATTTAGGATTGGTTGGTCCTGAGAACTCTCACATGGTCGTCGATCGCCATAAAATTCGAAGAGCTCGTAAAGCAACTAGAGCTGATACTCAAAGCTCTCAACCAACGGAAGGTCGTGAATTACATGGTATTTATTTCGGTGGAAGAAAAGATCAAACTATATCAAAAGTAAGATTTGGATATTATTTTTCAAAACTATTAATATTAATTTTTAGCCAAACCAAAGATTAAATATATTACAAGGTTTTATCCAGTGTGTTCTCTTTCGTTTTTGTTGTACTTTCGGGTGAGAGATAATTTTCGTTCAAATTTTTGTTTGTTCTCTGCTATCTTGTTAGTAATACCTACCTACCCCCATCGTCGCTTACTGTGTAAGGTAGATCTCATCAGTATTTCGCGGCCATGTCCGATGAAATGTATTTGAGATTTGTGAAAAGGCTTTGGAGGCCTTGTAGCTACATTGTATTTTAGAAACGATTGGTTACGTCATGTGCATTTACAACTGGGTATAGAAAGCGCACATTACAAGCTCCATCAGTAAATTTTAAACTTGCCCTGACAAGAACATTTCCAGGGAGAAAATTTTGAACAATTTTCTTAGAAATTAATCTCGATAGAAAAATCTAAGAATCTTAGAAATAAAACCTGCTGGCAGTTTACTTTTTAGTTGAGTAGTTTCTTTTATTCTCACAAAACGTTATTTGTAAAAATTCTAGTATTGGATATTTGTTGAAGTATAACGTTGAATTTTCAAAAAATCGAGCTCATCGAAAGAAGCTCATATGAAATTTGAGCCGTTTTTGAGTTTATGACCTTTCATGCTATCAGATATTTATGTTTCCACTCAGCTCTAGGCATGTGCTACAACTTCCTTATTATCTAACCCACTTTTACTTTAGAGCTATTCAGAAACGGCCTACGACTGCGTTTCAAATTACTTTTCTAGCCGATGTAGCGAGAAAAATCGTCTTTGACTTGGCTGAGGTTTCGCGCTTAGTACGTTATTTATTAGTAGGATGATGAAGGCGAAGACGAGGGGAAAAAACTGAGATTTATGCATGACCACCAAAAGCAACATAGCTGATTCTGCCTGCCCCTATCTCGCAAGGCAGACAGCAATAAGTAACATTTGTAAGGTTTCACTTTCTTGGGTTTTTTATTTATTTTTTTAATGGTTTTTCTTATTGTATTGCTTTGACGAACATGTTGTGATTATTTCATTGACTTTTGATCTGGCGGTTTGTCTGGCAGTCTGTCTTGTTGTACAACGGTGTCTATTCGAATAGTTAACATTGTTTTACAATATCTAATAAAAATTTAAGTGCGATTGGAAATCCATACAGATAATGAATGGTTCGCCATTGATATGGTTCTATTTGGCAAATTTTTGCATTTTTTTCCTTTGCCCAAATTAATTAAAATTTCAATATTTTATGAAAGATGATGAATTAATTCAGTTGAGAAATTGATAAGTTAATTATTCGCTTGTGTAGACTACAAATTGCTTTAATGAATAAAATATCTCGATTATCTTTAAATTGAAATCTGACCCAGATTTTCGCTATTTTTAAAAGCTATCACAAAATAAAATGCTCTAAACTGTTCTAACTTGAAGGTTGAAGTGAAACATGATCTTTACTTCAAACTATACAGGCCAACTGCCTCTATATCCGTATATCTGAAGTAAACTTGGCTAATTAAGAGTAAGAAGAAGAGTTTCCAAAATAAAGCCATTATTCCACATGCTTTACAGTTATAAAAAATAATTTCACGGCAGACACATTCACAGAAGAAAGATACACTAAGAGAAATACTTATTTTGTATCGATAAGTTATTTTGCTTTCTACATGAATATGACAAATACTAATTTACTAGAATCAAGCATTTTAAACCGTTAGCTAGAAAATTTTGTACTATTAGTTTTTTTTCTAATGGTCACTAATATTTAGAAATTCTTAAATCAAAAATAACTTGCTAGGTTCAGGTAGCTAAAACCATACTTCAATTAAGACAATCCAACCTTTATATTTCAGGGTAATTTTTTTGTTTACAATTAACACATTTTTATATCTTTTTGAGAGCAAACTTAAAGAATGGCCTTCTTGACTGCTATCAAAAATAATAAATTCAAAATAATCTAGCCGTAGCTAAACTAGAAATATCCCTATAGGAACAAACTAACTTGTTTTTAAAAACAACTAATTAAAAAACTAATTTAAAATAAACTAGTTTATGAACTACTTTGAATTATACTAAGGCGGCATCCATTTCATTTTTAAATAAGCTTTTATTGCATTAAATATGAAGTAATTGAAAAACTACTTCAAAACAAGTGGCTTAAAAACTACTTTGAATTATATTAAGGCAGAAACTAATCTGATTTTGACATGTTTTTATAGCAAATTTTTATTAGATTACAAGTTCATATATATTTAACCATGCTATTTCATCAAATATTATTAACTTTAGGCTTTCACTAATATGAATTTATGTATTTTTTTTTTCAAAACAATAAAATAAATGTTCTCTTTGATGTATAGAAATTTAAAATTTTTTTAAATTCACCTTCAGTAAGTGGAATATTAACTAGCATTCAATTGATTTATTTTAAAGTATACAAAATTTAACTAGTTTAACAAGTAGTTAAAAATATATGGGGATTTAAGTTGATTTATTTTAAAGTAGTTAAAAAAAATTTAAATTCAACTAATATAACATGTAGTTGAAAACATATGCAGACGAAAGTCAATTGACTTGTTTAGCCGACATCACCATATAAAATATGTTAGTTCGTTCTATGGAAAAAAGTCAGAATTTCAACTAGTTGTGGTTGACAAAAAACTACTTTTTCAACTACTTTTAAATTAGTTGGTTTTCCTATAGGGAAAATATGAAGTGTTTTTACCAATAAGAAAAATTTTCAACACCATTTTCAAATGTAATTCTGAAAAGATCGATTGGAATTCAAAGCTATCTTTGGAATTCAGAAAAGACAAATTGAAATTTAGAATAGATGAATACAAATGTATAGCCCAAGATCCCAAAATTATGAAGAGCGAGTATTGTAGTACTAGTAAATATATGCGTATCCACTAGCTTGAGTAGACGGCCCGATTACAGGTAGCAGGTAGGAAAGGTACGTAAAAACATTACTTAATTTCTGCAAATTTAAACTGCTAATTTATATATATGTTTTTAAAAATATTGCTAAAAATTAATATTGAATTCTTCCCGTCGGCAGTAATTTCTGACATACGCTTTAAAGTTTGCAGAAATACAATTTAACGTTACTTATACTCTGAATCTCAATATTTAAATATTATATTTATGGGACTATTTTAAAACTTTGTGTAAACAGCCTTACCAATGCGATGGGCAAAACCTCCTTCTAGACACCTGTTTAGTGTTCGACCGAATATTGGTTTTCGGTTTCGGTTACGGCCAGTTTCGGCCCTTATTGTCAGTTTCGGCTAGTTTGCCAAAACTTTAAGTAAAAATTTCTTGCATCTATGTGATTGTTATAAGCAAATATATAAGTTTGGTTTAATAAATATATTTACAACGCATTGTACACAACACAAATTATGAATTCGTCTATAATTTGATTTATCGTGTTAACACAAAACATTTTGGTTAATTTTATGCTTTCGATATTCGATATGCGTTCGATATATTGCAATTAATATTAAAGTTTTATAGGTACTGAAGTATTAAAAATTGATAATTAAACTTCCGAACGAATTCTGTGTGTATGGAATAAAGGAAAAGAAAACGAAATATTTCCATTTTTATAATACTAAATATTTACAAAATAGCAAATACTTTGTTTTGTATTTCTATAAAAATGTACATTAAGCCTATAAAATAGTAGGTGCATACTGTTTTGAGTGTTTACGGAAGATAAAACGTATGCAATACTTTTGTAATAAAAAATAAAATCAAAAATTATCTCATTTATTATTATAGTAAACTTCAAGTAATTATTATATACTTCAATATTCAGCTAATACTTTTTTATATGAAATTTTTACCTTATGTGTATGAAAGCACTTTTGTTTACTTTAAATAAAAAACATTATTTTTAAAAACTTAAATTTTCATATTAACCAGTTTCGGTTTCGGTTTCAGTTTCGGTCGAATATTATAAAATGGCCGAATATTCGGTTTCGGCAAAAATTCCGGTTTCGACCGGTCACAACACCTGTTGCATGTCACCTGTGTTATGTGTAAATTACAATAAACCTTTTAAATTTCTATTTTTAACTAACATTTTTCATCAGAAATTTATTTAGTTAAACGGTGATTTATTGAAAACTAGCTGATACACTGTGTCTTACTTGGTAGTTCGTATAAATAATTTTATTATAATGCATTAATTCTTAATTTTTTAATTTTTTATTAAACAAAAAGATAAAATTAAATCTTTTGAAATTATTGCATATTTTAGTTCATTCACCATTTAAAAATTTTAAACAATTTTAGAATAACAAATCTATATATATAAAAATGGATGTATGTATGTGGGTATGTGGGTGGGTATGTGGCTATATCACGTATAGACTCCAAAACCGCTGAACTGATCTTTATGAAATTTTCAGGGAAAATAAAGCCACATCTTGAGAGTGTTCCTGTGAGGTTTCGTAACGATTGGAGAAGGGGGCGTGGTGCCTCCCATACAAGCCAAATTTGCTCCATCGATCAAAAACAAAAAAAAAAGAAAAATATCTCACGGTTTCAATCGTAAAAAACTAAGATTTGGTGATTTTGTTCGGTAACTGTACAAAAAATGGGCGTGGTCGTTATATAAATACGCCCACTTTTTCGAAATCATGGCAATTCCGGAGTTCTGCACATTTTTACAGTGAAACTTGCTGTTTAGGTGCTCCAAGAGACGAACACAATTTATAAATGTTTTCACGCCCACTTTTAACGCCCACAAATCAATATCTATATATATATAAAGCAAAACGATGTGTGTCTGGCTGTGTGATGTCTATAGACTCAAAAACTACTGAACCGATTGACCTGAAATTTTGGTAGTCGATTTGTTTTATGTACGAGATGGTTGAGGAAAAAATTTGCCACACCCCCTTTTACCGCCCCCAAATCAATAAAAATGTTATATTTCAGTCGGTTTGGGTCGTATATGGCTAAAATTTTGTAATTTAGTATGTACGGTTACTGTCGACAACTGTTCTAAAAATCGGTTTCCACGCCCCCTTTTACCGCCCACAAATAAATGAAAATGGTTTATTTCAGACGGTTTTGGTCGTATAAGACTTAAATTTGGTACTTTGGTTTGTGAAGTTACTGACAGAAACTGTACGAAAAATTTGTTTCCACGCCTCCTTTTGCGCCCACAAATCAGTGAAAATGCTATATTTCATGCAGTTTTGGCCGTATGAGACTAACATATGATACTTAAGTTTGTATGGTTACTTTCGGCAATTGTACTAAAAAAGGGCGTCATCGCTATATAGCCACACCCACTTTTTAAGAAACCATCAGAATTGACTACTGGGTCGATTGAGCTAAAATGTTGGCTTAGTTTGTACGGTTACTGTTAGCAACTGTACTAAAAATTGGTCTCCACGCCCCCCTTTTACCGCCCACAAACCAATGAACACCTTTATTTCAACGGTTTGGGTCATATTAGACAAAAATTTTGTAATTCAGTACATATGGTTACTCTCGGCAAGTGCACTAAAAATAGGCCTGCCCTACTTTAGTTAAACTCACTTTTCGGGGAGTTAGCGTCCAGTGAAGTAAAGTGCGCCAGGCTTAACCTAAATTGAGCTGAAATTTGGGCAGTCGATTTGTTTCGATTACGAGATGGCTCAAGGGAAACATTTTACCGCAGCCCTTTTTACCGCTTGCAAAACAACAAAAATGCTATATTTCGCACGGTTTTGATCGTATTAGACTAAAATGTGGTTATTTAGTGCACATGACTACTTTCGGCAGCTATACTGAAAATGGTGAATATATTTGACATTTCTTGACATTTTCGTGTATGGCAGTAAGGCGGTCTGTGGCAGAACAACGTTTGCCGAGGAGATAGATTGTTCCTGTGAGGTTTGGTAACGTTTGGACGAGGGGGCGTGGTTCCTCCCATACAAGCCAAATTTGCGCTATCGACCACAAACCAAATAAGGGATATATATCAGACGGTTTCGATCGTAAAAACTAAGATATTATCATTTTGTTCAGATGGTAACTGTCAGTAACTGTACAAAAATCACTTTTTCGTCGCAATATATATATATACGCCCACTTTTTCGAAATCATGGCAATTCCGGAGTTCTACACATTTTTATACTGAAACTTGCTGTGTAGGTGCTCCAAGAGGCAGTCACGATACATAAATGTTTTCACGCCCACTTTTAGCGCCCACAAATCAATATCTGTACATATAAAAATGAATCGTGATTTGTTCGGATGCTTAAAACTTGAAAACGACTAGACCAAATAGGATACTTCCTTCTACTGGTTTGTTCGTAACTGCTACGCAAAGGTTTAGGAAAAAATAATGCCACACCCCTTTTATCGCCCACAAATATATAAAAATGCTATATTTAAGAAGGTTTTGGTCGTATTAAATTAAAATTTGGTAAATAAGTTCTTATGATGACTGTCACTAACTTTAATAAAAACGGGCGTTGTCACACTTCATCTACGCCTACTTTTGGAAATATCACAATACTCCGAAACTATTGGTGCGATTGAGCTCAAATTTTGTAAGTGTCTTTGCTTTGAGTACGAGATGGTTTAAGAAGAAATGCCACACCTTCTTTTACCTCCCATTAATATAAAAACAATTTGTGTTATCGAATAGCGTTATGGGTTGCACAGCTTAGAAATTCGGTATTCGACCACAATTTAGACGTACCGTTTCAGTGATGAAATTTTATGGGAGTTGGACAAGGGGGAGGGGCACCTCTCATACAACCCAAATTGGTGATATCGAATAGCTTTGAATTTATAGGAATTCAGCTTTGGAATTCAGTTTTTGACCTCAATTTACACATGCAGTTTCAATGATTTTTTTTTATGGGCGTTGGACAGGGAGGCGTGACATCTCCCTTACATCCCAAATTTGCAATATCGAATTGCTTTGAAGTTATAGGTTGACAGCGTAAGAAATCGGTATTCGACCTAAATTTATACATGCACTTTCATTTCTTACATTTTATGGGCGTAGGGAAAAGGGGAGTGACATTTCCCATACAACCCAACTTTGTGCTATCAAATAGCTTTGGAGTTATAGGTCGCACAGCATCGGAATTCAGTATTTGACCAAAATTTACGCATGCAGATTTACTGATAAAATTTTTTAGAGTTTGTCGGGGGGCGTGGCACCTCCAACTTAACCCAAATTTGCGATATCGAATAGCTTTGGAGTTATAGGTCAGCCTCGGAATTCAGTATTCGACCTCAATTTACACATGCAGTTTCATTGGTAAAATTTTATAGGCGTAGGGAAAAGGGGAGTGGCACCTCCCATACAACCCAAATTTGTGTTATCGAATATATTTGGAGTTATATGTCGCACAGTTTTGGTATTCGGTATTCGACCTCCATGTACACATGCAGTTTAATTGATTACATTCTATGAGGGGTGATCAAGAGGGCGTGGCACTTCCTATACAACCCAAAATTTTTATATCGAATAGCTTTGTGGATATAGGTCGCACAGTCTCGGAATTCAGTATTTGACCTCAATTTAGACATGCTGTTTAACTGATAACATTTTATGGGCGTTTGAATAGGGGAGTGGCATCAACACGCCGGGTTTCAGTTAGTTTCTTATAATATACTTTTGGAAAAATAATATCAGTACTTGAATTAGATCTAGTCTTCTTCAGTTAGTACACACAGAAAAAAATCATTGTAAAATCAACTAGAAACATAGTGATTTTTCATGTTTCCCCTATGATTTTGCTTCATAGAAACTTATAGTAAAATCATTGTGATTTTCATGTAAAAATCGCAACAAATTTTCATGTTGAATCATTATGAAAACATGTAAAATCATTATGATGGTCATGTTGAATCATTATGAAATTATGTAAAATCATTATGATGGTCATGTTGAATCATTATGAAATCATGTAAAATCTTTATGATGGTCATGTTGAATCATTATGAAATTATTATGAAATGCAGCTGAATCCTTACCTCAGTTTTCTATAAAAAGAACTTTAAGTTGGTTTTATTCAGTTTTTTTTTATTGAAAAATAAAATAAATACGACTTATAATTACAAAACATACCTCAATTTTTCTCGAAGTCCTATGGGTGGTAAAGCTTCCTGTTTATCTTCTTTAGATAAGTAGCTTAAACTTTCCTAGTCAACTGAAGCTTCTGTTTCTATTGAAAAGTAATACAGCATTTTGATATTATTTTGTTATAGCAACATAAGTCACATATCACATATCATATTAACTTGTTCATCTGCGTCGAATTTTATGGATTCGACTACTACCACTTGTATTTACTTTTCATTCCACTTGTCTTACTTTTTCAGCTATTACAAACTATTTTAATTTTTAACGAAGCTACTTCTCGCGATAAAACTTCTAATGGCTAGAAACAACGGAGCTACTTCAACACGTAAAAATTTTTTTACATGATGCAATAATAATTTTACTAGATTTCATAAGATACACTAGATTCTACATGAAATCATAATGATTCTACATGAAGTCATAAGGATTCTACATGAAATCATAATGATTCTACATGAAATCGTGTTGGTTAACTTTTTACATGATGCAATAATGGTTTTACTGGTTTTTATAATAATTCTACATGAAATCATAATGATTTTACATGAAATCATAATGATTTTTATGTCGCTGCCACCATGAAATATAAAATCATGTAAAATGAAATCAACTATGCATCACAAGGATTTTACTATGCAAAATTTTTCTGTGAGTATCAGTTCATAATAGAAGTGCACGGTTGAAAATCTTGGACTAAAGTTTTTAACTTTTTTTGATAACATATAGGACAACACAGAAAAAAATATCCTTTTTGGATTAGAAAATTTTAAACTTTACCTTAAATTACTTTAAACTGAAGTTATCTTTTTTGGATTAGAAAATGTTAAACTTTTCCTTATGCATGTTTAAATTTTGAGAATGCTTGTTCGCAAAAAAAATTTTTTAACTTTTTCGGACTAAAAAGTAATACTTTTTAATTTATGTATGTATCACAAAAATTAAAAAATATATACACATTAACTTAAAATCAAGTTTGTCAATGACCATTTCCTAATTTGAACCCAAGTCCTCTCGTCTGCCGGTCCGATATCGTACCCACTCGCCTATTGCAGTTGATAACAAAGTTTTTTTATTTTTTTTTGTTCTACTTTACATTAAGATTTAAAAAAAAATTGTCTGATCATTTCAAAAATTTTTTAAACTTTTTTTAACAATTTCTTCATTCAAAACCTTAAAGTCTTATTCACTCGTCCAACTCAGTTGTGAGCAAAGTTGGGCTTATTTTGCATCATTACGAATGCAAGTGAGCTTTCGAAAACGTGAGTTCGAGACCAAAATCGAACAAAAAATTATATTTTATTTATTTGAATTAAGATTTTTTTATAAACTTAACTGTTTATTTAAAAAGTTTTTTACACCTTTTTTAAAAAATTTCTTCATACAAAAGCTTAATGTAAATTCGTAGTCTTAAAATAGTCTTAAACTTAAAAGTTTTTTAAATTTAAATAAATTAAAATTAAGTAAGTATTAAAAATAGTAGGTAATTTTTTGATTAAAAATTTCTTTAATCCAAAGTTTAGATTAAACATTTTTAACCGTGTGCACTGCCTTTTGGCTATGATGGCAGTATAAAATTTTTAACGTTAAATTGTATAAACTAAATTTTCATAAGTGAATTAGTGCATTGAACATAAATTATTTTTTTAAAGTACCATTTTAAGTTGAATACTCTAAAAGCCTATTGAAATTCAATGTTAACGTAGCATAAAAGGTGAATTTCGAGCTGTAATAGACCGAGTTGTAAAAATTACTTGAAAGTTATTTTTACTTAATTTAAAACGCACAGCAAAAAATAATATTTGTTCAGCCTAGCCCATTTTTAAAACAAAAACAGATGCGCTTTTTTAGAATCTAAGCTTAATTTTCTTGCGGAAAATTTCCACTCTCGTCTTAACACATCCAGGCTTATGGCGTTGTGTTCGCAATATGGTTTAATAAAATTTATTTTATGTCAAAGTTTTGTTTACAATTCCACCCTAAAGCATAGTACTCTGTTCAGTTTCATGTGAAATTCCACTCAAATCTCCATACAAAAAGTGACAGCTGCGAAACAAGCGTGGCAATTTTCAAAACATTTTCGTTAGAGCAGTACTCTGTTCCGCTGCGTAAAGTTATCGCAACATGTTTCTGAGCAACATTTTTTCACGACAATTTAATTGTACTGCCTATTTATTATGAAGTGAAAAGAGAGATATCATATGAAATCTCCCAACTTATTCTCTGAGTCTCTCTGAGAAACGTTGCCATAGAAATTCCTCGCAACAAAACTTTAAGTCAGAAATTTCACGCAACAAATAAATAGATGTTGCCAGCAAAATTTCACGCAAACGAACAGAGTACTAGGCTTTAGCAGTTAATTTTTATACCAGTTTGAAAAACGAAGCAAATGATAAATCATATTTGAATATAAGAAAAAAGTTTCGACTATGCAGTTAAAAAAAATATGTGCATTGGCAAGAACCTAAAAATTACGAAATATGGTGCAAGTATATGCTAACTACTGGAACAGATTTATCAGCGTTTTATGAGATAAACATAGGTTCATAACGCAATCTAGCTTTTGTATTTTGCCAATTTTACATTTTTTCACAAACGAAATAAACTTTTTGGAAAACATTTTCTAAATTTGTAATAGAATATAGAATTCACGGTAACTTTTTCGATGAAATAACCATATATAAGAAAAACCGCACATTCTATGTATTTCTGTTTAGAAAACAGTAAAAAAATGAAAAAATGCTTAGTGGAAATAAAAAAGAGTAGGGGGGGGGGGGGGGTTGGCGGGAAATTACTCTTAAGGACAAAGCCTTTTTTAAAAATTATACAAACAAAATTTAAAAAAAATTGATTTCGTCAAAAAAATCAAAGGGAGTATTTTTGTATTTTTCTTAAATTTTTGTGTCAAACTGCAACTGTTTTTGCATAAAAATGATACGTCATATGAAGGAATATAAAAATTGCAATTTTCGGTTTTTATTATTTTTACCACAAAAACAACTTTTGCACTATTTTTTGGAAGAAAAAGAAATTTTTTTTGACCTTTTTTTTAAAAAAATATTAAAAATAAAAGTCCTTAGCTAACGGAACTGTTGCAGTAATTTTTTACAAGTAATTTAATTGAACTTACAGACAAGAGAAGATTGAGAAAAACACAAAGAAGCTATTCGCGTCGAAAGTCAAAACTTTGAATTTGAAGTAGTTTTCTTGGCTGTAGGTAATGATTTCATTGTAATTCATTGTATTAAGATTTTCTATAGTTTTCAAGATATGAGAATGTTATTGGTGCACATTAAAAAATATGAGCATAAATTTTATACTAGTTTGTATACATATAAATCCAAACCAAAAATGTTATAAAATTTATACCATCAAATCGTATAAATTTTTCCAGACCATTTTTCTCGTCAGACCAATCGAAACAGCTATATTTTTAAATTTCCCGATTTCGGTGAATTTTTTACTTTCAAACCAGAATATATTTTGATTTACATATGATATCCATATAAAATTTTTAAATTATATTTGTTCTATTATTTTTATAATATTGAGTGGTATAAAATTTATAAATTATTTGGAATAAAAAAAGTTTATACCACACAAATGTTATAAAAAAGATAAAATTTACCCTCAAATTTTTTACTGTGTGTCAAACAAGTGAACATTTTTTATTTTATTATCATTAAGAAAATTGAAAAATTTAGCATACATTAACATATATTAGATAAAATAAATGCATATTGTAGGGTACTCATTAGAGATAAAAGAAAACTGTCCAGGTGGTATTTGTAGCCCTTTTAATTAACAAAAACTCTTTCATAGGTTATTCAATTGTATCTCTAATTTTTAACTCACTTTTCAGTGTTTTTAATTACCACTATTTTACAAAAGAACCGTTGTTCTCCTCATAGGCTCAACCAGGGACGCAAGGAACCTACATGTGAAGTTTGAAGAAAATCCATCCAGTAGTTTTCACGTGATGCGCGTTCAGACAGACAGACAGACAGACAGACAACATTTTTAAAAATTACATTTTTGGAATTCACATCCTTCAAAATGTTCAGTGAAATAATTTCAAAAAAAATATTCAATGTACAGATTTTTTTTTAAAAGTTTATTATAAATATAGATTTAACTTTACAGTGATGAACGATATGCTTATGCATTAAAAAATTATAACATATTTGCACCTAATTAAGATCTATTAATAATTATTATTTTTAATTATTTTGAGTGTGTCATTAATGTATCATTTTGATGGTTCTAATTGTTAATTACGTTAACAAGCTGAACCATTGCAGGAAAATATATTCTGGTTCGAAAGAAAAAAATTCACCGAAATCGGGAAATTTAAAAATATAGTGGTTTCGATTGGTCTAACGAGAAAAATGGTCTGGAAAAAATTATATGATTTGATGGTATAAATTTTATAACATTTCTGGTTTGGATTTATATGTATACAAAATAGTATAAAATTTATGCTCATATTTTTTACTGTGTATAATTTTAGAAATATTATGAAGAAATTATTACAAATGTCGACACAACTGAGTGCAAAAATATTCGACGAGTTCTTTGACCAATATTTCATTGAAACCTTCAATCAAGGATTATGAAAGATCTATACGGCATGAATCTAAACAACTGGATTTTACTGGAACATTAGCATGGCAAATTTTACATAGTCTATCACGATTAAGTTGTAATAAAAAATCGTTTGGTACCTATATCGTCCAAATCGGTTCACTGGTTCTCGCGTGATTGTCAAAAATCCGTGCAGTGTTACAACGCTTTAATTGGATTTCCAGTTGTTAAGTTGGGTTTCCACTCTAACCTACTAAAGTGGATTGAATCCTATCTTTTGGATCGACAACAGGTTAAAATAAATAAAAAATTTTCCGAAATTATACATGTAACATCAGGCGTCCCTCAAGGCAGCCACCTAGGTCCCCTATTATTTTTAATCTTCATTAATGATATCCCTACATGTATAAAGCATAGTCAGTGTCTTCTCTTTGCAGACGATCTGAAGTTGTTTCGATCTGTAAAGGATGTTAAAAAAAAAAAAGTTAAACTTTAACCTACTACAGTTAGACCTTGACTCTATAGCTAACTGGTGTACTCTTAATGACCTTCCACTAAATATTTCTAAGTGTCAGATTCTTTCATTTTCTAGATTTCCCTTTCCTAATATCTGGAATTATACTATAAATTCAATTACTCTAGGTAGAACAACATCAAAAAAGGATTTAGGCGTTCTCTTAGATCATAGGTTGAACTTTAAGGATCACATCGATTTCATTGTAACCAAAGCGAATTCAATGTTAGGATTCCTAAAACGCAACTCAAAGGAATTTTCAGACCCTTATACCCTGAAAACCTTTTATTCATCCCTTGTAAGGCCCCAATTGGAGTACTGCTCCACCATTTGGAACCCATTCTTTCTCCAACCATCAAAAAGAATCGAATCTGTTCAAAGAAATTTTACAAGATACGTGTGGATAAAGCTCAACTGGAATCTGCCAATAACTCCCTCCTATGAGACTCGTTGTGCCCTTATTAATCTTCATCCTCTTGAAATAAGACGAAAAGTTTTCGCAGCTCTGTTTATATGGGATCTAATCCATCACAATATAAACTGTGAAGAACTTCTGGCTATGCTAAATTTTTACACTCCAGTTCGACATGTCCGTAGCAAATTTTATTTTAGAGAGTCAGTCCAAAGGACAAACTACAATTTAAATAAGCCAATAACTCGTTGCATTAATGATACAAATAAAATCTTAAATATGTCTGACATCTTTAGAGAGGTCTCTCGTAAATCCTTTAAAGATCATCTCATTCTTAGCATTATGGCACGTGATACTCAATGAAAAATACTAGTATCCACACGATAATATGGTCTTTTTTATTACATGTTCTGTTAGTAACAAATAAATTCTAATCTATTTATTAAGCTTATTTAATTTTTTAAGTTTTAATTTTGTATATAATTGTAACTAAGTTATTAAATATTTGCTGTAACTATATTTTATTAACGTAGTCTATAAGAGCTTTGTACTCTGAATGATGAATGAATGAAATAAATAAATAAATAAATAAAATAAAATAATATAATAAGATTGACTAACTAGGGCATCCAATCCCGGGATCCCAGACTTTTCTGGTCTCGACAGTCCCGGGATTGCAAGACCTGATTCAATGATACTACCTAAGAAAAAATGTATGTGCTTTAAAAATTTTTTTAAATAATATAATAAATAATAAAATAAACTGGCCATTTCAGCCCTTGGAAGGACTTTGACCTTACTTCTATTGATCAATTGTGTTGTGCGTGTTACTAATTGTTTGATTACAAATCACCGAGAACTTTTAAATAATAACCTTTCTTAAACTGTCTGTACAAAATAACACAATAGGCCTTATCAATAGTAATTTTAATATCGACCCTAACAGCCCTATTCTGGCAAAGTAACAATCGCTACCCAGTATTTTTAATATTTCTAAGTGTTTGTTGTAATTTTTTGATTTCAAACAAAGTTAAAAGTTAAAAAATGATAAATTTGATAAGAATTGTCACCTGCTTTTCAGATAGTGACAATATCATTAAAAAATTTTGTTTTTGACCTTCAAAATTTGTTTTGAAAACAAAAATTATAACGAACACATATTAATATTACAAATACTGGGTACCAATTGTTACTTTGCCAGAATAGTGCTGTAAGTTTAGTGTAAGCTTTTTGACAACAAATTCTATAGAAATAATGTCAGAAAAGCTCACACTCAATTTGGAGTTGGCATTAAATCGACTATTGGTAAAGTCAAATGTGTTAAACACATGATACTTCTTAAGAAATACTGAAATGTGATTTATAATATACAATAATAAAAATCTTTTTTAACCAGCTTTAAAAAATATGACGTGATACTACCTTAGAAATATTGAAATGTAATTTTAATAATACTAAAATAAAAATTTATTTTAATTCGCTGTTCAAAATATGACGAGAAAAATATAAATATATAAACCTTTCTTAAGCTAACAGTACAAAATATTAAAAAATACTTACTTAGAAAAACTAAAATTTGACCTTAAAAAATTAAAAACAAATTCCATAAACAAGCTGTACAAAATATCACAAAATTCCTACTTAGAAATACTAAACTTAATAAACTAATTTATTTTTTCAATAATTTTATGAACCTTCTGAATGATCTCATTTAATTAATTTTTTTAAAAGAATTGATCCCTGTTTTTCAGAAATAAACAATAAATGCTATCTAACTATTTAATTGAAACTGTGTTTTTAGTATTTAAAAACCGTCTGCAATGTTTTTTGCTGTAAAACAAGGCATAACTACTTTGAAACTTCATAAAAAGAAGACGTAACTTCATTGGAAGAAACGTCTTTCAAAAAATTCGTTTTCTAAGATTTGTCAAACCCGGGATTGAGTTTTTCACATCCCGAAATCCCGGGATTGCCGAAGCGTCCTGAAATTGGATGCCCTAAGACTAACACAATCTCAAGTGCAGAAAAGCTGGTTGGCAAGGCTGCAAAACATAATTTATGTTTATAATTCTAGCAACTCCCCTCGAAACATTTGCCTAGAAAATTGATCAACACTTTAGGTTTGGTTCCGTGTTGTATGGCTCTATTCTATTACTTCAAGTAATTGCAAAAGAATAGAGAGTGACATTTTGCATGTTATTCTTCTCTCTCGAGCTTAAGGGGACAATACACACCTGAAATTTCAAAAAATCAAATTTTTTTTATGATTGATTTTTGTTCAAAAGACCTCAAAGAATCTATTTTTAATGATATAAATTTAGAAATTTATTTCTATGTTAAATGGCGAAGGTCTTAAATGCAGAGCGTCAAGGCCGTATAATCGGTGTTAAAAACTTTAAAGCGCTTTTTCGAGAAATCACATTTTTTGAGTTGGCGGGAGTGATAAAAAAATACTATTACACTGATCCTTCTGAAATTTTAATATGTTATTGTACACATATAAGACTATAGATTGCACTACGGAAAGAAATATTGGTAAAGTATTTTTGGTTTTTAAGCTATTTTTTGGTCCAAAAATCGGCTAATTTCGAAAAAACTCCGCCATTTTGTCAATTTTTGCCAAAAAAAATTAGACGTTATAGTGAGCCAAAATCACGCCCGCCGTGATTTTTTTATGCTATTTTAAAAACCTGCAGCAGCCAAAAACACGCTGTAAAAATCCAAAAAATTTTTCGTAAATATTTTTTGTATACTATTTTTACATAAAAATAAATATGCAAAGTTTCAATAAGATATCTTGTTCCTTTCTTAAAAAAATTTGCATTTCAAAAATTTTATTTTTGAAAAATCCGGGTGTATACTGTCCCCTTAAACAATTTGCAAAATAACGCTTTCAAGCAACTTCAAGTTACTTGAATCGAGTACGGAAACGGACATTTTATGACAGCAAGAATTTTATCGAAAAGAACTACACAACATGGCTGCCGTATTGTTTTGAGAGAAGCTATAGTAGCATAAATATAGATAATATCGTTATCACTGTAAAATGTAATTTTCAATAAATCACCTTTTAGTTAAATAAATTGCTATTGAAAAATGTTAATTAAAAATATAAATGAAAAAAAAGGTTTACTGTAATTTACATACAACACTGGTAGCATGCAACAGGTGTCTGGAAGGAGGTTTTGCCCATCGCATGGGTAAGGCTGTTTACACAAAGTCTTAAAATAATTCTATAAATATTATGTTTAAATATTGAAATTCAGAAGATAAGTAATGTTCATTTGTCTTTCTGCAAACTTAAAAGCGCCTGGATTTACACTGCCAACAGGAAATATCTGGCAACATTCAATACTGATTTTTAACATTATTCTTTAAAACATATATAAAAATTAGCAGTTCAAATTTACAGAAAGTAAGTAATGTTTTACGTACATTTCCAACCTGTTACCTGTAATCGTGCCGTCTACTCAAGCTAGCGAGTACGCTTATATTCTCAAGTGTTTATTACACTACTCGCTCCTTATTATTTTGAAACTTTGCAAATAAAGAGTGTCTAGGGGCATAAGATCTTACTCTAATAGAATAGACAATTGAAGCTCAAAAAGGATTATTTGAAGTTCGGAGAAGATGTAATGAAAGTTAGAAAATATGAATTGAAATTCAGAATAGCGTACCGACTACAATCACTGGAGCCCATAAGGAAATTTTACCTTGAAACCTAAAGCATTCATTCTGTTTTTAAGTGAGATTTCTCTTTGAGACTTTATTTTATTTTTTGGGACATTCTGTATTCGGAGCAGTTTTAAACATATTTATATGAGCTCTCTAGGTTTTGTGAGAATCAAAATAGGAAAAGTCTTTTGAAAACCACAATTATTGACAAGTGAATACAATTATTTTTTTTTTTTTTGGATTCGCCCGGAGGTATGAAATCTTCCAAAGATACGTATACCCGTCCTATACGCATGCACGATTTACATTCTAAAATCTGCCCGAATCAGCCGGGACAGACAGAATGCACCTACGTACTAAAACATACCCCCTATTGGCAATTACGATTTTCCACTAAGCACATTAATTGGCTTTTCAGCGGAATTTAAAAATTGAATATATATAAAACGCGTATTTAAGTATACTTGATTCTATATAAATAAGCAACATCGAATTAAATAATAGTAATTATCAATTTAAGGTACCCGAAAAACAATCAAAAACACTAAACTCATTTTAACTGGTTTGCGGCCATTGTCCAACCCAAGGACCTACGTGGAAATGAGATAAATCTCATATCCGCCAAATCAAAATCCCAATTAGTTGGATATGCATTAGGGCCAACGCAGGCATAAACTTGTGTGGAAAAGAGATATACTCTGGCACACCAATACAGGTGATAGTGTGAGTTCAGTCTAATTTCAAATCAGGAAACCACGTGAGCACGTAAATCCCAATTCGATTAAAAATTAAAATATTGAATAATTAAAAAGTAAGTTTTAAAAACGATTCATATTTGATGGTGCTTACTTCATTATTCATAATATCGAGACAAAAAAGAGAAACAGAAAAATCTCAATTACCAATATTACATTGTTATAAAACTGTGTTAGGTATAATAGGATGAAGTTAAATTGATTTAATTATTTAAATGTAATATCATTTTCCGTTTTAAGACGTCTACCGAATCAGAAAAATTAATCATGTTGAAGTTATCATTGAAATCACTGCACATACATCGTAAATGTTCATGAAAAGCGTAATTAGAACTGCACTGACTCAACTTGAAAAACAGAAAATGTCTACTTCCTCTCCTTGGAATGTTAAAATTTAGAGCTGAAATGAGATATTCCGAATTAATCTCGCCACGAAGTAATTTATACAGAAACATGACATTAAGCATCATTCTTCTGCTTCTTAGGGAAGGTAGTAAAATAATTTTAAGGCGTATTTCATACGATGGAAGCATAATATTGGGGTTCCAACGACTATGACGTAAAACAAAAAGTAAAAACTGTTTTTGAACGGATTCTATGGCGTCGATGTAGACATTATATTGTGGGTTCCATACAACTGATGCATATTCAAGAATTGGCCTTACGAGAGAGGTATATAATAATTTAGTAGTAAAGGGATCACTGAATTCTTTAGCCCATCTTTTAATGAAACCAAGGACTTCTCTTGCTTTATTTATCACCATATTAACGTGGAGATTGAAGCGAAGTTTTGAATCCATACAAACACCAAGATCGAGAAAACTGGAAACTATTTCTAAGTTAGTGTTATTTATAGTGTAATTTATGTTACTAGCAGATCTTCGCGAGAATGTCATTTGCTTACATTTTTTTTAAGTTGAGATTTAATATATTTAAGCTACACCAGTCCACAAGTCTATTTAGATCAGATTGTAAAAGATGTCGTTCTTCGTGTGATTTGTAACAAAGAAAAAGTTTCACGTCGTCAGCGTACATTAAGACGTTACAGTGTTTTATTACCGAAGGAAGATCATTAATGAATAGTAAAAACAAAACCGGTCCAAGATGACTGCCCTGAGGAACGCCAGAAGTGACCGAAATACTTTTTGAAAGAGAATTCTTATATAAAACCTTTTGAGTACGTCTAGATAAATACGAATTTATCCAATTTAATAATGTGACAGGAAATCCAATAAGGTGGAGTTTTTTCAAAAGAAGATTATGATTACCACTGTCGAAAGCTTTGCTAAAGTCCGTATAAATAACATCAGTCTGCAGTCCCAAAGTAAAACCATTTATAACACGCGTAGTAAACTCTAAGAGGTTTGTCAAATAACTTAGGGATTGCACTTAATTTTGCAATTCCTCGATAGTTAGAAACATCTATCTTGGAGCCAGATTTATGAAGGGGTATAATATAAGAGAATCCTTCCATATAATAATTTTTATCAGGGCCGGTCGTAAAAGAAGATTTTACTTGTCGAAGATAACACATAACAATATTTGGGTCCATTACAGGAGTTCCAAAAGAGTTAACTGGCGGGAGAAAAGGATACACAAATGGTATATCGGAGTAAGTTGATTTAAAGAAGTTTGCAAACTTGTTAGAAATCACATTGCCACAAGATGATTCTTCCTGATTGAATTTCATAAGGGGTGGAAAGCTGGAGGCTTTACGTTTTGAGTTAACAAAACTATAGAAAAGTTTTGGATCATCTTTAAATTGAGATTTTATGTAAATTATATAAGCAGAATAGCATTGTTTATTTAATAGTTGATATCTATAACGACAAGAAGAATAGGAAGCAAAGTCTAAACTAGAACCAGATATTTTATTTTGCCTTTAGATCATTTGTTAGCCAGAGTGCAGGGTGACACATTAATTACTACAATCGTTGGTACTTGAGTACAATTATTGACTTTTCAAAGCGTAATAATTGGCACATGAAATAACAAAATTAAATAAAAGCTGGCTGTAATGATATAAGTATTTTTTTAAAAAATAAAATCCAATTCTTTACTTTTTATAGTTGGCTACATACTTAGCTAGCAGATAAATAATAATACAGATTTTAATTAAAAACTTAATTCAAATTATGCATTCCATTTACCAAAAAAATTACACATTTTTAAATACATAAATCATGCAATTAACAATAGAGTTCAGCTACTACAGCTTTTTCACACTTTCTCCGCAATAGATAATTTTAAGAACCAATCGAAATATCAGTGAAATATCTCAAAGATATCGATAAAAGTGGTAAAAAAAACCAAAAGCGAAAAAAATTTACCCACCATAATATGGGTTGGGCTCAGGGACAACACAAGATATAACAACTAACCATGCGTTTACATAAATCTTATCCTTCATTAGTTTTCAATCTACTTTTGAGTTGACCTTTCGACAAGTTAACATCAAACACGTTACAGTTGTTAACAAAGGTACTCATGCGATTTAATGGAGCAGTTAACATATAATTTGTTCTACTAAATGGTAAATAAATCAAGTTGTTAGAGTTTCTACTGCTTCTACGGTTAGTGTTAAAATTTATAAGAGAAAGAAGCTCTGGAGAGTCGAATACACCAGTAATGAGTTGGTGTAAGTAGACGATATCAGCAGATTTTCTTCTCTCACTTAAAGATTGCATTTTTAATAATTTCAAACGATCCTCATATGGAGGAAGGTTAAATGCGTCAGTTCCACTCAAGCCTCTTAGAGCAAACCGAACAAAACGTTTTTGAATTCTTTCTATACGATCAACATGCACATTGTAATGTGGGGACCATACTTGACTTGCGTACTCCAAGTGAGGACGCACGATTGAATAATCAGAGTTGTAGTTGTTATTAAGCTATCAAACTCTTTGGCCCACCGTTTTATAAAACCAAGCATAGAAGACGCTTTTTTACAAATTGTATCAATATGCATGTTAAACGACAATTTAGAATCCATGCATATACCAAGGTCTTTGACGGTAGTTACACGACTTAAAGCAGTATCTTTAATTTTGTAATCAAAAATAAAATTGTTCCTTTTACGCGAAAAGGTCATAGTTTGGCATTTATCTGGATTTAAAAACATGTTATTTTTAGAACACCAAACCTCAAAGGAGTTCAAGTCTGACTGGAGCAGGTCTGAATTGTCATTAGAATCAATTGTTCTGTATATTTTCATATCATCTGCATAAATAAGCAAATGAGAATGTTTAATGACGTGGGTAACATCATTAATTGCCAAAATAAACAGAAGTGGGCCCAGGTGGCTTCCTTGAGGAACACCCGATTCTGCAACAAATTCAGAAGACAACACGCCTCGGAACCGTATTTGATAAGATCGCTCCATCAAATACGATTTGATCCAGTTTACAAAATATTGTGGAAATCCCATTAATTTAAGTTTAAATAAAATTAGATTATGTGGTAATTTATCAAAAGCTTTGCTAAAATCAGTGTAAATACAATCGACCTGGCTACCAGAATCAATAGATTTTAAGCAGAATGTAGTGAAATCAAGGAGATTAGACACAGTGGATCTACCAGTAACAAAACCATGCTGACGAGTTGTCATGACTTGCCCACAGTGAATTTTCACTCGATCGTACACTATTCGCTCAAAAAGTTAAGGAATCGAAGACAATTTAGCGATAGGCCTATAATTAGTGACGTCATTCCTGCAACCTTTTTTGTAAATAGGACTGATATAAGATTTTTTCCAAAAAAGAGGAAAATTACTTTCATTAATTGATTTATTAAAAAGTAACGAAAGTGGCTGACATAAAATGGAGCCGCATTATTTTAACACTGCGGCAGGAATTCCATCTGGTCCAGCGCTAAAATCCTCATCGATTGATTCAAAATACTTAAAAATATCCTCTGAGGTAAAAGATATATGCCCCAAAGAAACTCTGGATGCGTTGTTCATATAATCAAAATACATTAAATCAGGATTATAAGAATCTGAACAAAATGATTCTTTAAAAAGATTGGCAAATAAGCCACAAATAATGGTGGAATCGTCAGTAAATCCATCCTGAAGTTTGAAAGAAGAAGGAAATCCATTATTCTTCTTCTTAACATTAATAAATCCCCAAAATTTTCTTGGATCAGACAAAATACTCAGCTTCATATTATCCAAATACTCATTATATAATGCAGCTGAGCGATTCTCAAATTCCAGAAACAAACGTTTGTATGTTTCTAGGTCATTTGAGTCAAAACTACAAACATATTTCTTCCATGCCCTATTCCTATTGTTGCGAAGACTCTTTAAATCCTTTGTGTACCAAGGGTACGCAGAATTTTTCGCAAATTTTAGACTATATGGTACAGACTGAGAAAACATGGCAAAGAGCTCCGTATAGAAAAAAATTATTGAACTACATATTAAGGTTATTAGTATCTATGTATTCTGTAATTATATTTAATTTACTATAAAGTAAATGATTCAACTTCCTTGCAGCTAATAGGACACCACCATCAACTGCAGAATTATTGTCAGCGTGTCTGTCCTTCCTATATACTTGAAAACTATTGTCAAACAGTTCTAAGTCAGTAATTCTTCCGTTCAACCAAATTTCAGTTAATGCGATAATATCTTCAGAAAAATTCTGAGTTGACAAAAAAATGTCGCGTGTCTTTGAACGCAATCCCCTTACATTTTGATAGTAAAGGGAAAGCCTATTTAGTTTTTTGGGTCTAACTGGCGATATTATTCTAGACCTGTGTTTAGGCTTAAACTCAGATACAAAGATATTATCAGCCCACTGATTAGAGGTCAGAACAGTTGCAAGCTCTTCAGCAGCCACTGTGAGAATAAATGATGCGTGCGACGGTTTATTGCCAATTTTTTTGCATGAGCAGAAAGCAGTCTGACTTACTAAACGGTTATGTTTGGCAAACGTCAATAAATTTTCACTTGTTGTATCGGGCTGAAGGCGTGAAATGAAAACCTTTTTTTTCTCGACAACGCTCTTTAATTTAATGAACTATTGCGCTCATTAGTTATGTCATTTCTAGCCGGGGGAGAAACAGATGGAGAAGATGGAGTAATAACGATATTATCTATTCTCACTGGCGTAAACACTGGTTAAGCCGAGATCTGCTTCGTTTCTAAAGTGGCTGGAAGCGTCATGCGCCGCTTATTACTTTTATTTTTGGAATTATTTCTCTTTTTATTCGAAATATTTAGGTCTTTTTTAAATAAAATTATTTTAGTTTCAGAAAAAGAGGCTGGAAGAGTCTGAGACAAATCGGTCGAAATATTTACCGATGAAGACTTTTCATCATAAATGCTAGTTTGCACTGAGTGAGGTGCTTAATTCATTAAAAAATGTAACAATTTCTTTAAAATTGTTATTTAAAGCGTTAAGACTATCACCGAAAAGCTTAATTTTTGAGAAAAACTCATCTGGTGAAAGAACCCTACACGAAGCACAATACCAGCGAAGACCTGATCGTGGTGAGATTAAATCATCAAGATACGACTTAGAGATCCCAGCACATGAAGTATGGAACAAACGCCCACATGGGCCAGAACAACTGAACATACGGTTCAGAATGTTTTGACTTTTGCAAAGCTCGTCTAAAGAACAAGCAGCAAAATTTTCTACGGAAATATCTTTCGGAATAGCGAAAAAATAAAGTTAAAAATTATATGTGGTTAATATAATTTGTTACAGTTTAAAAGCAGCTGCAACAATTCTCTGTGCTTAGTTTATGCAAATAAACAAATAACGCACAAAGAGGAACGCAAAAGATAAAGATTAAAAATAAATCACAATAAGGGAACATACAAATTTCCAGTGATTCGATTGTTGCAGTCAAAGTAGCAAAAGTCGTAAAATTATTGCTTTTTAAAGCAATCACTCTTACCATAAATTCAAAACTTTCAACTGCATAACTTGTGCCTGAGAAAAATCAAGCAGTCGCAGTCAAAGCAAAAGCAAAAAAAATTTCTGATAGACTGCGAAGCACTTCAGCAGTCGACAGCTTAAGCAGTTTTGGTTTTGATTGACTGAAACTAAAGTTTCACGAAACCGAATTCCGATGCTGTGTGACTTATTATTTCAAAGCTATTCGATATCGAAAATTTGGGGTATATTTGAGGTGTAACGCCCTTTTTAGCAATCAGCACCAGACTTCATAAGAACATTCTGAAGCCTTTGCTACCGTTTCCCTGAAAATTTCATAAAAATTGATTCAGCGGTTTCGGAGTCCTTACACATACATATATTAATTTTCTTTTTTAAAGATGGATTGGCGGAAAAAGTAGGAATGACAACATTTATATATATACATAGGGACCGCCACTCTGTCCCATTGCACCTTCATACCAATTTTCACTATCAAAACGTGAATTTAGAAATTAGCATGATTTTGAAAAAGTGATCTTAGATATATTGCGACCATAGTAAACATCTAAACTAAAGTACCAAATTTTATTTTTATTTGATCAAAACCGTCTCTTATATATAAGTTTCATTGATTTGTGAGCGGTAAAAGTGAGCGTGGTAACATTTATGCATATAGTTCACTATCAAAATTTGAACAACTCAGTAATTGACATGATTTCGAAAAAGTAGGCTTAGATAAAGTGCGACCATGCTTATTTTTAGTACAGTAACCGATAGTAGCTATCTAAACAAAGTTTTAGTTTTTACGATCAAAACCGTTCGATATATAGCATTGTTTATGCTTTGTGGGCGATAGCGTAAATTTGGTTTTTATGGGAGGTACCAAGCCCCCTTGTCGCAAACTTCCCAGGAGCACTCTCAAGATGTTGTTTCACTTTTCGTGAAAATATCATAAAGATCGGTTTAGCGGTTTTTGAGTCTATACGCGATATACATACGTACAAACCCACATACATACATCCACTTTTGTATATATAGAATTTTTACTCGATTAATCGATGTGTAATTTTTTTTAAATTGAATAAAACAATGAATAGTTAATTACTTTTAACGAGAAGATTGCATGCATTTCATTCATCGATGAATATATTGCTCCTCATAAAGAGTGTGTAAAATTTATACACAAGGAACCTATTCGTTTCTAGAAACAAGGGACCTACGAAGGTTAATTTATAACATTTTTTTTTTATATTAGTTAGCATAGACGTGCTGTGCGATGGAGGCCGTTTACGCAGAGCTAGGATGTAATCGACTACTTGGTAATTGATTACAGGTAAATTACAATTACAATTACAAATTATAATCGTTATCATAAAAAATAATAATTACAAGTACTGCAATCATAATCGCATAATTTTTGATTACAATTCGTTACAAATCGTTATTAATAAAAAAATTACAATTTGTAATTTAAACAACATTTGTAATAAAAAAATTTAATGATCGAAATCGGCCAACATATTTTAGAAATTTTCTTAGCTCAAGAACTGTGATGTAAAATCTTTAATTTCAGAAACTTAACATTTTAATTTAAATATAATTATAATAAATAAATATATAATGAATTTAAAAGATTTAGTCAGAGTAATGAAAAAAGGACCGTTTTAACTTTTAAACTCGAGATGATGGCAAAAAGAACACCATTTTTAAATTTGCATTCAAAATTCATTCATTATAAAAGCATCGCTTTATGTCATTGTTGATGTTCTTAACGAAATTTCCCACAGCTCTAAGAAAATTGACAAGTGGACAAGTGGACAATGCTGCATATTCGCTATCAAACCAACTCATTTCTGTGGACTTTATTATAAGTCTTGTTTTTATGAAAAATGTGCAAGTAAATATGAAACTCCTGACTGAATCTCTTGAAGCCGTTGAACTGAATATTTTAGATGCTATGAAACCCTTGTACCTTGTACCCTTAAATCATTAGAAAAAATAAATTCGGACTCTGAAGGTACGGATAGCCTAATTAGTAGTGCTGTCGTATTGTTAAAATCTTTTAATGTTGATGCTAAAAAGGAATTCTCAATTCGCCATTGCCGTCGTCTTGCGCCGAAACGTTTGAATGATAACAATGCCAACGCGGCTAATTTTTCGATGAACTGTTTTTATAGAAGAGAATTCTATTTTGTATTGGATAAGATAACCTCACTGAGGCGAGATAAATTAAGCAGTTGCTTAGAAACAATAAAGCCTCTGTAAGAACTCTTTAATACAATGCTTTCTTCTACTAACTTGACCCAAAAGCGAATTATAGAATCAATAACATTGTTACGAAAAATTGTGTGTTGGATTCACTTCAATTGAAAGCGGAATTTGAAGTATTATTTGATCTATACGAAGGCGTAGAAACTCTATCGGGTACAGCTAATGTTTCAGAATGCAATAAAAAATCTCTTCCCGCAGTTAATTAAATGTTTGCTATGACAGTGCCTGTTACTATTTCAGGAAATGAGAGAATGTTCAGCAAATTAAAATTAGTTAAAAATTATTTAAGGATCACGCAAAGTGACTCACGTCTGAATGACTTATTAATACTTTCATCGGAAAAGGACATAGTTGATCTCATTAACTTAGATAATATTGCGCAGCAATGGGCTAACTTAAGAAATAGAAGAATTAATATTTAAATGTTATACTTAAAAATTAAGTTTTTATTTTTTATTTAAATCATTATTTTTTTACTTAATTTAAAAAAATTAAAAGAAAAAGTGTTAGAGAAATTGAAAGCTCTTTTTATTTTTTAACACATATAAACATTGAATTATTAAAACAAAAACGAAAATAAACTTTTTAATACTGATTCGATAATGTTGTTATACTTTTATTTTATTTTCTTTGATAGGGAGAACGATATGAAAACTGCTATTAATGGATCTTCTTCACTTGAAAAAGATCAAAAATTGGAAAAGTGTTTCTATATGTGGGTTAAAAATGTCAGGATTTCTTAAAACGGTACCAAAGATTAACAAAAAAGTCCGTTTGAGCTGAAACTGTTTTGCATTATATATATTATTGTAAAATCTCTAAGATTATTACCTACAATCATCTATAAAAAATCTAAATCTCGAATTTTTAGAGCGTTAGAAATGTAAAAAACTAGGGTAATTTTTCAATTTTTGTTTTGAAAATGGCGCCAAAAACAGGTATGAGGTTTAGTTGGCTGATTATATGTAATCTTATAGTTTCAAGTTTATCGCTTAGATGAACTAAAAGAAATTTCAGTTACCTGTTTTAAAAGCTGAGAAATCGTTGCTATCCTTTTGGATTCGAAAAATGATGTCCAATTTGCGAAAAGCTTAAGAGAGCAGATAAAAGGCCAAAAAAAAATTAAAGCATACTTAATTATATGCATATGCAGCACACAAGTTTTTTTTCATCATTAAAAAAGTTTTTAGTAAAAATAATTACAAAGTGTTTTTTTAGCCGTTCAAATGAAAAAGACCCTTAAGATTTATTTATATTGTTCGAACGGATGAGTAACTTTATATATTTCAACTATGTTGTATTTAAAAAAAAAAGGGACTTAAGGGTATCCAGTCGGCTGAAATACTTTGATACCCCCCCAATCTAAATGGCTTCGGTACTCCCCTGTTTAAGGGACTCTATTGTTAAAGGATTTTGTTTAAAAGTTTGCATTTTTACATTTTTTAGTATGAAAAAAAATGAAAAAAATTATTTTAAAATTACACTCAAATGATCTAAAAACCCGAAAAATGCTCTAAGAATTAAAAATGTCAAAAAATGACAATAAAATAACTTAAAAATCGCTAAAAATTACAAAAAATGCCCTAAAACTACACTCTAAAAACTGATTGAAAAATCTTTACAGTAAATGTTGTAAAATTTCACGACATTTATTTGCGATTTTGTAAAAAAACCACGCTATGCAGTGAGTTTTTCCAATTTTGTCTGAAAATCAGCGTCTTTTTCCAAAATATGTATATTTACTCTATTATTCACGCTATTTGAGCGTGTTTTCGCTCAGAGAGTTTTAAAATATGTATATCTCTCTTCTTTTAACACTATCTTAGCGTGTTTTTGCTCAGAGAGTCTTAAAATATGTATATTTTCCCTACTTTTTATACTATTTCAGCGTGCTCTCGCTCAGATACTCGCTAAAACGCTCCAGCAGCGGTATTTTATGCTTGCCCTTAAATAAACACCTCTGCTTTAACGTCATATGATTTCAAAGAGTTTATTCGAACAAGTGTCAAATTATATACAACTTAAATAGTAGATTGGTCACAGCTTAATTACTCAAGCCTACTGAAGTAGGAAAGAGTAGCGCCTTCTGCTTAATTATTGACTCTATACAGAGTTGTTGTTGTTGCCATGATCAACACTTACTTGAGAGACTACATGCATTTTTAGCATTTTTTTATAAGCGCAGACAAGATTGGAAGAAATAATTTTAGAAGAGAGTTTTTACAAGAGAGCGAAAGAAATACATGTAGGTGAGAGGATTCACGCATTTTTAACGATAAATATTTATAATTTTGCTCTTTGGGATTTAACGACAATAAATGTAGGCAATCAGTTGCCAGCAATTATTGTAGTTAATTCTCGTGAATTTTTGTTATATTGTTATTGTTGGTGGCAACCCACAGGAGTGGATTCCCTTCTTTATTTCGGTTTTCTTACACCTTACTAAAGATAATATTTTGATGTAAGATATATAAGATATATAAGATATATAAGATATATAAGATATATAAGATATATAAGATATATAAGATATATAAGATATATAAGATATATAAGATATATAAGATATATAAGATATAAGATATAAAGATAAAAAGGTTGCCACGCCCCCTTATACTACGCCCATAAAATGTTATCAGTAAAACGGCATGTGTAAATTGTGGTCGAATACCAAATTTCATGGCTGTGCGAACTATAACTCAAAAGCTATTCGATATCTCAAATTTGGGTTGTATGTGAGGTGCCACGCCCCCTTGTCCAACGCTGTCCGTAGTACAACTCAAACCTGCGCATGAATGCGAACGACCAATTTGAAAAGTTTCATCGCGATGGGATGAACGGTGCAGAAATGTATTCAGGACACACAAACAAACAAACAAACAAACCAACGAACGTACATTAATTTTTATATATGAAGGGCTTATTGCAATAACGTGATAAGCCACATGATCTAAAAATGAATTTTTGATACTAAATACTAAAATACTCAATGTATTGTCAATAACCAATGAAGAGATTTTGGCTATTTCTTATTTATTTTCTAACCTTATTTGTAACAGTTTCCGTGTTCAATACCATCTATATATATAAAAATGGATGTATGTATGTGGGTATGTGGGTATGTGGGTATGTGGCTATATCACGTATAGACTCTGAAACCGCTGAACCGATCATTATGAAATTTTCAGGGAAACTGAACCCACATCTTGAGAGTGTTTCTGTGAGGTTTGGTAACGATTGGACAAGGGGGCGTGGTACCTCCCATACAAGCCAAATTTGCTCCATCGATCACAAACAAAAAAAGGATATATATCAGACGGTTTCAATCGTAAAAAACTAAGATTTGGTAATTTTGTTCAGATGGTTACTGTCGGTAAGTGGACAAAAAATGGGCGTGGTTGTCATATAAATACGCCCACTTTTTCAAAATCATGGCAATTCCAGAGTTCTATACACTTTTACAGTGAAACTTGCTGTATAGGTGCTCCAAGAGGCGGTTACTATATATAAATGTTTTCACGCCTACTTTTACCGCCCACAAATCGATATCTATATACATAAAAAGCAAAACGATGTGTGTCTGGCTGTGTGATGTCTATAGACTCCAAAACTACTAAACCGATTGACCTGAAATTTTGGCAGCCGATTTGTTTCAGGTACGATATGGTTGAGGGGAAAAATGTGCCACACCTCCCCTTTTACCGCCCCCAAATCAATAAAATTGTTATATTTCAGTCAGTTTGGGTCGTATAAGGCTAAAATTTTGCAATTTAGTATGTACGGTTACTGTCGATAACTGTACTTAAAATGGGTTTCCACGCCCCTTTTTACCGCCCACAAAGAAATGAAAATGCTTTATTTCAGACGGTTTTGGTCGTATAAGACTTAAATTTAGTACTTTGGTTTGTGTAGTTACTGACAGTAACTGTACGAAAAATTGGTTTCCACGCCCCCTTTTTGCGCCCACAAATCAGTGAAAATGCTATATTTCAAGCAGTTTTGGCCGTATGAGACTAACATGTGATACCTAAGTTTGTATGGCTACTTTCGGCAACTGAACTAAAAAAAGGCGTCATCGCTATATAGCCACACCCACACCCACTTTTTGAGAAATCATTAAAATTGAGTTTGTACGGTTACTGTCAGCAACTGTACTAAAAATTGGTTTCACGCCCCCCTTTTACTGCCCACAAACCAATGAAAACGTTTTATTTCAACGGTTTGTATCGTGTTGGACAAAAATTACTCTCGGCAAGTGCACTAAAAATAGGCCTGTCCCACTTTAGTTAAACTCACTTTTCAGGGAGTTAGCGTCGAGTGAAGTAGAGTGCGCCAGTCTTAACCTAAATTGAGCTGAAATTTAGGCAGTCGATTTGTTTCGATTACGAGATGGTTCAAGGGAAATATTTTCCCGCACCCCTTTTTACCGCTTGCAAAACAACAAAAATGCAACATTTCGCACGGTTTTGATCGTATTAGACTAAAATTTGGTTATTTAGTGCATATGGCTACTTTCGGCAGCTATACTGGAAATGGTGAATATATTTTGCATTTCTTGACATTTTCGTATATGGCAGTAAGGTGGTCTGTGGCAGAACAATGTCTGCCGAGGAGAGTGAGTGTTCCTGTGAGGTTTGGTAACGTTTGGACGAGGGGGCGTGGTACCTCCCATACAAGCCAAATTTGCGCTATCGACCACAAACCAAATAAAGGATATATATCAGACGGTTTCGATCGTAAAAACTAAGATTTATTAATTTTGTTCAGATAGTTACTGTCAGTAACTGTACAAAAAATGGGCGTGGTCGCATTAAATATACTCCCACTTTTTCGAAATAATGGCAATTCCGGAGTTCTACACATTTTTATAGTGAAACTTGCTGTGCAGGTGTAGCGTACCGTTTCAGTGATACAATTTTATGGGAGTTGGACAAGTAGGAGGGGCACCTCTCATTCAACCCAAATTGGTGATATCGAATTGCTTTGAAGTTATAGGTTGACAGCGTCAGAATTCAGTATTCGCCCTCAATTTATACATGCAGTTTCATTAATTAAATTTTATGGGCGTACGAAAAGGGGGCGTGAAACCTCCTATTTAACCCAAATTAAAGATATCAAGCGACCTATAATCTTTGGGATTATAGGTCGCACAGTTTTTGAATTCAGTATTGGACCTCATTGTACACATGTAATTTTATCAATTACATTTTATGAGCGTTGATCAAGGGGGAGTGGCACCTCCCATACAACAAAGATTTGTGATATCGAATAGCTTTGGAGTTCAAGGTCGCACAGCGTCGGAATTCAGTATTTGACCAAAATTTACGCATGCAGATTTACTGATAAATTTTTTTAGAGTTTGTCGGGGAGGTGTGACACCACCAACTTAACCCAAATTTGCGATATCGAATAGCTTTGGAGTTATAGGTAACTCAGCCTCGGAATTCAGTATTCGACCTCAATTTACACATGCAGTTTCATTGGCAAAATTTTATGGGCGTAGGGAAAGGGGAGTGGCACTTCCCATACAACACAAATTTGTGTTATCGAATAGTTTTGGAGTTATATGTCGAACAGTTTTGGTATTCGGTATTCCACCTCCATGTACACATGCAGTTTAATTGATTACGTTCTATGAGGGGTGATCAATAGGGCGTGGCACTTCCTATACAACCCAAAATTGTTATATCGAATAGCTTTGTGGATATAGGTCGCACAGTCTCGGATTTCAGTATTTGACCTCAATTTAGACATGCTGTTTAACTGATAACATTTTATGGGCGTTTGACAAGGGAGAGTGGCAGCAACGCGCCGGGTTTCAGCTAGTTTCTTTATACAAAAAGACATTTTTTCTAAACTTTAGAGTTGATTATTTCAAATTATTTTTTATGTGACTTTTAATGTTCTTGCAATAAGCCCTTTATATATAAGGGCAGTTCACGATCTTGTTGCATCGTTGCAAATGCAAAATAAACAGCTTTTACAAAAAACTTTTGCAACATATTCTTTTTGTTTTTGTAAAAGCTGTTTATTTTGCATTTGCAACGATGCAACAAGATCGTGAATTGCCTTATAGATTGAAATTTTTCGATTATCTAATCAAAAACTCTTAAAATCAGTGCACATGAAAGTTTGATGATGAATATCTTTTGAACGCTAAATTTAATCGCCAAAACATATGCCACAATTTTTATAGAGTAGTTAATTTAAAACAAAATAATAGTAATTTTATATCGAGCTATAAAATAAAAAAATTAAATATGTCTTAAAACAATGAAATTTTAATCTTCAATATAATTTAAATGGTGAGGTTTATGGAAAAAATATGGGATACCTTTTTTGTAGAGCATTAAATTTCCCACAAAATTCTTGGAAAACATTTTTCTGTACAATTAATTAATGATGTGGTATGAATTTTTTTCTATTGGGCTGAGAAAAAAACTGCGATGTGAAGCATCTTCCTATTAATATTAAGAGCTCATATTTAGTGAGAAGTTTTTTAAGGTGTCTAGCAACCCATTTTTCCGCGCCACTTTAAAAAAATAATTGATTTTTTTGACCCACATTCTAAAAACTGATTGAAAAATCACTACAATAAATGTTGTGAAATTTCACGACATTTATTTGCGATTTTGTAAAAAAACCACGCTATGCAGCGACTTTTTCAATTTTGTCTAAAAATCAGCGTCTTTTCCCAAAATATTTATATTTACTCTACTATTCACGCTATTTGAGCATGTTTTTGCTCAGAGAGTCTTAAAATGTGTATATCTCTCTACTTTTCACGCTATTTTAGCGTATTTTCGCTCAGAGAGCCCGAAAATATATATATTCCCTACTTTTCATACTATTTCAGCGTGCTCTCGCTCAGATACTCGCTAAAACGCTCCAGCAGCGGTATTTTATGCTTGCCCTTAAATAAACACCTCTGCTTTAACGTCATATGATTTCAAAGAGTTTATTCGAACAAGAAGTGTCAAATTATATGCAACTTAAACAGTAGATTGGCCACAGCTTAATTACTCAATCGTTCTGAAGTAGGAAAGAGTAGCACCTTCTGCTGAGTTATTGACTCTATACAGAGTTGTTGTTGCCATGTTCAAAACTTACTTGAGAGACTTCACGCATTTCTAGCATTTTTTTATAAGCGCAGACAAGATTGGAAGAAATAATTTTAGAAGAGAGTTTTTACAATAGAGCGAAAGAAATAATTATTGGTGAGAGGATTCACGCATTTTTAACGATAAATATTTACAATTTTGCTCTATGGGATTTAACGACAATAAATGTAGGCAATCAGTTGCCAGCAATTATTGTAGTTAATTCTCGTGAATTTTTGTTAGTGTGTAGTCAAAATAACCTGAAACCTAAAACCGATAAAAAACGATCCATATTTAGAATTTAGGAAACATAAATGGACATTCTAAATAACCAGGAAATGTCTTAGAAGCAGCTAAGATGACATGTCATCAAAATCTTAGTCCTGCTGATAAGCAATATGTACTATTATTATTCTGCTTATAATTTATAAAGTTTATGATTGTAAAAATCTCAAAAATGCTTCATAATTTTACAAATGATTATGATGGTATGTGACTCGAAGAAAAAAAAAAAGGTTGACTATCATTGGATCAAAGCCTAAAACGTTCAACGATGTTGAAGAAATTCACAAAAGAACATTTTTGCATAAACATTTTTTGTTGTGATTTGTGGTTGGAGTGGTTTAGATAATGTATAAACGAAATTTGGATGCTCTGTAATGTATAGGAACTAAGTTACGCAACATTGCATATATGTAATTTCATGCAGGAAAGCAATAAATATTACTGTATGATGGTTTAAATATTACTTTTTATTTTACATGTTCGATATGAAATTATAAGCTTTTACTAACTTAAACTAAGAGATAATTTAAAATATTTTATGTATTCAATAAAAATAAAGAATTAAAATGCACCTTCATCTATAACTAAGACAATTTAAAACACAGGATAGTAAAAATATATATAAAATATCGCACTGATCTGTAAGAAGCTCATTTCAATTTATTAGATACAAACATTATTCATTATGAAATCGTTTCTAGTTCTTTCTAATCCTTCTAATTTGATGAAACATAGTCTATTATGACATTTTGAGCAGCTAACATAAGTGTTTCCATTGCAACCTGGTATTGGCATGTACAAATCTTGCTGTCCCATTGTGGGCAATGTTTAAAATGGTCTAACTGCACTTTTGTTTGAGGCTGTGGTAAACTTCTTTGATATTTCCTCTTTTGTTCAAGGTGTTTTAATAATTCGGAAGGGCTTCCACGCTTTGTGGATAGCTTTCCTTCTTTGCAAAGACTCTAGTTTTCCTTTCCTTTGCTTTCCTTCTTTGCAAAGACTCTGTTACCTGCAAACGAAAATTGGCAAATGTTATGTTTCCATGATTACCGCTTTGTTGTTCTGAACGCCATGCAGTTACTAATGTAGTATCTATCAAATGATAAAAAATATCATACATCACTTTTTTTAAGCGTATTTTTATCTTGTAGCGTCCAATAAATGAGTCTAACAAAACGACTCCCTCATTAATTTGTCGTATTTGCGAAACAATATTCGGACACTCAATAGATATGTTTTTACAAAATTTGTTGTCAAGTTGTTCAGATATGATCTCAGGACTTGTACGACAGTAGTTTGACATCAGATTAACAACTTTATTACCTGTTTATGAAACCAAATATACTTCAAAATCATTCTGGAAGGCTACAATTCCTCAAACACTCCTCGAGATTTCTTCATTAATATTAGAACATTCTGTAGTTTTGAGATTCGGAAATCTATTCCTACGGAGTGTACCCAATGAATTTATTCCCCTTTTTACTAGTTCAGTCATAGTGGTAGTGTTGTATAATAACTTATATTTTGTCTCCTGTATTAGAGTGTTTCCTGTTACAGGTGTCCAATAACACAGATTATTAAGTACTAGAACAGTATATAGTACAGTATTAGAATAACTGACCTTTGAATTCATATGCCAAGAAATTTTCTTAAAACTGACTTGTCAGTATTACATGGATTTTCTGGTTTTCTTATATGTGGAATAAAATATAGTTCTTTCCAAATTGTGAGCGCGTACTTCTCTTTTAATGTTACGATATTTGGAATGTCTTCTTCAACTTCAGGATTTTTTCCCCATGAACTTTCTGTACGATTTATCCTGACTTATACGTTATCATCTTCACGATCATCATCTTCACTTAATTCATCCTCGCTATTTTCCCATGAATCAAACATTTTTTTAATTTTATCGTCAGTTATAAAAGTTTTCAGCTTTAATTACCTCATATCCGCAATGTAACTTCAAATGTCTCAAATGCATGATATTGTATATTTGCAACTAAGCCATTAACTTTTTGAAATTCAAGTTGCATTGCACAAAAAAATTATTAAGCTTAAAGAAAATTAACTTATATTCTAGAATTAACTTACATTTGAACGTTTTTTTGATATTTCTTGTATAATTATTAAAAATATTCACTTATTTTGTCTACGTGCAAGAAAGACTTTGTTCGACTCAATATTTCGGACAAACTAAATCACCAATTTGAAAAAAAGAGGCAACAACTAATAAAAAAGGTCAAAATATTTCTTTCTTAAAAAGCCCGTTATGAATATTAACACAGTGTGTACGCTACATCTCTAAGAAGTCAACATTGCATATGTGCAATCCCATGCAACGAAGGGTTAGCACTAATTTAAAGGAGCTTAGTTGGGAGGTTCCTATGCATCCATCTTTAAGTCCGGACTTGGCATCAAATGATTACCACCTGTTTCTGTGTCTTTGGCGAGTGATTTTGCTGAGAAGCCTGTGAAAATTGATTGTTCCATGTTTTTGCCAACAGGAACGAAAGTTTCTATGACAGAAGCATAATAAAACTACCTTCGAAATGGCAAAAAAATGTCAACCAAAATGGTGCATATTTGAACAAAATTGGATTATTAAAGCTATGCAAAATAAAGCCTTCAATTTCATAAAAAAAGGTATTTCTTTTCACTACACATGTACTTTAAGTAAGAATTAAATACATGTGTAAGAACAAATAGTATTTTTTCTTGGTTCCTGCATAGAATTCTTGATTTTTTTCTTCTTAGTGTACATTTGTTGTCTTTCTATTTTGGTCTTGCAGACATAAAAATCATTTTAATTTGTGTCAAATTCGTTTTAACTATATTCAAAACCTGACCATTTCTTTAATGCTAATCGTAAAGTTAGAGTTAAAAAAGCTCATAAAGATACACTAAAAAAATTTGTCTACAATGTAAAAATGTTCAAGAGATTCATTTCTCATTTAAAATGGCATTTATAAATAAAAATAAAAAATTTAGTATTTGCTTTAATTAATATAAATCATAAGTTATTTTGTCTCAAAGCTTAGATATTCACTTGACCTTACAGTTTTTTAATTAATATCAATCATAACTATTTTCTTCTTAAATTTTTTAATATAATAACACTGTGTCACGAAGTGAAGAAAAATCTAAAAACTACAGATAAGGCGTATTGGTAGTCGTAGGTATGGTAGAGGATATTTTAACTGCGGGATTGAATCTTTGAACTTAGTCTCAATATTTGTATTTGGTGGGGTCAAAAAAGTCTTTTGGCAGGTTTAAGCGTATGTTAGTTCGTTGGATTGTATAGAGAAGAAAAGTCAGTCATTTGGGGTGTCATAAGTTTGAGGAAGCCTAAAAAATTAAATAGGATAAATTTCTCTGAGCCATTTTGATTCTCCTAAAGAAACTTTTTGGTAAAAACATCGTGCTTTTACTTGTAACCTTATATTTTTATATATTATTCGACAAATTTTTAAAATATATTTATATTTGCCACCAAAAACCATATTTTACGGTTATTTTAAAAAACAAATTTTTTAAAACCGCTGTTAAAGACGCCACTTTCATAAAATTCACTTTAAAATGGTCTTGTTGAAAAGTTGTTGAGTTATTTTCTATTTCGATATATTGATTTGCAAAAAACTAAACGTACACATATTAAACGCCTGCTTGCAAGAGTTTGCAAAAATCTAAAATATTATTTTTTTCCGTGTACATTCTTGATTTATTAAAGCTGTGCGACAAAAACAAAAAAAAAACCCAAAAAAACACCTGATCTCTAAAAATTTGTCCAACGTAGTTAATCCGATCAATAAACTAAATCAAGTTGACTCTTCAATTTGGTTTTTCGCCCAAAATATTGGCCCATCATCATTATCCATTCATGTGTTTTACATAAAAAAACATTTTAATTCCAACAACACCCAGAAAAAAAAACCAGTTAAAGCCATAAAAAAATCTTATCGCCACAAGCAAGTGAATGAATTTAAGCTACAATGCGGACTAAGCCAAGCTTTTTCTTAGACCCGTTATCTGCCAGCAAGTGCGACCCAAAAAATTTCAAAGCCATGAATATGAATACAACACAAAAGAAGAAAAAAAAATGGGCAGGTTGACGATGGTGTCTGTCTGGTTGATTGGGCAAGTTCGATTTTTGATGACAGTGGAGGCAACAAGTTTGTCGCTTTCTAGCGTACAGTTGTTGTTGTAGTTGTTGCTGCTATTATTGTTTTCTTGACTTAATTTATTCGAATTAGCTTTGAATATTTTTATTTACCTTCTTTTGTATTGCTATTTGAATGTGATCAGTTGGAGTCCATTCTTGTTGTTGGGATTAAGTATTGTTGGCTGTTTTTATGTTCCTTTCTTTCTCATCTTATTAGTGCTTTGTTTGAAATTCTACAAGTTTGTATAGATGTCATTACATGGTAAGCAGTTAATTTGTTTTATTCAAGTCTTCATTAAGTTTATTGACAACAGAGTTTATCTTAGATAAATATATTGCATCCTTGTGAATTTTCTGATTTTCGTGGATTAAATGTGATGCTTTTGAGCTGCAGAAAATTAAAAACGAGCGAGCCTTACAGTAGTCGCAGATAATATGTAACATCTGACACCTCACTTTGTTAATAATTCTGGTTAAAAAACACATTTATAGTGATTAAAATCATATGAAAAGTTTTAAAAACACTTGATTCTTATTACCATATAGATGTACATTTCGCTTGAGGTAATTTTTAAAATGTTTTTTTTTTTTAAAATAGAGAAACAACATTAACATTATATCCTGAAAAAAAGATTCACGTATTATTTAAAATGATTTTTTGTAACGAGGAATAATTCCTTTTAATGAAAATTCTATTCTTGATACATTTCGATTTGTGTTCCTTTCCTGCTTGAATTCATCATTCAAAAAACTACGAGTGCCTGGTGAACTAAAGTTACAACAAATAAATCACCACTCTAAATCATGGAAAGTTTTTACATACTTTTAAATCACAAATGTATGTCTCATATTTTAGTTATCATAAGTCTATTATCTCCGCTCTTCCCCAAATTGAATAAAACTAACTGTATTTAATAAAAAAATTGCATTACTCCTGTTAATTAATTAATTGCATTAAATACAATTTTCATTAAAAAGAATTATTCTTCGTTACGAAAAATTATTTTAAATAATACCTGAATCGTTTTTTTTTAGGAAAAACGTTTTAAAAATTACCTCAATGCGAAATGTACATCTACGTATATACAGTGTGTACATATGTAAATCTACGATATACAGGATTTGCCCAAAATAAAGTCCAAGGATGCCATTAATTCATTAAACATTTGTATTCAATTGGCTGAAGAAAACAAAATCGGCTTAAAAGAAGTTTTGCTTCTTCAAGATCTTCGCGAAACTGCAGTGCAGAAACATATTTCTAGTGCCAAAAAACAGTCTAAAATTGCTGACTTCTTTTAAAGCTAGAACAAATGATCCATTACTCATATTTTGTACTTAAGAATGTGTATTTTTTTATTTATTTTGTTTTTTTGCTTAATTAAATTACATATTTTTGTCTGTAATGTTTTGTGTTTTATATTATCTATATATATAAAAATGGATGTATTGTATGTATGTGGGTATGTGGGTGGGTATGTGGCTATATCACGTATAGACTCCAAAACCACTGAACTGATCTTTATGAAATTTTCAGGGAAAATAAAGCCACATCTTGAGAGTGTTCCTGTGAGGTTTCGTAACGATTGGAGAAGGGGGCGTGGTGCCTCCCATACAAGCCAAATTTGCTCCATCGATCACAAACAAAAAAAAAAGAAAAATATCTCACGGTTTCAATCGTAAAAAACTAAGATTTGGTGATTTTGCTCAGACGGTTACTGTCGGTAACTGTACAAAAAATGGGCGTGATCGTTATATAAATACGCCCACTTTTTCGAAATAATGGCAATTCCGGAGTTCTGCACATTTTTACAGTGAAACTTGCTGTTTAGGTGCTCCAAGAGACGAACACAATTTATAAATGTTTTCACGCCCACTTTTAACGCCCACAAATCAATATCTATATATATATATAGCAAAATGATGTGTGTCTGGCTGTGTGATGTCTATAGACTCCAAAACTACTGAACCGATTGACCTGAAATTTTGGTAGTCGATTTGTTTTAGGTACGAGATGGTTGAGGAAAAAATTTGCCACACCCCCCTTTTACCGCCCCCAAATCAATAAAAATGTTATATTTCAGTCGGTTTGGGTCGTATATGGCTAAAATTTTATAATTTAGTATGTACGGTTACTGTCGACAACTGTCCTAAAAATCGGTTTCCACGCCCCCTTTTACCGCCCACAAATAAATGAAAATGGTTTATTTCAGACGGTTTTGGTCGTATAAGACTTAAATTTGTTACTTTGGTTTGTGAAGTTACTGACAGTAACTGTACGAAAAATTGGTTTCCACGCCTCTTTTTGCGCCCACAAATCAGTGAAAATGCTATATTTCATGCAGTTTTGGCCGTATGAGACTAACATATGATACTTAAGTTTGTATGGTTACTTTCGGCAATTGTACTAAAAAAAGGCGTCAGCGCTATATAGCCACACCCACTTTTAAAGAAACCATCAAAATTGACTACTGGGTCGATTGAGCTAAAATGTTGGCTTAGTTTGTACGGTTACTGTTAGCAACTGTACTAAAAATTGGTCTCCACGCCCCCCTTTTACCGCCCACAAACCAATGAATACGTTTTATTTCAACGGTTTGGGTCGTATTAGACAAAAATTTTGTAATTCAGTACATATGGTTACTCTCGGCAAGTGCACTAAAAATAGGCCTGCCCTACTTTAGTTAAACTCACTTTTCGGGGAGTAAGCGTCCAGTGAAGTAAAGTGCTCCAGGCTTAAGCTAAATTGAGCTGAAATTTGGGCAGTCGATTTGTTTCGATTACGAGATGGCTCAAGGGAAATATTTTACCGCACCCCTTTTTACCGCTTGCAAAACAACAAAAATGCTATATTTCGCACGGTTTTGATCGTATTAGACTAAAATGTGGTTATTTAGTGCACATGACTACTTTCGGCAGCTATACTGAAAATGGTGAATATATTTGACATTTCTTGACATTTTCGTGTATGGCAGTAAGGCGGTCTGTGGCAGAACAACGTTTGCCGAGGAGATAGATTGTTCCTGTGAGGTTTGGTAACGTTTGGACGAGGGGGTGTGGTTCCTCCCATACAAGCCAAATTTGCGCTATCGACCACAAACCAAATAAGGGATATATATCAGACGGTTTCGATCGTAAAAACTAAGATATTATCATTTTGTTCAGATGGTAACTGTCAGTAACAGTACAAAAACCACTTTTTCGTCGCAATATATATACGCTCCTTTTTTCGAAATCATGGCAATTCCGGAGTTCTACACATTTTTATACTGAAACTTGCTGTGTAGGTGCTCCAAGAGGCAGTCACGATACATAAATGTTTTCACGCCCACTTTTAGCGCCCACAAATCAATATCTGTACATATAAAAATGAATCGTGATTTGTTCGGATGCTTAAAACTTGAAAACGACTAGACCAAATAGGATACTTCCTTCTACTGGTTTGTTCGTAACTGCTACGCAAAGGTTTAGGAAAAAAGTAATGCCACACCCCTTTTATCGCCCACAAATCAATAAAAATGCTTTATTTAAGAAGGTTTTGGTCGTATTAAATTAAAATTTGGTAAATAAGTTCTTATGATGACTGTCACTAACTTTAATAAAAACGGGCGTTGTCACACTTCATCTACGCCTACTTTTGGAAATATCACAATACTCCGAAACTATTGGTCCGATTGAGCTCAAATTTTGTAAGTGGCTTTGCTTTGAGTACGAGATGGTTTAAGAAGAAATGCCACACCTTCTTTTACCTCCCATTAATATAAAAACAATTTGTGTTATCGAATAGCGTTATGGGTTGCACAGCTTAGAAATTCGGTATTCGACCACAATTTAGACGTACCGTTTCAGTGATGAAATTTTATGGGAGTTGGACAAGGGAGAGGGGCACCTCTCATACAACCCAAATTGGTGTTATCGAATAGCTTTGAATTTATAGGAATTCAGCTTTGGAATTCAGTTTTTGACCTCAATTTACACATGCAGTTTCAATGATTTTTATTATGGGCGTTGGACAGGGAGGCCTGACATCTCCCTTACATCCCAAATTTGCAATATCGAATTGCTTTGAAGTTATAGGTTGACAGCGTAAGAAATCGGTATTCGACCTAAATTTATACATGCACTTTCATTTCTTACATTTTATGGGTGTAGGGAAAAGGGGAGTGACACTTCCCATACAACCCAACTTTGTGCTATCAAATAGCTTTGGAGTTATAGGTCGCACAGCATCGGAATTCAGTATTTGACCAAAATTTACGCATGCAGATTTACTGATAAAATTTTTTAGAGTTTGTCGGGGGCGTGGCACCTCCAACTTAACCCAAATTTGCGATATCGAATAGCTTTGGAGTTATAGGTCAGCCTCGGAATTCAGTATTCGACCTCAATTTACACATGCAGTTTCATTGGTAAAATGGGCGTAGGGAAAAGGGGAGTGGCACCTCCCATACAACCCAAATTTGTGTTATCGAATATATTTGGAGTTATATGTCGCACAGTTTCGGTATTCGGTATTCGACCTCCATGTACACATGCAGTTTAATTGATTACATTCTATGAGGGGTGATCAAGAGGGCGTGGCACTTCCTATACAACCCAAAATTTTTATATCGAATAGCTTTGTGGATATAGGTCGCACAGTCTCGGAATTCAGTATTTGACCTCAATTTAGACATGCTGTTTAATTGATAACATTTTATGGGCGTTTGAATAGGGAGAGTGGCAGCAACACGCCGGGTTTCAGCTAGTTATTAATAAAATGAATTAAATTTTCTTGAAAAATTATCATTTTCGAAATAAACTGATAACACTAAATAGTTTTATTTGAGAACATATATTAATTATGCACAAAATTATCTTAAGAACAATATAAACTAGATATTGTTTGTATATAAATACTTAAAACAGTGTTTATATATGTGTGACTCGGTCAACGCAACAACCGCCGTTCTTGCAACTGCCTTGGTTTTTATTAGTTGAAGTAACCGAGGTCATACTGTATATTAAGGCGCCTCACGCTCCATAGAAAAAATTTGTTCGGCACAAATGCTAAAAATAATCCATGGCTTATGTTATGATGATTTCCCAACTATTTCGACTCTAGCGATAGCCATCCGTGAGCTAGAATGATTTGAAATAACCTCTAAAAATCGAGTTTTTTTGTAAAAATATTGGCTGGTGTAATAATTGTAAAAAATTAACTGTCAGAAACTATAAGCCGGAACACGCTCTTTCAATCTGCATCAAAAAAATTGTAAATGTTTCCAATTAGATTCAAAATAACGCGGTTTTTCATGTATATTTTTGATATTTTTTTATTTTTTTTTCCATACAAAATCTTTCGGAATTCAAATAACTTCATTAATTTTATGTTTTATTTTTTATTTTCTTTCAATATTTTTTCAATAGCTGTTTATTTTATAAATAATATTTTAGTTTTAATATCAATCAATTTAAGCAATTCTGACTAGGAATCAATGTGAGCACTCAAAACCTTTCCAGTGATATCTTGAAAGAGAGAATCGCATTAGAAATTAATAAAAAAAAAAATTAAAAATCTCTTAAACAGTCGGCAAAATAAATAAAAACGATTTTTTTTTAAATTAGTACTTTTTTTGTAAAAAATATTTGCAAAAGATATTTTTTTGCAGTTAAAAATATTTACATATTGCAGGGCATATAGCATTGCTTTTAATGTAATAATTCATGATTAATGTAGTTAAATAACTCACAAAAAAAAATGTAAATTTTTTTTATTATGAACACATTATATTAAAATTTAAGAGATTTAAATAGATATTAAAAATTTAGCAAAACACGAACCGCTGCTAAATGCAAAACCACACTGTTGCACCTAAAAATAACTGTTGATTGATTTACTCTCTAATTGGAAAGTTGGAGTTTTTTTGGAATGTTCGTGAGTCATTTATAACAATTTCGAATTAATTTGTTCTCTTTTTTATTTATTTTTCCAGAACAATTTCTAAATGTTGCAGATTTGCAACACGGTGTGATATAGGGTTAAGGCAAATTAAATTTTAAAAAATGCATGAAAAACATCATTATCTTTAATCCGAATGCCAACATTTGAATTTTTTTATGCAGATTGAAAGAGCTTTTTCCGGGCTGTAAATTCTGGCAGTTTATTTTTTACAACTATTGTACTAGCCAATACGGTTACAAAAAAACTCTATTTTTAGAGGTTATTTTAAACCATTCCAGCTCACGGATGGCTTTCGCTATAGTCGAAATATTTGGGGAATCATCTTATCATAAACCAAGGATTATCTGGAGCAACTGTGCCGAACAACGTTTTTTCGTGAGGCGACTTTATATAACTGTTTTTTAACCAGGATTGTTACCAAGGTGAGGTGTCAGATGTTACATATCATATGCGACTACTGTAAAGCTCGCTCGTTTTTTTTTAATAACTTTTCGAAACAAGAGCAAACCGCTGTTTTGAATTGCTTTTCATAGCGAGAACAAAAGTCTTCTTTCCAATGACATGACAATGTTAAAAAAAAGCTATTTAAAGCGAGAACAAAGCGCTGTTTTGTAAAGTGCTTTGAAAGTGGTTTCGAAGCGCTTTGTTTTCTAAAGGGTTACTTTGACGTCCGGCGATCCAAGATGTAGATACGTTCTGAATGTTAAGATGTGTTTAATATTTAGATGAGTTTCGAGATATTTGTGAAAACGTTAAACAGTTGATTTTTGACTGGTACTATGCCAGTATTATGCTCAATAATGATTATTGTTTTGCACTAAAACTTTTAATTTTATTCAACACTTAAGTCGAGATAAAACCACACTAAAATCAAGCAATTTCTTTGGTCCCAACGGTCGAAACCATTGTAAGTAAATTGATTTATTTTGTATTTTTGTGTCATTTTGTCACATTCAACAGGCCATTTGAGATACTGCGTAGCTCGATCGGACTTACAGACCTATTGTGGCGAGTGCACAAAGCTCACCAAATTCATAATAGTAAATTTCTTTACAATTGTAAAGATTTCTAAATTTGAAATGAACTCGAATGCTCTTTAATTGACAAAACTGTCAACTCCAGAAAAAGTCTGTACAGCAAATAATTTTACAAAATATTTCCGAACTTTTCAACTTAATATTAAAA